>CM076087.1:109265085-109611085 GCA_038088585.1 Chrysina gloriosa | reverse complement strand
ACCGCTTTCATCAATTTTGCTTCGGCCGGATGGTTGAAACGCATGTAATTCGATCTGCCGATTGTCAACATAGCACCTGTAAAGAGATTAAAGAAACCAAAATTTAGTTTCCTAAAGATTTATCGAAACCAAAATTTTAAATGGAATGTCATTTAAGTATAAAAACCGGTTTTTCTTGTATATTGGTCAATTTTCCGGAAAAATTAACACTTTACAGGCCCCATTTTAGTCCGTACCATAGATACGAGTGAATAAAAAAAGTTGAAAATCTTCTCCAATCATCACTGAGGTTCGTTTATTAGGCAACTCTTACAGAAAGCTGTGCAATGACTGCGCTGTAAACCACATTGCATATTTTTCTTAAAACTAGTTTTCCACGATACAAGTGTGGCACCAGCGGCCATCAAAGTGCTAACGGACACCGTTCAATAACGAACAGAAGAAAAAATGTAAATCAAAAATATCTAATTCTGAGTAAAACGGAAAAACCATGGAGAAATGGTTCTACCTACCGAGCCGAAATTAGAAGAAACCAAAAGTCTTGAAAATATTCCATTTTTCATGATTTCGAAATTTTAATCGTGATAATTGAAAACAACGGATAAAGAATTTCAAAAATTGAAGGAAGAAGTCATTAGTAAAGATGGAGGTGTAGAACGGGAAATAAACAATTAACAACAAAGAAGTGAAGAGAAGCTGCCCAAAGGAATTGCGATAGAATTGAAGGACTGAAAGAGAACAAACGGAAGAACGAGACGAAAACAAGAAGGAAAGAAACAACACATGAAGAGGAAAAGAAGGGAAAAACCGGGGAAAGCTAGAGTATGATGAGAAACACCAAATACAAGGTAATACAAATGAAAGAAATCGAAGCAAACATAAATCATCAAAGCGCAAAAGATAACGCTAGAAAAGTAGAAATGAGAAGAACTGACGAAGAAAGGCAAAAGGAATATAAATAATAACGAGGTATAGAAAACCAAATGTTACGATACAGTCAAAGAAAAGTTAAAATCGGAAGATAAACTCAAAATGGAAAGAAACAATACATAAAGGAAAAGAAGGGACAAAATAGAGAAGGATACGATATGGGGAGAAACAGATGACGAAAAACAAAAGAGTACAAGTCAAAACATAAGGTTGGAAAAATAAGTACGAAAAGAACGGAGAAAGAAAGGAAAAAAACTGAGGAGAAACAGCAATTACAAGTGAATACAACCGAAAGAAATTGAAGGGAAACAGATGACGAGAAACCAAAGAGTCCAAGTCAAAAGATAAGATAAGGACATTGAAATTCGAAAACAAAATCAATCGAGAAAAAAGAACACATAAACAAGGAAAATCCGGAGAAAGATAGAATACGAGGGGGAAAAGCCGATACAGACTAATAGAGCCGAAGGAAATCGAAGGAAAACACAGATGACGAGAAACCAAAGAGTACACGTTAAAAGATAAGGTTGGAAAATTTAAAAACGAGAAGAACTGGGAAAGAAAGGCAAAAGGAATATAAGTAATAACAAAGGATTAAAAAAGCGAGTGACAGGATATAGTTCAAGAAAAATTGGAAGCGGATGACAAAACGAGAAGGAAAGAAACAGCACACAAAGTGGAAGAGAAGGGAAAACAAAAGAAAGATGAGAATATGAGAAGAAACACCAATTACAAGTTAATACAACCGAAAGAAGTCAAAAGATAAGGTCGGAAAAGCTGAAATGAGAAAGAGGAACTGGGAACGAATGGCATAAGGAATAAAAGCAATAACAAGAAAGAAAATAAAGCAAGCGACGAGATATAGAGGGAAAACCCGGAGGAAGAATATGAAAAACAGCAAATACAAGTTAATACAGCCGAAGAAGATCGAAATGAAACATATAATGATGAAAAGCCAAAGAGTACAAATCAAAACAAAACATAGGAAAAGCAGAAATGGGGAAGAAGAATAGGGAAAGGGAGACGGAAGGGATATAAGTAATAACAAGGAGTAAAAAAATTTGAATCGTGATGATCGAGAACAACGGATAGAGAATTTAAAGTATTCAAGCAAGAGGGGATTAGTGAAGATCGAGATGTAAAACGAGAAATAAATAATTAACAACAAAGAAGTGAAGAGGACCAGCTCTAAGGAGAGGTAAAGGACAATAATCACCAGATTAAAGAAGACAGGATGATACGCTAAAACTATGGGAAAAAATTTCCTCAAAAAATTCAAGCAAGAAGTAATTCGTGATGATCGAGGAGTAGAACGAGAAATAAACAATTAACTACAAAGAGGCGAAGAATCGCGAAAGAATTGAAGGACCGGACGGACGAAAATCAATGCAATAAAGGATAAAAATTAGCAAATTAAAGGAGATAGGACTCTAGGAACGGTTAATAAGGTTTAATAAAAGAATAGATGACGTGTTATCATTAAATAGTGTAAACCGGGCCCTTACTTCGAATTTTAATGTGGAGACAAAGACCGGTATACACCACTTAATGATAACACATCATCCGCTCTCTTATCATTACCTCAATCATTAATGAAGTTTTTTAAAACATGTCTTCTTATTCCCCATTTCGTTTACTTGGTAAACTAACGTCACCCCCAAAAATCACGCCATTGTATTAATTTTCCCAAAGGTTTAAGGTCTGGACGACCCTTGGACAAAATCGAAATTGCACGTAGATCACGTTCTAAAAATCGTACTTTTTCTGAACTAGGTATAATGCTGTTGAACAGCGATATATACATTTAACCATTCGTAGGCAACTCGTATGCAAGTATACTTGATGTTTGGGTTGCCTACAGAACAGTTTTTGTGAACTATAAATTAGTCCGAATTTGATCTCCATTGTCCAACACTTCAAATTCGCAAATTTGAGGCGGGAATTAGAGCGACTTTTATTATTAAACCTTTTTATATCATTTTCTTCGAATTTCATCAAAATTAGCATGAATTTTTGTTTCGATAATTCGTATTTTCCGCAAACTGTTATAATTTTTACTTATTATTTTGGCGAGATTAAAGCGAAACTGTGTGTATGCACACTTTTTCTTGAAATTTCCACGCAATTTCGTTAAAATTCCCGTAATTTTTGCTTTAGTATTTGGCCGAGAAGTATTTCGTCGGGCCTCTTCGTAATTTTTCGAAACATTTTTATTCGTATATTTTTTCAAAATTGTTTTACGAGCCTTAACAACCGTATGTCCGAACATTAAAGTTGCATTAGAGATCATTTGTTTCGTATTTCTCTTCTTAATACCTGGTTTTATTACTTATTCGCTTTGCATCTGTTTTATAGTTATACTTCTTCTTATCGTTTCTTTAGCGCGTAGATATTGAATAAATTACGCAAACAATAAAAACAAATGATTTGTTGAAAAAACAACGTAACGAAATATTTTAACAAAACACTTTTACCAAATTAAAAGAAACAAATAAACCAATGACTTCTAATACGTAATTATGTCAGGTTTTGTTTTAACCTTCCTATACTCACGTCAAAATGAAAGACGTATACTATACTATATAAGTCGGTCTCACAGACCGTATGCGTGAGTATAGGAAGGTTAAGGGTGTTCGGTACTTTTTCCCTGAATCGGTTAAACTTAATGTTTTTTTATTGGTTCCAAAACTATTTTGAAAATTGCATATCTCATCTTTAACCTTCCTATACTCACGGATACGGTCTGTGAGACCGATTTATATAGTATAGTATACGTCTTTCATTTTGACGTGAGTATAGGAAGGTTAAAAGTAGTATGTGTAACGATACAATACTAGCTTTTTACAATGTTAACCTTCCTATACTCACTCACGCATACGGTCTGTGAGACCGATTTATATAGTATAGTATACGTCTTTCATTTTGACGTGAGTATAGGAAGGTTAAAAGTAGTATGTGTAACGATACAATACTAGCTTTTACAATGTTAACCTTCCTATACTCACGCATACGGTCTGTGAGACCGATTTATATAGTATAGTATACGTCTTTCATTTTGACGTGAGTATAGGAAGGTTAAAAGTAGTATGTGTAACGGTACAATACTAGCTTTTACAATGTTAACCTTCCTATACTCACGCATACGGTCTGTGAGACCGATTTATATAGTATAGTATACGTCTTTCATTTTGATGTGAGTATAGGAAGGTTAAAAGTAGTATGTGTAACGATAAAATACTAGCTTTTACAATGTTAACCTTCCTATACTCAGGCATACGGTCTGTGAGACCGATTTATATAGTATAGTATACGTCCTTCATTTTGACGTGAGTATAGGAAGGTTAAAAGTAGTATGTGTAACGATAAAATACTAGCTTTTTACAATGTTAAAAGTAGTATGTGTAACGATAAAATACTAGCTTTTTACAATGTTAAAAGTAGTATGTGTAACGATAAAATACTAGCTTTTTACAATGTTAACCTTCCTATACTCACGCATACGGTCTGTGAGACCGACTTATATAGTATAGTATACGTCTTTCATTTTGACGTGAGTATAGGAAGGTTAAAAGTAGTATGTGTAACGATAAAATACTAGCTTTTTACAATGTTAAAAGTAGTATGTGTAACGATAAAATACTAGCTTTTACAATGTTAACCTTCCTATACTCACGCATACGGTCTGTGAGACCGATTTATATAGTATAGCATACGTCTTTCATTTTGACGTGAGTATAGGAAGGTTAAGAGCTTCTACAGGTTTAATTTTTTTCAATAATAAGTGAAGAACCAGTAAGCTTACGGGCTCGAAATTTTGCATATCGTGTACTCGCTACGACAGGTACGTCTTATCGACGAGCTTTTTTGTAAATTCCTTGTTTTTTTATTGAATTTAACCTCAATTAAGGAATAGAAAAATTACCATGGGCTTACCGTCATTTTTGGACTTGAAGAAAGCAACGATAACACGGGCATTTACAAAAATGCTCTTTGACAAGTAACTACCGTATCGAATATGTGGTATTCAAAATTGCAGGCCTGCAAACCGGCTTGCTCTTCACTTATTGAAAATAGATTAGACCTGCTCGACTTTCCGTTTGTGTTGAACACACTGAGAAGACAACGTATTTTTCATTGAAAACCGTATTTTTCACAAAAATGTACATACGTATGTGTATGATTCTTTTTATATACTTGAGAATACTTTTTCTTCCTCTTCTTCTAATTAAGATTAAGTTCTATTGTAAATTCCATTAGTGCAGCATTCCTAATAATGCTGTATGATCCACTAACCAGTAATAATTACTACGCAGTAGAATTCTCAGTATTGTGTAAGATTTTGAATTTTTATTGCACAATATCCTAAATTTAACGAGGTGTTCCAACTACCCTGACTGGGAGTGTATATTAACCTTCCTATACTCACGCATACGGTCTGTGAGACCGCTTTATATAGTATAGTACACGTGTTTCATTTTTGACGTGAGTATAGGAAGGTTAACAACTAGCGTGAGTCTTCCCTCGCCTTTTAACGAAGAGAAAAGCCACAAAACTCTCTGATCGTGTGACTGGATCTCGTTATAAAATGACCAGGAAAAAATAATAAACGTCAAATTTATTGAGATATTAAACGAACGCTTATCACAAAAAGGAAACGAAGCTAAAAAAACACCTTTTTCTGTATCTGTAACTAATCCCCGTTCCGTCCGTACTCGTTAAATCCCTTCATTAAAATCCTCCGGTTTCTTCTTTCTTCCCCCATTTTTCTTCTTCTCCTTGTTATCGTTTTTCTTTTCGCATCGATCGTCGTTGTTAACCGGGCGCACGTACCGCCTATATATGTATATTAAATTCACCGGAATTACAACATACAACGTACACCGATGGAATGTGGTCGCCGCCGGCTCGCATCGGTTATCCGACAGATGCACTTTAAAATTGTCCAAACCGGTCTCTTCCTCCGGCAGCTTCAGCAGTCGTTACACGACCGATGTACGTATGTATATACGTTCATAAATGTATTCGTAAATGTATAAGAAATACGTATACACGTACTTTAAAAGTCGCCTTCGGTCGATGGGGTTATTGAGAGTGGTGCTGATGCTGTCCGCCTCCGATTCATGAATGAAATAAAAGAAAAGCGAACGCGGCGAGAAAGGAACGGACGAGCGAGCCGGCGAACGACGTGAAAGAAGATAACGCGACTCTCTGCGAGCAACATAAACGACCTGCAGGACCGGACTAGGTATAAAAAAAAAGGAAATTACGATTATTAAATCGTGATGATGAGTTCCAAATAAGGCGAAATTCTCGGTACACAGTTATGGTCTGCTGTGAATAAAGATAGTTTGGTCGGTTAACGATTTGTAAATTTGGGTATTCTCATCTCTACCTAGCCAATCGTTGGTATTTTCTTTCCGCGAAAGTAAAGGGTAGAAAACAACCGAAAGAAGTCGAAGCGAAACATAGATGACGAAAAACCAAAGGGCACAAGTCAAAAGATGGGGTTGGAAAAGCAGCAATAAGAAAGAGAAGCCGGGGAAGATATAAGACATAAGTATTAACAAGAAATAAAAAAAAGCCAGTGACAAAATATAATTGAATGAAAATTGAAATCGGAAGACAAAAACAAGGAAGAGGGAAAAAACATAAAAGGGAGTTAATAATAAAAGTTAATATAAACGAAAGAAATTGAAAGAAAACACAGATGACAACAAACCAAAGAGTACAAGTCAAAACATAAGGTTAGAAAAGGGAAAACGAGAAGAACTAGGAAAGCACGGGCAAAGGAATATCAGTAATAACAAGGAATAAAAATAGCAAGATAGTGTTTAACAAAAATTCAAATCGAAAGAGAAAAAAAGGCACAACACCTAAAGGAGACCACAAGGAAAAAGTCGGAGAACGATAGAACATGAGGGGAAATACCTAATACAACTTAAAGAAATCGAAGGGATACATAGATCATCAAAACCCAAAGAGTGCAAGTCAAAAAATGAGGCTATAAAAGAAAAAGAGTACACGTTAAAAGATAAGGTTGGAAAATTTAAAAACGAGAAGAACTGGGAAAGAAAGGCAGAAGGAATATAAGTAATAACAAAGGAATAAAAAAACAAGTGACAGGATACAGTTCAAGAAAAATTGCAATTGGAAGACAAAACGAGAAGGAAAGAAACGGCACACAAAGTGGAAAAGAAGAGAAAAGAAGAGAAAAATGAAATAGGAGGAGAAACAGCAATTACTAGGAAAACAGAAGACGAAAAACCAAATAGTACAAATCAAAAGATAAGGTCGGAAAAGCCGAAATAAGAAAGAGAAACTGGGAACGAACGACATAAGAAATACAAGTAATAACAAGAAAGAAAACGCAGCAAGCAACAAGATATAAAGGGAAAAATCGGAGGAAGATAGAATACGAAAAACAGAAAATACAAGTTAATACAGCCGAAGGGGATCGATAGGAAACGAAAATGATGAAAAACCAAAGAGTACAAGTTAAAGAAATGAGAAATAAGAATAGGGTAAAAGAAACGGAAGGAATATAAGTAATAACAAGGAATAAAAAAGCAAGTTGAAGAGAAATTGAAATCGGAAAACAAAAATGAGGAGAGGAAAAACACATGAAGGGGAAAAGGAGGCAAAAACCGGAGAAATGAAGCGAAACAGCAAATACCGCCGAAAAAACTCGAAAGAAAACAAAGATGATGAAAAGCCATACAGTACAAGTCAAAACAAAAGGTTAGTAAAGCAGAAATGAGAAAGAAAGACAGCGAAAAAGAGAGAAACGAGACATAGGTAATAAAAAGAAACAAAATAAAAACAAATGACAGAATATAGTTGAAGAAAAAAAAATAATAGTAAAAAAGAATAGATAAAACATGGTAGAGAGCAAAAAATCGAAAAAGGCGTAACAACAAATACAAGCTAGAGGATAGAAGATACCATAAGATAAAACTACTCGTAATAAAGAACAGCAGTAATAAAACGGAAGAACCAATAAAAAATTTGAATCCAACATTTATAATGAAGCACAAAGGATAAAACGGGGGAGAAAGGAGGAAGGGCAAAAATAGGAATCGAAAGATAAATGATGAAATCTAGAAAGAAGTAGCAAATAATTATTGTATACAGAAGATAAGATAAAACAACAATAAAACGTAAAGGATGAAGATATTCGAAAGAAAACGGTAATGAAAATCAAAAATAAAGCAAACAAACCGGACATTAGAATAAAAGAAAACAAAAACTTCGGTGGAAAACATAAAGAGAAAAATAGAAACAAAAGAATGATGAAAAATGTCGGAAAAGATAATGAAAATAAAAAATTAAATAAACAAACCGGCAATTAGAATGAAGCCAAATCAAAAACTTGGTTGGAAAAAGAAGAATCGGTGGAAAACATAAAGGTAGAAATAGAAACAAAAGACAGAAGAGAAATGGCAGAACAGACAATGAAAGTAAAAAATAAAACAAAGAAACTGGGAATAAAGACAAATTAGAAACTTATTTGGAAAAAGAAGAATCAGTGGACAACATAGAGGAAAAATAGAAACAAAAGAACGATGAAAAATGTCGGAAAAGATAATGAAAATAAAAAATTAAATAAACAAACAAACCGGCAATTAGAATGAAGCCAAATCAAAAACTTGGTTGGAAAAAGAAGAATCGGTGGAAAACATAAAGAGAGAAATAGAAACAAAAGACAGAAGAGAAATGGCAGAACAGACAATGAAAGTAAAAAATAAAACAAACAAACTGGGAATAAAGACAAATTAAAAACTTATTTGGAAAAACAAGAATCGGTGGACAACATAGAGGGAAAAATAGAAACAAAAGAACGATGAAAAATGTCGGAAAAGATAATGAAAATAAAAAATTTAATAAACAAACCGGCAATTAGAATGAAGCCAAATCAAAAACTTGGTTGGAAAAAGAAGAATCGGTGGAAAACATAAAGAGAGAAATAGAAACAAAAGACAGAAGAAAAATGGCAGAACAGACAATGAAAGTAAAAATAAAACAAACAAACTGGGAATAAAGACAAATTAAAAACTTATTTGGAAAAACAAGAATCGGTGGACAACATAGAGGGAAAAATAGAAACAAAAGAACGATGAAAAATGTCCGAAAAGATAATGAAAATAGAAAATTAAATAAACAAACCGGCAATTAGAATGAAGCCAAATCAAAAACTTGGTTGGAAAAAAAGAATCGGTGGAAAACATAAAGATAGAAATAGAAACAAAAGACAGAAGAGAAATGGCAGAACAGACAATGAAAGTAAAAAATAAAACAAAGAAACTGGGAATAAAGACAAATTAGAAACTTATTTGGAAAAAGAAGAATCAGTGGACAACATAGAGGGAAAAATAGAAACAAAAGAACGATGAAAAATGTCGGAAAAGATAATGAAAATAAAAAATTTAATAAACAAACCGGCAATTAGAATGAAGCCAAATCAAAAACTTGGTTGGAAAAAGAAGAATCGGTGGAAAACATAAAGAGAGAAATAGAAACAAAAGACAGAAGAAAAATGGCAGAACAGACAATGAAAGTAAGAAATAAAACAAACAAACTGGGAATAAAGACAAATTAAAAACTTATTTGGAAAAACAAGAATCGGTGGACAACATAGAGGGAAAAATAGAAACAAAAGAACGATGAAAAATGTCCGAAAAGATAATGAAAATAAAAAATTAAATAAACAAACCGGCAATTAGAATGAAGCCAAATCAAAAACTTGGTTGGAAAAAAAGAATCGGTGGAAAACATAAAGATAGAAATAGAAACAAAAGACAGAAGAGAAATGGCAGAACAGACAATGAAAGTAAAAAATAAAACAAAGAAACTGGGAATAAAGACAAATTAGAAACTTATTTGGAAAAAGAAGAATCAGTGGACAACATAGAGGGAAAAATAGAAACAAAAGAACGATGAAAAATGTCGGAAAAGATAATGAAAATAAAAAATTTAATAAACAAACCGGCAATTAGAATGAAGCCAAATCAAAAACTTGGTTGGAAAAAGAAGAATCGGTGGAAAACATAAAGAGAGAAATAGAAACAAAAGACAGAAGAAAAATGGCAGAACAGACAATGAAAGTAAGAAATAAAACAAACAAACTGGGAATAAAGACAAATTAAAAACTTATTTGGAAAAACAAGAATCGGTGGACAACATAGAGGGAAAAATAGAAACAAAAGAACGATGAAAAATGTCCGAAAAGATAATGAAAATAAAAAATTAAATAAACAAACCGGCAATTAGAATGAAGCCAAATCAAAAACTTGGTTGGAAAAAGAAGAATCGGTGGAAAACATAAAGAGAGAATTAGAAACAAAAGACAGAAGAGAAATGGCAGAACAAACAATGAAAGTAAAAAATAAAACAAACAAACTGGGAATAAAGACAAATTAAAAACTTGGTTGGAAAAAGAAGAATCGGTGGAAGACATAGAAGAATAGAAATCGAAACGCCAAAGATAGAATGTAGAAGGAAATCGAACGGAGGATCGAACCCGAAACCACCGGATTGGTAAGAGGGCAAAATTAGACTCCTGAACAAAAAGAATGTAACAAATCATACATGCCAACCCAAATACGAGAAAAAAACTGAACGCGGTAATAACGGGAGTTGCGGTTGGCAGTTCCGAGAATGACGAGCCTGAGCGCCAGATTTGTAGATGGCACAAGCTAGATTTTCCCACCTATACCTAGTCAATCATTCATATTTATTATTTATTTTCATGCTGATGAACCTCGAATAGGTCGAAATCGGCCGATTATTCGGTTTCGGTTATCGAAACTAGTCTGTGATTGTCGTGCATTTATAAACAAAACTAATACGATCAAAAGAAATTTCAATTTTTCTTTGTATATATAAATATTTTTTCACTTTTAAAAATATTGTAACTGTGACAACTCTGTACGACTTATTACACTGAGGAATAAATAAATATCAAATATCAGATATCATGATGGCTTATTAAAATGTTTCAATATGTGAATGAATCTTAGTAAGTCCTAATCCTACAAATAATAACTGACGACACGACGAAGAAGAATCCGTTATGATAACGGACGAAACATCGATAATGACTATCCAAGTTTTTAGAATATTTTTTAAAATTAAACGTATGTGGGTGTAAATCGTGATTCAAATACTTTTGGATTTTGGAACTCTTTTAGGTCAATCAGAGACAAAATTGATGAACTAGGAGCTGTTCGATTCAATTTTGTCTTTGTTTGACCTAAAAAAGTGGTGGAGATTACCCCAAAAGATGCATTTTTAAAGATAAACGCGTCTCGTACGAACGGGCTAGAGCCGGTTCTGTGGGGTATCGTTTGAGAAACGATGCATCCGAGAGATGTTTACCTTGCGAAAGTCGAGTCGGACAGGTAACCGGCACTCCATCTATTGACAGATTCTCGGAGAGGGGATGTATGGTGACGATTCCTTCGGCGTTCTCGATGTGACAGTGCAACGGCAGCACGCCCGTTCCTTGAACGTTGATATCGGCCGATGGACTACTACCGAGCGTTACCCGCCCTATAACAAAAGAATATATATGTACATACCTACAAGAACACGTATGAAAAAAAAAAAGTTATGTATGTTCTAAATTAGACGAAATTCTGTGTACAGATGTTTTCTAAGGTGCAGAATACGATTTTAACGTCAAAACTTGTGAAATTTGCTTCGTTTGGGTGTTAGAGCGTACCAGAGCGATTCGTCAAAAAACACATTCACTTTCTCATTGAATATTTCCTCAATGAACTGTCTCTCGTACCTGAAATTATTTTATCCAAAATCTACACGTGAAGAGCTTTAATTTGATGTGTAATAAGTCGTACTTCCGAACATTTCGATTTTCTTCAAAATTTCAAGGGGCACCCCTTTGGAAATTCAGAAAAAATGAATATGTTCTAAATTAGGCAAAATGCCGTGTACGGATGTTTTCTAAGGTGTAGAATACGATTTTGACGTCAAAACTCGTGATATTTGCTTCGTTTGGGTGTTAGAACGTACCAGAACGATTCGGCTCAGAACCACCTTTCACTTTCTCATTGAATATTTCCTCAACGAACCGTCTATCGCACCCGAAATTATTTTATCCGTAATCTGCGCGAGAAGAGCTTTAATTTGATGTGTCATACGTCGTAATTCCGAACATTTCGATTTTCTTCGAAATTTCAAGGGGTACCCCTTTGAAAATTCAGAAAAAATGAATATGTTCTAAATTAGACGAAATTCTGTGTACAGATGTTTTCTAAGGTGCAGAATACGATTTTAACGTCAAAACTCGTGAAATTTGCTTCGTTTGGGTGTTAGGGCGTAGCAGAGCGATTCGTCCAGAACCACTTTTCACTTTCACATCGAATATTTCCTCAACGAACCGTCTATCGCACCCGAAATTATTTTATCCCTAATCTGCACGTGAAGAGCTTTAATTTGATGTGTAATAAGTCGTACTTCCGTTGACTTCGATTTTCTTCAAAATTTCAAGGGGTACCCCTTTGGAAATTCAGAAAAAATGAATATGTTCTAAATTAGGCAAAATGCCCTGTACGGATGTTTTCGAAGGTGTAGAATACGATTTTGACGTCAAAACTCGTGAAATTTGCTTCGTTTGGGTGTTAGAACGTACCAGAACGATTCGTTCAGAACCACTTTTCACTTTCTCATTGAATATTTCCTCAACGAACCGTCTATCGCACCCGACATTATTTTATCCGTAATCTGCACGAGAAAAGCTTTAATTTGACGTGTCATAAGTCATATTTCCGAACTTCCGAACAACATCATACTCCCTACTTTCTTTTTTGTTTTTCACACGAAACGAAGGATCGTTCAAATTTGACGCTCTTACGTTTACGTTTACGCTTACGGTTACGCTGGAGCCGATAAGGTGTCCCTTAACAAGTATTCACTTAAAAATAGCGAGCACACCCCGTATATCACGATAAAATTATATTCGATGTATATACAGCGAGCATCAAATTTTATATGACAAAAAGATTTTTCTGGAATATATGTATGTGTGTAAAAATCGTGACCAACAAATACTTTTATCCTTTTGGATTACATCCAGCAGTTTCTTAGGTCAATCAAAGACGAAATTTTGTGTTTGGCCAAAAAAAAAAAAAGAAAAATGGGAGATTATAAAACAAAAACAGATTTTTCAACAAAATCCAAAAATCGTGCGTTACTTTTGCGGTGGTAGATCAATTTCGAAAAAGTGTGATTTTTTGTCAGTTGTCGACCTCGTAAAAATATTGTCTACTTACTCGGTGTTATAAAGTTCGATGTAAAAACGCATCCATTGTGAAATTTCCATCGAATCTCCTTTTTCTTTTCCTCCGATTTCTACACGTAAATTATTGGAATATCGGAATATAGTCCCAATAAAAATATGGAAAGAAAAAGAAGGGACAGCTTCGGGCAATTTAGCAGCGCGCCGTAAAACTGGGCGCAATTTTTATCAACCGTTTGTTGCTGACGTTCGCAACTTTACACGCGGCCTTCGCCAGGTAAATATTATTGGACAAACACCTGCCGTAATAACGGCGAGCCGCGTTACGCTTTTCGATTGCGTCATTTGGGGGAATTATCACCTCGATATGTATGTGTGTATGTATGTATGTACATACGTAAATAGACAAATATGCAAAAGAGGAACGTTACCAACTCTGTTTTTTTCTTTTATATTCGATGTGGTCGACGTACGATGGTACGTACGAGGAACGACGCAAGTTTTCGGAAAGTTACATCGAATGGGCAGTCGAAAATACGAAGGCGATTCGTAAAGCAAATTGCATTTGGTTATAACAAAAAAACACCAATACATGAAGAGATTTCTATTATATATAATATATTTCGTGACCTTTTTATACTTATCTTATATGATAGATCTCTACCACTAATAGGTCAATAAAACAAGGCTGGTTTGAACGATAGTTATATTGTCAGAACGTTTACAAACGTTTTCGGAACACCTTCGTCAGTGAAAATATAACTAGATAAATATATAAACAAACATTTGTTTTTTATTTGGGAACTATCAACAAAATAACTAATGACTAGGATTTCTTGATATAGAGGATGTGTAACCAACTTTTACATATATATATAAATTATAAAAACTAAATTAATGTGTAAACATACATGCAAATTAAGTAAAACCTTACATCAAAAAATCTTTGTCGAAACCTTAACAATTCTGTTCAAGGACTAGGGAAAACCTAGCCAAAGGTTTCCTTCTTAAGAAATGCAAATGTCATTTTAACAAATTGCTATATACATTACTTAAATTTTGAATATCGGTTCTGAAATTAATAGTTTTAGTGTCTTTCTGTATATTTATCATTTCATATATTAGTCTTCTTTTATTTTTTATAACTATAACTATCGTTCAAACTCGTAACAGCAGGATAATGACCCGAAGCATAAAGCTGGGATATGCCAGAATTATTTACAACAAAAAGAAGAGGAGGGCACGCTCACAGTAATGGAATGGCCTCCCCAATCATCCGACTTGAATCCAATCGAATTGTTCTGGGATGAATTGGATAGGAGAGTTAAACAAAACGCTCCAACATCTTCCGCTGCATTGTGTTACGTGCACAATTTCATTTAGTTCAGTTCCGTATTTCATTTAACTTATTAGAAATTAGGCTCAAATTTTACTCCTTTCACATAATACTTATTTCCGAATATCGCGTAACGATATCACCGTTGAACACACCCCATCGCAGCGTGTAAGTTGTCCTTGAGTTTTTCGAATTCGTCCAATCACGAGAAGCGAAGCGAATGTTAGCTTCGGGTAGTATCTAAGTTTTGGAAAAAAAAGAAGGTATCAAGCGATCGACTTCAACGGTTCGGTGACGTTATCGGAGAAGCTTATGGCTGATAAAATTTAAGTGCGCGTAGCGTTTATCGTATTTTCGTGGAAAATAGTAATTACCCTGTACTAGGGGATTCATCAGCGTAGCCTCTAAGGCAGGTATGGGCAATCTACGGCCCGCGGGCCACATGCGGCCCTCGAGTAAGGTTTGTCCGACCCGCTAGTGAATTCTTTCGTTGCATATTAGCACGGCCCGTCTAAACTTAATCCATAATGAATCATAAGGATACTACAAAAATGTATATTTTTCACGATTACTCGCAGCATAAAACTTCTACAAAAAAGGTTGCCCATGCCTGCTCTAAGGTATTATTACAGTACATCTCCCGTTCACGGAGGAAAAGAAACCCCAGATCGAACCAACCACCCACATCGTACCTAATCGAACCACATTCTATCTTTACCTCACTATCAAGATTTGTTAACGAAGGAAAATTGAACACCTAACCCATCGGATAATTCCGAACGACACCCTTTTTCAACACTCGCGACAGACAACTATTAGACCTCCATGCGATGACATCACCCGGAAGCCATGACACTTAACAGCTAAGCAATTTTATTCTATATGTTGTAAACCGTTCTTTTTATTTTCAATAGTTCATACTTCGCATTATTCTTTTCCGCTAAATTTAACGTTATTATTATTCAAGCTTGTAAAATCATTATTTTCTAGATTGCCGTATTACTTCTTAAATTCATTGATATTCAAATATATATAGAAATTCATACCCGACCTGTATCGCCTTTTGCATAACTTACAGTAACAATCAATCTCACGTATTTTTGTATTCTATATTGTGAAGGTTTAGCTAAAACGTTTTAGATTGACTTACGGTTACCGCACTGTTTGCATTATTTAGTTAATTTAATCTCAAATTTTATGTAGTTTTTCAATGTTTTTAACGAAATCTAACGAAAGGCTAAATACACAAGTTTTGAATAGTCGTGTGTAGTTTTCATGTAGCATTTTTATTGTTTTCCATAACAGCTTTTGAACATATAGAATCAACGTGCAGTTACCAGCTGATCTTGGTCACTCCGGACGTCAAACAGTTTTCGATCTTTATACACGTACCGATTATTTAACCATGAAAATAGATCTGGTAAGTTCGTATGACCCTTGACCAAATTTCATGGTTGGCGCCCATATTATCTTTTTCCCTGACAAGACCTTTTGTATTCAACGACCGTTATTTAGATATTGAAAAGGAACCGACACGACCTCCCACTGAGCTGAGCACGGCGTTAGTTAGCCTGTTGCGACAAGCGTATGTACCGCTTCTTGTTTTGTTCTTGTCGTCTCAGGCATTCTAGCCAATTGTTCCCTTCAGTTATTGCTATCTCGGATATATAGTAGTAACGCGATTTTGGGGGTAACAATTGTGGACACTTCTCCAAAAGCATTGGAATAATTTATCGCCTGATATTCTGGCAAAATTAATTGCTAGAATGCCGCGATTATGCGCTGCAGTGATAAATGCGAAAGGCGGCTATATTAACGAATCTAATATTTGACATCCATTTTATATAATAAGTTAGTATGAATGTTTTTATAGACGTATTAATATGTTAATAGTTAGTATATATCATTAAATCATTGATCCACTATTCAAATACGATTTTATTTTAAAATTCTAAGAGAAAACATGTGTGGCTAAATACTTATGGCCGGAACGTGTGTATGTATACTCCGTAATCTGAATAAATATGAGAAAATTTAAGACAAACTACAGCAGAAAACTTACGGAACATCGATCGACACTTAAAAACGAACTTAAATTTCTTTTTCTTCGTCTTCTCTTAACGCTTATAGCTCCTCCAGAGGAGCAAGAGGAACCCGGTGGCCTCTCTTCGTTAATCCCAATTGTGATTAGTAGAATACCTATTACTTCTACTTATGGAACTTAAACTTAAAAAGAAGAAAAGAAATCCACTGCGAGCTGCGGTGCGAAAAGGCTTAGTATCTGAAACGTTTACAATTCTCTCGTTGCTTATGATCTAAACTCTAGAAAAAATCTTTCAATCTCTCCAGACTTACGACGTCTTCCCTTAGTACCAATAGTATCAAATTCTCAGTAAGAAAAGTGCGAAAACTTGCGTATCGGACCGGAATTCGAACGAAATGGTTCTTATTCGAACCGCACCAATTTAGATAGTTATAACTTGTCATCTTCAATCGAAAAATTTCACAGGAAAGTTATCATTATCATTTCATCTACATACCAAACGCACTTCATAGTCGATTTTATGTGAATTTGAAGTTGATTTAGAGTATGTATGGGCAACCTCCGGCCCGCGGGCCACATGCGGCCCTCGAGTAAGATTTGCCCGGCCCGCTACTGAATTCTTTCGTTGCATATTAGCACGGCCCGTCTAAACTTAATTCATAATGAATCATAAGGATACCACAAAAATGTATATTTTTCAAGATTACTCGCAGCATAAAACTTCTACCAAAAAAGGTTGCCCATGCCTGATTTAGAGGAAGTCGTGTGTTGTCATCTCGTAACAATCTAAGGAATGCGATCGGTAGAAAATGTAGAGATTTTTCTTCCTACCATAACAACAGGGATCCTGCCTGGCTCCTAAGGGACTTGAGAGGTTCATTCGACGGAAATATGGGAGCGTCGTTCTAAACTAGAATTTTACCTCTTTTAGCGAGGTTCTGCGGCGAGAGTTAACTGGAAAAAAGTGAGACGCTTGAAATCGTCAAATAGACGCTTTTTAGTTCTATCTTTCTTCTTTCATTAGTTCTTTCTCTCTCATACACACATACGCATCGAAGGAGCAAAATGTGCCCCCCATGAGATGGCGCTCCGTGTATTCGGACTCGTACTTACGTCAAATTCAACTTCGACTTATTTACCATCTGTTTCGAAATGAAATACCTTTTCTTTATACATTGTTTATTTTTACTCGATTTTAGAATTTTATCTTTTATTCAAATAACCATCGAATGCTTAATTCTTTCATTAGTGCTTTCTCTCACACACAGGCATACTTATCGCGTCCTATTTGCGTCACCGCCCATCAGATGGCGCTCTTATTATTCTGACACGAATTTACTTCAAATTCAACTTCAACTTATTTACCATCGGGTTCGAAATACTTTTTCTTTATGCATTGTTTATTCAATTATAGAATTTTACCTTTTATTCAAGTAAGCATCAAATGCGCTTCGCTCTTGTCGGGCCGTGAGACGACCTTTCCTCTTTTATTCTATTGTCGTTTTTGTTTGTAATATTCAAGAGTTTACACCGTAACAGGTCAACTCGGCGATGTAAAGTCGGCGACGGTCAACTCGGCGACGGTCAACTCGGCGATGCTGAGTCGGCGATGGTAAACTCGGCGACAGTCAACTCGGCGAAAAGGAATACAATAATATATAAACAATAATAATAAAAGAGATTGTAAATGATTACTAATTAAAATGTAATGGCAAGAGATATTTGGAATTACAAAATTAAACTAATACCTAGTATTAGAAAGCAAATTAAAATATTAAGGGAAAATTTAGAGCTTTGGATTACTCATAATGACCTTATAATTACCTGCTTACTCGTACGTACATCCTATAAAAGCCTGGTAATATTCACTTTCTTTACTATTCCGAATTCATCTCAGAAGTAAAGACATTGTGTGTAATTTTTTTGTCTGCGTGAGTTTTTTATTTACTGAGACTCAAGATGGAAAATAAAGTTCTTAGCCAAAGGGGTCACGAAAAGTACTACTGGGATGGCTACCTGTACACGAAGGATAAAACGAACAAGGACAACACCATTCAATTCTGGCGCTGCGAAAACAAGCACGAAGGATGCAAAGGAAGAATATGGACCAATATTATGGATGGTTCTTTCAAATGCATCCGCAATGAACACACATGTAGTACGGTGGGAAATGCAGCAAATGTTGTTCTGCAAAAAATGAATACCACTGTGAAGTACCTGGCCGCGAAAACGACGGAGAATCCAGCCCAAATCAGAGGACGAGTTTTGGAGAATGTCCCAGCTGCGGTTAAAGGAATGCTTCCAAGTTCCAGTGTTATGCGGAGAAACATTCAAAGAGTAAGAGTAACCATGTCCAAAGCATCCGCCAATCCAGAAATTCTTAGTGAAATTATCATCCCAGAAGCGTACTCGCAATATTACTATACCCCTATTCAATTTGAGAATTTTTGCTAGCAGATTCCGAAAGAGATCAGGTGGATCCACATCGAATTCTGATATTTGGTAGAGAATACCATGCAACATGGAGTGCAAGCATGAAAGAATTATTTGTTGACGGCACATTCTTATTGTGTCCTCTACTTTTTGCTCAAATATTTGTTGTTCTGGCAAGAAAAGATACGCATGAAGAGAAGGGTCCAGTTTTTCCTGTACTATATTGCTTGCTGCCCAATAAAAGTGCAGAAACATATCTCAAATTGTTTAACATGATAAAAGTTCTTCGGCCGCAATTAAATCCGGAAAGCATCAGTGTAGACTTTGAATTGGCAATTCACCAGGTCGTAAGACAAGTTTTCCCAGAAGCCGAAATTAGAGGATGCTTATTCCACTTGGTAAAAAATCTTCGAAAGCATTTATCTTCTTCCAATCTCCTAGGAATGTACAATGCTGATCCCGAATTTGCACTACAAGCAAAAATGATAACATCATTGGCATTTGTCCCAGAAGAGGATGTGATTGATGCCATTGCCGAATTGGAAAATGAGTTGCCAGAAATATTAGAACCAATTTTAGAATGGTTTAACAGAAATTATATCGGTCGACTTAGGAATAATGGAAGCAGAGCGCCAGCAACGTTTCCAATTGCAGTTTGGTCCGTTTATTTTCGGACATTGAATGGACGAGATAGGACAAATAATTTTGCAGAAGCATGTCATCGCAAGTTGCAACTGGCTTTTGGTTCTGGCATTGCTCATCCTTCTTTATGGACATTCATAGAAAATTTAAAAAAGGCTCAGTCTTCGTACAATGCGGACTATGAACGAGCAATTGCCGGGCGCAATGGTGCATCAAAAAGGAGACGTTATGAGGAAGCCGACGAGTGGATTTTTAATAAAGTTGCCAATTATAACAGGCAAAATTTGATCGAATATCTCAGAGGGATATCACACAATTACAATATGAACTAGTTTTTTTAATAGATTGTATATTATATTTTATTATAATAAATAATTGTATTGTAATAAATAATTACATAATATATCATTGTATTCCTTTTCGCCGAGTTGATCGTCGCCGAGTTGATCGTCGCCGAGTTGATCGTCGCCGAGTTTACCATCGTCGAGTTGACCGTCGCCGACTTTACATCGCCGAGTTGTCGCGTACTGGTTCAAACCAGCCTTGTTTTATTGACCTATTAGTGGTAGAGATCTATCATATAAGATTATATATAATTTAAAGCTACTACTTTCAGCTATTTTTCGACGTACTTGCCATTAATATTGAGACATTTTTCATAGCGATGAACCAGTTTTCTAATAGCCTCTTCGAAAACGCTGCCGCATGTGATTTACATCATGATTAACACTGTTCTGCAGCTCTTCATCGTTCTCAAACCGTTGTGTGTTCTGCGATTGTGGATCGCCGATTTTCGCGAATTTTCTCTTATTTTCTTCTTTATTAGTTCATCTTTCATGAAACATAGGGCACAAATCCTCTAACCGCATTGTCGCTCATGACATTTTCACCGTAAACATAAACAAGTTCACGATCTCGAATCTCAGCAGCCTTCGTGTTTTTTGCACAAGGATATCGGATAACGGCAGCCATTCTTAAACGAGGAAAATAGCACGAAAGAATGTCCGAACGAATCTCACCCCTAGCACTGCCAGACTCGTATCGAACTAGACTACACCGTAGCGCTGCGTTCGCGCCGATATCGTCGTTCCTTTGCTTACTAGACGGAAACGGAACTTACGTTACGAATCGCCCTCGTATGTAGTTGGTAAAACCGAATCCGTGGATATACGAGGGATGTTCTCTTTCCGTCGCGCCTAGTGTATAGATACACGATATATTGACAACACACGTCTACTTATAAGGGTCTCTACCATGTTAGCGGTGGGGATTTGATCAATTTTAAGTCTAGAATCGAATTTTACCTCCACAAAAATACAAGCGTGCTAAATTACAATCAAATCTGTTACGGTCAAAATTTTCAAATTTTCTATAAGATCAAAATTGTCGTAATAATATTGTGTTATATCTCAAAATGAAACGATTGGAGCATTTTTAGGGGCGAAATCTGAAAGAATTTCGATTTAGAAGGCATTCAACGCGAGGAAATTGTGAAAATTGAGGTTTTTGGGAAGTTTTTGGCCGGTGTGAGCTTCCTCGTACATTTCTCCACGATTTTCTTCCGATTTCAAGTACAGAACTGTATTTTAAACCTTCGTAAACCTGAGGATAACAAATTCAAAGTTGATACGTGTCGGTTAAATGATTTTGGGCTGAATTTGAAGCGAATTTTGGCGGCTTTAAAGCCTTTATCATGCTAACGAGGGAGATTTTGCCAATTTAAAGTTCGGAATCGAATTCCACGTCCTCGAAATCATAACCGTGCAAAATTACAATCGAATCGGTTACGACCAAAATTTTTTCAAAAATTTCAAGGCGAATTGCTTGCGTTTTTTTGGCAAAAAATCAGAATGTCCGTAATAATATTGTGTGTTACATATCAAATTGAAGCTTTCAGCGAGTAGGAAACGATTGGATTACTTTTCGGGGCGAAATCTTGAAGAATTTCGATTTAGAGGGCACTAAACGCGAGAAAATGGTAAAATTTGAGGTTTTCGGGACACTTATTAACCCCCTCTGAGCCATCTCGTACATCTTCCGATAATTTTCTCCCGATTTTAAGTACAGAACTGCATTTAAAATCTTCGCAAATATAGGCGTAACAAATTTAAACTCGATACGTGCCACTTAAATGATTCTAAACAAGTTTTTGAGTTACTTTTGACCGCTTTAAGGCCATTGCAATGCTGGAGAAGGTGATTTCGTCAATTCTAAGTTCAGAATCGAATTCTACGTCATTGACAACGTAAGTGTGCAAAATTACAATCAAATCCGGTTAGGGCCAAAATTTCCCTAACATTTTCGAAGCAAATTCCTTGCGATCTTGGCAAAAAATCAAAATGTCCGTAATAATATTCTGTTACACATCAAATTAAAGCTCAAGGCGAGTAGGAAACGATTGGAAGATTTTAAGGGCCGAAATCTTAGAGAGTTTCGATTTACAGGGCATTCAATACGAGAAAATGGTAAAAATTGATGTTTTGGTGAAATTTTTGACCTGTCTGGACTCGACCGTACATTTCCTGACGATTTTCTTCCGATTTCCAGCACAGAACTATATTTTAAACCTTCGTAAACTTCACGGTAACAAATTTAAACTTGATACGTGCCGTTTACATCATTTTGAGCCAGTTTTGGTGTAAATTTTGGCCGCGTTAAAGCATCTACTATATGAGCGAAGAGAATTTCGTCAGTTTTAAGTCCATAATCGAATTCTACGTCTTCGACAACATAAACGTGCAAAATTACAAAACAAATCGGTTACGGGCGAAATTTTCCCAAATTTTCAAAGCGAATTTTTTGCGATTTTCGCAACAAAAAAAACAGAATGTTCGTAATAATATTGTGTTACATATTAAATTAAAGTTCTCGGCGAGTAAGAAATGATTAGAACATTTTTAGGGACGAAATCCTAAAGAATTTCGATTTAGAGGGCATTAAACGCGAAAAATGATAAAACTTGAGGTTTTGGAGCGATTCTTAGTTGCTCTGAGCTCCGTCGTGGATTTCCCGACGATTTTCTACCGATTTCATGTACAGAGCTACATTTAAAATCTTAGCAAACACAGTCGTAACAAGTTTAAACTTGATATGTGCGGCGGAAGTGAGTTCGAGTGAATTTTGAACTGAATTTTGACTAGTTTAACGCCTCTATCATGTTAGCGAGGGAGATTTCGCCGATTT
The DNA here is from genome assembly GCA_038088585.1 of Chrysina gloriosa. Classification (NCBI taxonomy): domain Eukaryota; kingdom Metazoa; phylum Arthropoda; class Insecta; order Coleoptera; family Scarabaeidae; genus Chrysina; species Chrysina gloriosa. The sequence continues at coordinate 109,588,264 of CM076087.1, read as the reverse complement.
TAAATCCAGAATCAAATTCTGCGTCCTCAAAAACATGAGCGTGCAAAATTACAATCAAATCGGTTAAGCTAGAAATTTTCCTAAATTTATCCCTTTGCGATTTTCGAAATCAAAATGTCTGTAATCATATTGTGCTACATGCCAAATTAAACCTCTTGGCGAGTAGGACGCGATTAATATATTTTTAGGGGCGAAATCCTGAAGAATTTTAATGTAGAGGCAGTCAAATGCGAGAAAATGGTAAACATTTAGGTTTTGGAGCAGTTTTTAGCCCTTTTGAGCTTTCTCGTAATTGTTTAGACGATTTTCTTCCGATTTCAAGTAGCTAACTACATTTTAAATCTTCGCAATCATAAGAGTACAAATTTAAACTTGATAAATGCCGTTTAAATGATATTGAGCCGGTGTTGGACTGAATTTTGACCAGTTTAAAGCCTTTACCATGTTAGCGAGGGGGATTTCTCCAATTCTAAGCCCAAAATCGAATTAAACGTCTCCGGAAACGTAAGCGTGCAAAATTACAATCAAATCAGTTACAGTCGAAATTTTCCTAAATTTTCAAAGGGTGCGATTTTCGCAAAAAAAAATCATAATCTCCGTAATAATATCGTGTTACCTATCAAATTAAAGCTCTCGGCGAATAGGTAGAGAGTGGTATATTTTTAGGGGCGAAATCCTAATGGGTTTCGATTTATAGGGCACTAAACGCGAGAAAATGGTATTAATTGAGATTTTGGGGCGGTTTTTGGCCGTTCTGGCTTTCTTATACATTTTCCGACGATTTTCTTCTGATTTCAAGTACGGAACCACATTTAAAATCTTCGGAAACATAAGCGTGACAAATTTAAAAGTTGATACGTGCCCTTTAAATGATTTTGAGCCGGTTTTGGCCGCTTTAAAGCCACTATCATGGGAGAGGCCTTTGTTCTCCATGGTAGCGTGGGCGATTTAGACAATTTTTGGACCAGAATTGACGTTTACGTCGTCTAAAACTTAAATGTTCAAAAATTACAATCAAATCGATTACCGTCGAAGCTTTCGAGCTCGATCATCTTCAATCATGTTCCGAATAAGATCAATATTTGTTTCGGTTATGGCCGTTTTTTGGTTAAGAGGGTCGAAACTGTCATTTAGGGAAGTCGACTAGTTTGAGATTCATTGTCGGACCAGAGAATATCGAAGCAAGAGGCGACAAACTGTCATTTGATGTGAACTCCAATTCTATACGAGCGGAATATTCAAAAAAAACTTTCCGTCCATATCCAACATATTCCGAATTTTATCGCCGTATAACTTTCTTTATTTGTGTTCTTTACAACCGAATAAAAACGCGCACATGCACACGCACACGCCCGCATACGCGCGCAGCTTTTTATCATTTATCTCGGCGTCTATACGCGCCCGTTTTTTACGACTGTTTACTTTCAACATTTCGGGCAGTCAAATAAACGCGAAGACGTTACCTCATTACCATCATAATAAAATCCCCGTGTCGTCGCCGGAAAATCCGAAACGGAACGGAGGGAAAGACAGACAGACGAAAGGAACGGAGGGAAAGACAGACAGACGAAAGCGCGATTAGATAAACATAATTAAAAGACGACGGCGGTGTGCTCGTTTTCGAAATTTGATTACTTCTTCGTCATTCATCGGTCGGGTTATCAAAATCGAATGTAACACGCGCGCAGCGTATGCGCCCACCTTTAATTAAGCATCCGTTTCGTTTTTCCTCGAAAATCTTGAGAGAATCAGAGGAAAAGGAAGAGGTAGAGGAAGAGGAGAAGTGTTCGTCGTCGGCATCGTCGTCATCGCGGTAGCGCGATATAGTAGTAGTAGTAGTAGTAGTAGTAGGTAAGTATAGTCGTTCGCGCCCGAATTCGTTCTTAAAATAAACAAAGGAAGCACGCGCGGTGACAAACGACAGACGGCGGCGGCGGCGCGAGGTAAGTCGATCCGGGAAAAGGACGGCGAGAAAATATTATTGTTATGAGGTGGACGCCCCCGTTTCGTTCGACACGGCGTCGAACGAAAGAAGTTTGGCATTTGTCGAGCGCAAGATTTTGAAAAAAGAAACTTTAACCTTAAATTAACGAGTTGTTCACCCTGAAGACGGGTCTCGATCCATACTACTGAAAATTAACGGCACGACAAAATGGAAATTCTGGAAGCTGCATGAAAACCTGAAAGATGCAAATACATATATGGATAGATGAGGACTTTACAAAAAAGAAAGTGCAAGAAGAAAGGAAAAAGCCGATATCCCGCTTAAAAGATGCGAGACGACGAGGACACAAGCCTACATTAAGATATGATAAAGTCGATAATCGGCAACGAAATGTACAGTACAAATAGTCTGGAAGTGAGAAAAAGAGATACGGATATCCAGCACAAGATATAACCCAAAGAACTAATAAAGTAATTCAGTATAAAGGACGAGAAACAGGAAACAGATACGGCAATGGAAAAGGTAAAGAATCAGATGATTATAAAGTAAGAAACAGACAGAAGAATCATCGAGTAAAAGAAATTACACTGATATATACAACACAATAGGTAATTATTTTCATTTTATATCTAAAAATTCTAAATATAATTTGTTATAATTTACGCTTTTTATGATATTTTGCAATTTTGTTTATTAAATTACCCAAATTTGCAGTACACTAGACATAAGAAAACAAGGATACGGGAACGAAAAAAAAAAATGAATAGGAACAAAACAAAACAAAACAAGGGAATAAGAATATAATAGGAACAAGGGAACAAGAACAATAGAATATGATCAAGAGAACATAAACCGGAGAAGAACAAGGGAACAAGACGATAGAATGGGAACAATAAAACAAGGATAAGGGAACAAAACAATAGAATAGGAACAATAAAACAAGAACAAGGGAACGAAAACGATAAAATAGAAACAAAAACCAAGATTAAGAGAACCATAACAGAAGAAGAACAAGAAAAGAGAAACAGGGAAACAAAACGAATGGAATAAGAACAAGAGAACAGGAACAAACAAAAATCACGAACAAGCGAATAATAGGAACATAAACAAGGGAACAAAAGCAATAGAATACGAACAAGCTAACAAGAACAATAGAATAGAAACAAGAGAACAGGAACAATAGAATAGGAACAAGAGAACACAAACAAGCGAACAAGAATAATAGAATAGTAATAAGAAAAGAAGAACAGGGAAACAAATACAAGAGAATACCAACAATAAAACAATAACAAGAACAGAGGAACAAAAACAATTGAATAGAAACAAAAAGGGCAAGAACAGAATAGGAACATGACAACGTGAAGAAAAGAGGAACAGGGGAACAAAAGCAATGGAATAGGAACAAGAGAACAAGAACAAATAAATCACGACCAAATAAACAATAGGAAAATAAACAAGGGAACAAAACAATACAGTTAGAACAAGAAAAGAACAAAAGAACGAAAATAATAGAACAGGAAAAAACAAGAACAAGCTAATAAGAATAATAGAATAGGAACAAGGGATAACAAACAAGCGATGAAGAATAGAGTAGGAACAAGAAAATTTTACCAACAAAAGAAGAATAGGGAAACAAAACGAATGGAATAAGAACAAGAGAACAGGAACAAAAAAATCACGAACAAGCGAATAATAGGAACATCAACAAGGGAACAAAAGCGATAGAATAGGAACAAGCTAACAAGAACAATAGAATAGAAACAAGAGAACACAAACAAGCGAATGAGAATAATAGAATAGTAATAAGAAAAGAAGAAGAGGGAAACAAATACAAGAGAATACCAACAATAAAACAATAACAAGAACAGAGGAACAAAAACAATTGAATAGAAACAAAAAGGCAAGAACAAGGGAACCAGAACAGAATAGGAACAAGACAACGTGAAGAAAAGAGGAACAGGGGAACAAAAGCAATGGAATAGGAACAAGAGAACAGGAACAAAAAATCACGACCAAATAAACAATAGGAAAATAAACAAGGGAACAAAACAATACAGTTAGAACAAGAAAAGAACAAAAGAACGAAAATAATAGAACAGGAACAAAAAAAAAAAAAACAAGAACAAGCTAATAAGAACAATAGAATAGGAACAAGGGATAACAAACAAGCGATGAAGAATAGAGTAGGAACAAGAAAATTTTACCAACAAAAGAAGAATAGGGAAACAAAAACAATAGAATACGAACAATAAAACAATAACAAGAACAGGGGAACAAAAACAATTGAATAGAAACAAAAAGGCAAGAACAAGGGAACCAGAACAGAATAGGAACAAGACAACGTGAAGAAAAGAGGAACAGGGGAACAAAAGCAATGGAATAGGAACAAGAGAACAGGAACAAAAAAATCACGACCAAATAAACAATAGGAAAATAATCAAGGGAACAAAACAATACAGTTAGAACAAGAAAAGAACAAAAGAACGAAAATAATAGAACAGGAACAAAAAAAAAAAAACAAAAACAAGCTAATACGAACAATAGAATAGGAACAAGGGATAACAAACAAGCGATGAAGAATAGAGTAGGAACAAGAAAATTTTACCAACAAAAGAAGAATAGGGAAACAAAAACAATCGAATACGAACAAGGAAACAAAAACAAAAAAGAACAAGGGAGCAAAAACAATATAATGGGAAGACGAAAACAAGAACAGGGGAACGAAAATAATGGAATAGGAACAACATCCAAGAACAAGGGAATAAGAACATAATAGGAACAAGGGAGCATAAACAAGCGAACAAGGCAATACGAACGAAGAAAGGAAGAGCAGGAGAACAAAACCAACAGAATAGGAACAACAAGAAACAAAAACAGGAACAAATGCATTAGAATAGAAGCAATTGAATATGAAGAACGGAACAAAAATAATAGAATACAAAACAACAACAAAAAACAAGAACATTGGAACAAGAACAGGGGAAAAGGTAAACAGGGGAACAAAAGCAATGGAATTAGAGGAATAGAACAAGCGAACCATAGAAACATTAACAAAGGAACAAACACAATAGAATAGGAGGGAGAAAACAAGAACAATAGAATGAAAACAATAGAATAGGGACAAGAACAATAGAATAGGAACAAAAAACAAGAACAAGCTAACAATAGCATCAGGAACAATAGGAATAAGAGAACACAAACAAGCGAACAAGAACAATAGAATAGGAAAAGTCATAGGGAAAGCGCGGTAAATACGAAACCAGGAGTAAAATTGAAGGAAATGAGGAATCAGGAAGAGGAATAGGAATAAGAATAGGAACGTGGAACATAAAAGAAAGATAGCAAGAAGTAAGCTGATGGTAACAGTTAAACTTCCTTTTCTTCTTCATTTTCTTTTTCTTCTTACAGTTTGTCTGATGATTTTTCTTTTGTTTTGTGATTCCTCTGACATACTTAGTCACATCGAAGGCGTTCGTATGAGAGACGGGACTTCCTTCAACTGGGATCTACGTCGGCTTGAATCGGCTAAAAAATGCCTTCGCTTTGGCTCAATAGAAAATGACCATCCTGCATATACAACCAACAAAGATTAGGCCACTTTTTCGCTTCCATTAACTCGATAACAGTTGAATTTCTATATTTCATCATTTTTTCTCTTCTTTGTTTGTTTCCATTTTCATTTAATTAGTTTTCTTTTGTTATCAACTTATTTCCTCCTCTTTGCTATTATTATATTAGTTCTGCACCATCCCGTTCATATATACATCTATTATTCACTGCGTGGTACACCGGAAGCTATTTATTTGCATTCTGAGCGTGATTTTCTCGACGCCAGTGGGGCGATGATAACAACAGTCGAACTCGCCTTTTCTCTCTTATTTTTCTTCTTACTAGATACACTCGTTTGTTTTTTTTTCTCCTTCTTCTTATACTCGTTCCATTTTTTCCTTCTTCTTCTTATACTCGTTTCATTGATATTTTTGTCTCATTCTTCTTATTTTCGTTTCATTTAGTTCTTGTTTTTCTCTCTTCCAGTATTCCGTACGCGTGTCGTCTAATTAAGAAACGGGACGCACGCATAAAGGAAGGTGTCCGTCCGTCCTTTATGCGTGCGTCCCGGTGCGTGATGGATCGACGCATAACGGAAACTTCCTCTCGCATAATGACGTCGTCTCCTAGTCAGTCGTCTTCGTTGTCGTCGTCGTCGTCGTAGAAACGCAACAACGTAAATAGAATCCGTTAGCTTCGTACTGGTTTATTTTGGGTAAATCCCCGCGTTAATGGTCGTTGATGAGTCGGCGGCGAGGGGTCGACTCATTCGTTAAAAAAGAAAATCGTCGAAATGTGTGCGTACATAATTGAAAATGGGAATTTGTTCCTGAAGTCGAACGAAGGTTTGCAAAAACGTGTGTATTTGGTCGATTTTTTTTTTTTTTGGAAATGTTTGTCAAGATGTAAGGCGAAAAAATTGAAATTTTGTTTTCTTGTTTTTTCGTCGACATTTTTGAATTTATGGTGATATTAGTAAATACTAAACGAAAGAGAATTTTAATATCTCGAGGAAACACATCACCTCGGTAGTTTCGAAATTGACCATATTCGAAGACGTAACGGTAGAAGAGAGTCCAAATGGTCGAAGGAGGATCAATTGGAATTTGCTCCTTATGTCCTTTTCTAAATTTCTAGCCATCGCAGTAAAAAGACCAAATAACGAGAAATCCGACATTTTCCAAAATCAAGCAACAGACTTCTGTTTGTCCTTTCCTCATTACCAAATCTTCGGCCATATTTGTAAACAGCAGAAGAAAGAGAATTCAAATCTCCAGGAAGCAAAAATCGGATATTCGTGGTCTTCTCGAAATTGATTAGATCACAAACTTGCGATTTTTCGCAGATTTTAGAGTTTTGTGGTATTTGCCCATTTCCACGAAGACCAACCATCAACGACATCGAAGATTATTTTCCGAAACAAGCATAGAAGACATTGCAGATATTTTCCGCTTATTTGAATACATTCTCGGGCACATTCGCAAAGATCGAAGGTCGAAGAAGACCAACTAAAGTTGTAAATTTTGTCGATAAGAACCATCCCAATCCGAATAAATTGTTGTTCAATTTCTCGCAAAATTCGGGTATAAAATCATTTCTGAAGCGCTGCATCTTTTAGATACTATCAAGGTGGGAAGTACCAAATGAATTTCGTTCGTACTCTGTTTCCGTGAAATACGACATTTGCACTTTTCTTTTCTTCAGTATTTATAAATCAAAACGGAAATTCTGAGAAAAAGGAAAGAAAGCAAGACTTTGTCGTTTACTACTCCGCAAATCGTAGATTTTCTTCCATTTCGTCTTCCTAAACATAATAGAAGATAAAACGAAAGATGGAAAAATGAAAGTTTTTGCTTATCTTTCTTCCTTCCTTTGGAAAACACGATCAAAATCGGATAACCTTAAAAAATAACAGTATAATGGCACGATTTCTGGTGTACATCCTCGAGAATCTTAGCTTTTGCATCGATAAGTATGACCGATCTTCGTGAACATGGGAAAATCGTCGAAAAAGGGCAAGAAAGACCGATGTCTACTTCGACTTTCTGAATTTGATTTTATTTTATTGACACGTCTTCACATTGTACCAATTTTGAAGTTGCCAAAATAATTTTGGTTTCCTGGTGTATTATCTTGGTGTTGTTTTCCTTTTGCTGTTTATCAAATACGGTCATAGAAAGCAGAAGAAACAAGGACAAAAATTTGCCGGGCACTCGATTTCTCTAGAAATTCTTTGATTTCTTTTCATCCGCTTTTCAAAGGTCTTTGGGAGAAGCAAGAAAGTTATACTGTCCTTGGTTTCCTTTAATTCTTGTTGTACCAATATCGGAAATGTCAAAATAATTCGACTCCGGCTGGACTTGCTTGAGATGCTGATATTGTCCTTCTCTTGGTGTTCACCAAATACTACCACAGACTTCGAAAGACAAAATTCTGCTGGTTACCCGACTTCTCTAGAACTCCCTTGATTTCTTTTCATCTGGTTTTCGTAAATACACGAAAATCTTTGGAGGAAGCAAGAAAAACATACTTCCCTTGTTTTCCTTTGACTTTCTGGATTTTCCTTCATTCTTGTACGAATTTCGGAGATGTCAAAATAATTCGATTCCTGCTGGACTTGCTTGAGATGCTGATATGGTCCTTCTTTTGGTGTTCACCAAATACCTCCAAAATACCTTGAGAGAAGGAAAAATAAAGACAAAAATCTGCTGCTTAGCGGACTTCTTTGTAAATTTCCTGATTTCTTTTCATTTGATCTTCGTAAAAACATAAGAAAATCGTTGGAAACGGCTGGAAAGACAGATTTCTCCTTGTTTTCCTTCGACTTTGGAAGAGGGAAAAACAAAGACAAAATTCTGCTGGTTACCCGACTTCTCTAGAACTCCCTTGATTTCTTTTCATCTGGTTTTCGTAAATACACGAAAATCTATGGAGGAAGCAAGAGAAACATACTTCCCTTGTTTTCCTTTGACTTTCTGGATTTTCCTTCATTCTTGTACGATTTTCGGAAATGTCAAAATTAATTTCGATTCCTGCTGGACTTGCTTGAGATACTGATATTGTCCTTCTTTTGGTGTTCACCAAATACCTCCAAAATACCTTGAGAGAAGGAAAAAGGAAGACAAGAATCTGCTGCTTAGCGGACTTCTTTGTAAATTTCCTGATTTCTTTTCATTTGATCTTCGTAAACATAGGAAAATCGTTGGAAACGGCAAGAAAGACAGATTTCTTCTTGCTTTCCTTCGACTTTGGAAGAGGGAAAAACAAAGGCAAAATTCAGGTGATTACTCGACTTCTCTAGAACTCCCTTGATTTCTTTTCATCTGGTTTTCGTAAATACACGAAAATCTATGGAGGAAATAAGAAAAACATACTTCCCTTGTTTTCCTTTGACTTTATGGATTTTCCTTCATTCTTGTACGAATTTCGGAGATGTCAAAATAATTCGATTCCTGCTGGACTTGCTTGAGATGCTGATATTGTCCTTCTTTTGGTGTTCACCAAATACCTCGAAAATACCTTGAGAAAAGGAAAAATGAAGACAAGAATCTGCTGGTTACCGGACTTCTTTGTAAATTTCCTGATTTCTTTTCATTTGATCTTCGCAAACATAAGAACATCGTTGGAAACGGCTGGAAAGACAGATTTCTCCTTGTTTTCCTTCGACTTTGGAAGAGGGAAACACAAAGGCCAAAATCTGCTGGTTACTCGACTTCTCTAGAACTCCCTTGATTTCTTTTCATCTGGTTTTCGTAAATACACGAAAATCTATGGAGGAAGCAAGAAAAACATACTTCCCTTGTTTTCCTTTGACTTTCTGGATTTTCCTTCATTCTTGTACGATTTTCGGAAATGTCAAAATAATTCGATTCCTGCTGGACTTGCTTGATATACTGATATTGTCCTTCTTTTGGTGTTCACCAAATACCTCCAAAATACCTTTACAGAAGGAAAAAGGAAGACAAAAATCTGCTGGTTACCTGACTTCTTTGTAAATTTCCTGATTTCTTTTCATTTGATCTTCGTAAAAACATAAGAAAATCGTTGGAAACGGCTGGAAAGACAGATTTCTTCTTGCTTTCCTTCGACTTTGGAAGAGGGAAAAACAAAGGCAAAAATCTGCTGGTTACTAGACTTCTCTAGAACTCCCTTGATTTCTTTTCATCTGGTTTTCGTAAATACACGAAAATCTTTGGAGGAAGCAAGAAAAACATACTTCCCTTGTTTTCCTTTGACTTTCTGGATTTTCCTTCATTCTTGTACGAATTTCGGAGATGTCAAAATAATTCGATTCCTGCTGGACTTGCTTGAGATGCTGATATGGTCCTTCTTTTGGTGTTTACCAAATACCTCCAAAATACCTTGAGAAAAGGAAAAATGAAGACAAGAATCTGCTGGTTACCTGACTTCTTTGGAGATTTCCTGATTTCTTTTCATTTGATCTTCGCAAACATAAGAACATCGTTGGAAACGGCTGGAAAGACAGATTTCTCCTTGTTTTCCTTCGACCTTGGAAGAGGGAAAAACAAAGGTAAAAATCTGCTGGTTACTCGACTTCTCTAGAAATTCCTTGATTTCTTTTCATCTGGTTTTCGTAAATACACGAAAATCTTTGGAGGAAGCAAGAGAAACTTACTTCCCTTGTTTTCCTTTGACTTTCTGGATTTTCCTTCATTCTTGTACGAATTTCGGAGATGTCAAAATAATTCGATTCCTGCTGGACTTTTTTTCGTAAACAGGAGAAAATCTTTGGGAGATGCAGGAAAGATATACTTTTCTTGGTTTCCTTTGAGTCTCTTGATTTCCTTTCATTGTTGTTGTACCAATTCCGGAAATGTCAAAATAATTCGATTCCTGCTGGACTTGCTTGAGATACTGATATTGTCCGTCTATTGGTGTTCATCAAATACTACCATAGACTTTGAAAGAAGAGAAAACAAAGACAAAAATCTGCTGGTCATCCGACTTCTTCGGAAATTTCCTAATTTCTTATCATTTAATCTTCGTAAAAACATAGGAAAATCTTTGGAAAAGGCCAGAAAGACAGATTTCTCCTTGTTTTCATTCGACTTTGGAAGATGAACGAGCAACTATTGTCAGACTTTGAGAGACGGAAAAATAAAGACAAAAATCTGATGGTTACCTGACCTGATTGGAAATTTTCTGACTTCTTTTCATTTGATCTTCGTAAAAACATAGGAAAATCTTTGGAAAAGGCCAGAAAGACAGATTTGTTCCCGTTTTCCTTAGACCTTTTGGATTACCTTTCATCCACACATCCACACATCCACACATCCACACATACAACCGAAATTGTACCAACTTCGAAATTGTCAAAATAATCTGATTCCTGCTACGCTCTCTTACGGTATCGATATTGCCGTTTCTTCCGTGTTCTCCAAATACTGTCAAAGACTTTGAAGGAAGAAAAAACAAACACAAATATGTGCCGGGTACCCGATTTCTTTTAAAACATTTTTTTGATTTCTGTTTATCTGGTCTTCGCAAATATAGAAAAGAGAGGAGGAAAAGGAGAGGTGAAGACAAGAACGACAGATTTCGAGAGCATGACAAAAAAAATTGGAAAGGCAAGAAGTTTCCTTGTTTTGCTTGGACTTTCTAGCTTTCTCTTTAGTCTTACATCCCACATATGCGTCCGAGATTGTACCAATTTCGCCACTACCAAAATAATCTGATTTCTTCTATATTATCTTGCGATATTTAATATCCTTCGCATATTTGCTTCTTTTCTATATCCTTCTCTCTTTTTCTGATTTCGTTGTCAGAGCGATTTAACCGTTTCAGACATGCAAATACATAGTTTCCATGCCTACCGTCTACCACGCATCGACTTCCCCAAGAATCTAATTCCGAGCATTGTTCGATTGCGATCGGAATCTCCGGCTCCGCATGGCATGCAACGAACTTAATTCACCCCGAGAGGTTGAGGGCATGAGAACCGCTTTTTCATTGCGGACTTGCACAGAAGCGCGTCTGTTTTATCTCCATTTCTTTCTTCGGAGTTAGGTATCCATTTCGTTTGCAGCCGTCTATGTATAATGTAATATAGTCATACCAGAATCGTTAATTACCGTTAGAAAATTCATCATTTATTACAATTCAATATATATTAAATTCACAGTAAATATTGGGATGTTATGGATGGTTACGATCAAATGACATTCGGTTTATTTTTGGGTTCTATTGATACTTTTTCGATACCAAGCGCACCACCTTTTAAGCATATATTATTAACCTACGGGTGTTAGCTTCTTGTTTTAAGTCCAGCCATAGACGTTTAATGGGAGAAAAAAATGTTACTAGAAATAAAATTATTAATTATTATAAAAAGCATCGATTAATAGATAGAAACGCATTGTAAACATTCCGACACATACATTCGACACTTTCACATCACATGAATTACTAATAACCACTTGATATAAGTAACCAAGGATACATCGACATTCAATACAGGTTTCTATAACAACGTTATGATTTGGATGAACTGAAATCATGGTGAATTAAAGTTTTCGTTTCGTGGACAACGGAGAAATAATGTAGTGTAGCCTTGGTTTCCGGGGAAAAAAATAAAAAGTTTGTTTGGTTGACGACGAAGAAAATTGGAAAGATAGATAAGTCAACAAAAAAGTATAAAAGCAAATAATGTGGACCAAAAGGGTTTTAAAGGAAATACTAGTGAATAAGAGACCCTCACCACACCTGGAGAAGAATGATTTTAAAAAGGGAAGAATCCATACAAAATAGAGCCACACCGAAAAAAGAAGTTAAGGGAGGGAAGAATCCATAGAAAATAGAACTGCATCGAAGAAGGAATTCAAGAGAGGAGACATAGGAAGAAGCATCATCGAATAAAAGAAATTCCACTCACACACACACAACACTAGGTAATCATCTTTATTTTATGTTAAATGTTTCTAAAAATTTATGCTTTTTATATCATTAATTAAGAGCTAGGCCGGTGCAATTTTGTTTAACAAATTAACTAACCTCTTCCTCTTCCCACGTATCATTCGCTTTCCATTTTAGCATCGTCCTCCTTTCAATCTCTAAATTGCAATTTTCTTCGACACCTTAATTTCACTTTACTCGTTCGGTTGTATCTTTTCAGTAGGAGCACCGAAATCGAAATTGACGATGATAAAGTTGTCATCGTCCATCAATCGATCGAAACGAAAAATGCGTGTTTTCGCCCTATTCTTCGGATAACAACGTTCTCCTCGCGTTATTTTCGATTATAATTATTTTTCCTCCGGCTGTACAGCTGGTAATTTGCATACGTGCGTATCGCATTAGTAGTCATTTAGTGAATTTGTGATGGGGGTTACGTACGTATACTTATCTACCGTAAGTTCACCATACGCTGACGATCGTGTAGAATACGTAAACGCACTTATCGCCCGTTTCGTATACGGTCTTGACCTCATTAACCCGGGCCGAAAGAAAACGAATCGTCTCGGAAAACGGCGTGCGACCTTCGATTTTGACCGGCAATTTTATCTCTTCATTACGAAAGTTAGATTAAGAAGGAAAGAACGAAAGGTTTACATTTAATATATTTTAACGTTGCACAGCTGCGGACGACATCTGCTATATAGAAGAAACTCAGAAGTAATCAACTGATAATAGCTGGTTACCAAAACGAGAAAAAATTGCTCCTCTTGTGGTTTTCTCTTTTTGCTTTTTCTCTTCCTTTTGTTCTCTCGCTCCTATTCTCTATTTTTCTTGTTTTCTTGTTTTCATTTTACTTTTGTTATTCGTCGATTGTCTCATCTTCCTCAGCTTCTCGTGCTGTTATATATTTTCTTTTGTTTCTGCTTTTTGTCCTTTTGCTTTCGTAGTCGTTCTTTTGTTCTTGTTCATCCACTTGCCTTTGTCCATCCTTTTTCTCTTGTCCCTTGAATTTCTTCATTCTAATGTTCTTGCTAGTCTTCTTATTGTTGTTCTCGCCATCTAGCCCCTGTTCAGTTGTTTTTCCCCTCTTGTTCTTTTATTCTCTTATTCGTGCGCTCTTGTTCTCGTTCTTGTTTTATTATTCCATTTCTTATTCTCTTTTTAGCTTTGCTTTTCGTCAACGTCTCGTTTTCTTCTGCTTCTTGTGCTGTTCTACATTTTCTTTTGTTTCTGCTTTTGTTCTTTTGCTGTCGTAATTGTTCTTTTGTTCTTGTTCATCCACTTGCTTTTGTTCATCCTTTTTTTTCTTGTCCCTATCCCCTTGAATTTCTTCATCCTAATGTTCTTGCCAGTCTTCTTGCCCTCTTGCTCCCTTGCCCCTATTCTGTTGTTTTTGCCCGCTTGTTCTCTTGTTCTTATTCTCTTATTCTTGGGCTCTTGTTCTCGTTCTTGTTTTATTATTCCCGTTCTTATTCTCTTTTTGCTTTTGTTTTTCGTCGATTGTCTCATCTTCTGCTTCTTGTACTGTTCTACATTTTCTTTTGTGTCTGCTTTTTTATTCTTTTGCTGTCGTAATTGTTCTTTTGTTCTTGTTCATCCACTTGCTTTCGTTCATCCTTTTTTTCTTGTCCCTATCCCCTTGAATTTCTTCATCCTAATGTTCTTGCCAGTCTTCTTGCTCTCTTGCCCCTATTCTGTTGTTTTTGCCCGCTTGTTCTCTTGTTCTTATTCTCTTATTCTTGCGCTCTTGTTCTCGTTCTTGCTTTATTATTCCCGTTCTTATTCTCTTTTTGCTTTTGTTTTTCGTCGATTGTCTCATCTTCTTCTGCTTCTTGTACTGTTCTACATTTTCTTTTGTTTCGGCTTTTTGTTCTTTTGCTGTCGTAATTATTCTTTTGTTCTTGTTCATCCACTTGCTTTTGTTCACCTTTTTTTTTTCTTCTCCCTATCCCCTTGAATTTCCTCATCCTAATGTTCTTGCCAGTCTTTTTGCCCTCTTGCCCCTTTTCTGTTGTTTTTGCCCGCTTGTTCTCTTGTTCTTATTCTCTTATTCTTGGGCTCTTGTTCTCGTTCTTGTTTTATTATTCCCGTTCTTATTCTCTTTTTGCTTTTGTTTTTCGTCGATTGCCTCATCTTCTTCTGCTTCTTGTACTGTTCTACATTTTCTTTTGTTTCTGCTTTTTTATTCCTTTGCTGTCGTAATTGTTCTTTTGTTCTTGTTCATCCACTTGCTTTCGTTCATCCTTTTTCTTGTCCCTATCCCCTTGAATTCCTTCATCCTAATGTTCTTGCCAGTCTTCTTGCTCTCTTGCCCCTATTCTGTTGTTTTTGCCCGCTTGTTCTCTTGTTCTTATTCTCTTATTCTTGCGCTCTTGTTCTCGTTCTTGCTTTATTATTCCCGTTCTTATTCTCTTTTTGCTTTTGTTCTTCGTCGATTGTCTCATCTTCTTCTGCTTCTTGTACTGTTCTACATTTTCTTTTGTTTCTGCTTTTTGTCCTTTTGCTTTCGTAATTGTTCTTTTGTTCTTTTTTATCCACTTGCTTTTATCCTTCCTTTTGTTCTCGTTCTTATCCCCTTGAATTTCTTTATGCTAATGTTCTTGTCAGTCTTCTTATTTTTGTTCTTGCCAGTCTTCTTGCCCTCTTGCCTCTATTCTGTTGGTTTTGCCCTCTTGTTCTCTTGTTCTTGTTCTCTTATTCTTGCGCTCTTGTCCTCGTTCTTGTTTTATTTACTCCTGTTCTTATTCTCTTTATTACTTTTATTTTTCGTCAACGTCTCGTTTTCTTCTGCTTCTCGTGCTGTTCTACATTTTCTTGTGTTTCTGCTTCTTGTTCTTTCGCTGTCGTAATTGTTCTTTTGTTCTTGTTCATTCACTTGCTTTTATCTTTCCTTCTGTTCTCGTCCTTATCCCCTTCAATTTCTTCATTCTAATGTTCTTGCCGTCTTCTTATTCTTGTTTTTGCCATCATGCCCCTGTTTTGTTGTTTCTGCCCTCTTGTTCTCTTGTTCTTATTCTCTTATTCTCGCGCTCCTGTCCTCGTTCTTGTTTTATTTACTCCTGTTCTTATTCTCTTTTTACTTTTGTTGTTCGTCGTGATGCTCCCACCTAATTGAGATGGATTCTCAAAACTTAAATATGCAAAAAGTCGGCGAAACACGAACTAAAAAATCTTACAAAAAAAAAAAATTGAAAATGTTGAAATAAAAGATATTCCTAAGCAAAATAAAAACAAATGAAGTATTGTAACAAACTCAAAAAATTGGCAAAAAATAAAATATACGAAAATTTGACGCAAATTAAAAAAATATTTTAATGAAATAAAGAAATTAGGCCTGAAAACAAACAAAATAAACAACAAATTGACGAAAACATAACTAAATAAAGCAAATATAATAATAATAAGAACTAAATAACACTCAATTTTTTTTTAAGATTTGAATTATATTATACAAGCTTTCGCTCTTCGTTCCTTTGTTTTAGTTATTGCTCTGTCTCTCATCCTTATTCTCTTGATGTTCTCCATTCTCCTCTTCTTGCTGGTCCTCTTGGTTTTTTTCCTGCCCTCTTGATTCTGTTCTGCTGCTTTTTTCCTCTTGTTCTTGTTCTCGTGTTTTTGTTCTCGTGTTCTTGTTCTCTTGTTTTTGTTTTCTTGTTCTTGTTCTCGTGTTCTTGTTCTCTCGTTCTTGTTCTCTAGTTCTTGTTCTGTTGTTCTTCTTCTCTCGCTCTTGTTCTTGTTCTCTTATTCTTGTTCTCCTGTTCTTGTTCTCTTGTTCTTGTTCTCTTGTTCTTATTCTCTTGTTTTTGTTCTTCTTTTCTTTTTACTGTAATTTTCCGTCGATGTCCCGATTTCTTCTACTTCTTGTTCTATTCAACATTTTGTTTCGTTTATAATAAAATCGGTAACACGTGTTTCGCTAGCTCGAGGCAAGCATCTTCAACAACCGTATAAACTAAAGTTTTGTATCGTGTTCGCCTTTCGTCCTTTTGTTTCCGTTAGTGTTCTGTGTTCTTGCCCATTCTCTTGTTCTTGCTTACGCTTTTGTATGTGTCGGTACTCCCCTTTTGTCCTTATGCTTTTGATCGTCTCTATCGTACTGTTCTTTCTAGTCGTCTTGATTTTGTTGTTGTTCTTTTGTTCCTGTTCGGTCGTTTTCGTCCTCTCGCTCTCTTATTCCTCGTCTGTTGTTTTTGTGTCCTTGTCCTTGTTCTTTTGTTCCTGTTTTATAATTCTTGTTCTTGTTTTCCTTTTACTTTCGTACCTCACCGATATCCCGCTTTCTTCTGTTTCTTGCGCCGTTCTACATTTTGATTTGTTTTTTCATGCTTTTATTTTCGTTATTGTTCTGTTGCTATTATCCGTTCTCTTGCTCTTGCCCAGCTTCTTGTTATTGTCGATCCTCTCGCTTTTGCCCGTATCCTCTTGATCTTCTCCATCCTCTTGTTCTTGGTCGTGGTATTGTTCCCTTTCTTGTTTTTTGTTCTTGTCCTCTATTTCCTGTACTTGTTGCTTTTGTGCTCTTGTTCTTGTATTTTTTTACTTATGTGTTTGTCGATGTCTGGTTTTCTTATACTTCTTGTTCTATTTAACACTTTTAGTTTCGTTTTCGCTTTTCGTCCTTTTATTTTCGTTACTGTTCGGTTGCTTTTGTCCTCTTGTTCTTGTTCTCACTTGGTGTTCGTGAATATGGCAGAAAGGACATAAGGTTGTTTTGTATTTTTCCTTAAGTGGCGAAATTCACTAACAAAAACGTGTCCAAATTTTGCAGCGCTGACAAGCGAAACATATTTTTACTATCTCTATCTCTTGCTTTTGCTTTTAATCTCGTTTCTTATTTGTATTCGTATGTCTTTTTCCGTCTTATTCTATGTTTTGTTCTCTATACCTTCTTCTTTTGGATTCCCTTCTCGTTTCTGTTTCAACACTTACTCTTGCTTCGCTTCTTGCTCTTACTCCTTCTTATTATCATTTCTTTTTGTTGTTTTTATCCTTTCATTCTGTCTTTCCCCTCGCTACATATTTACATACAAGATGAAAACAAAAGAAACGCGATCCGTAACAATCAATCCGATTCAATTTTCGTCGTATTATTCTCAATCATCTCCGTTGCGATCGCCGCAATCGCAAAGTTTAAGGACGATCCAATCAAGTCGATCACGCGGACGTAATAATTGACAACGATGGCCGCCGTTAAGCGTTTGGATCGACCCATTTATTACTAAAATATGTCGCTTTTAATTGACTTAATTCGCCTGTTATAATTTGTTGTCGCGAATGCGCGATCAAGTTGGAAACTTGTCCTGGTCGAAATTTCTATCTGATTTATTCAATATTTCTTCATTTTTTGACGTGATAAAATTGAGATTTCCTGAAGATGAAGGATGCTAATTTAGTTGGTAAAACTTATAACGGGCGAGGTGGTTTCAGGAAACAAAATGAGGTGTATAAAATCTACACATATAAGATTTCAAGAGAAACTCGAACAACTTTATTTCCTCGTAAAATTTGTCTCGTAAAATTTGCTTCACCTTTTTTGTCACTTTCTTCGATTTCGATTTCTTTCCGCCGTGCTACGAACAATAGACGTCGTAACGCGTCGTCGTCGGATATTTCGTAATTAAAGGTGAAATTGAGCGAGTTTCTCTTACGTTTTTTCTTCTTCTACGATAAATAGTAATTACGGACGATAGGATAGTGAAGGTGGAATTTCTGAAATATATAATCGATCTGTAACGGAACAGGCTAAGACAATTGCTACGTATGTAATTGCATCGGTAAATAGGGAAAGTACGGTTCGGAGCGAATGTTCGATAAAATTACAGACATTCTGTGACTATGTATCATTTCACCTTCTTTTTGTTCCCGAGCATTGTTTACGTAAATGAAATTTTTATGAAGTTTTCTTTTTGCCTTTTTATGACTTGAAGTCACACATCTCGGATATCGACTTTCTATTTGTGGTCGAATCTTCGTCCGTTTCAAATTTGCAATGTGTTTTAGAAATTTAAGAGGTCCGTTTTATTATAATAATAATAATAATAATAATAATAATAATAATAATAATAACTTTATTACCCAACAGATTATCCAATAAGAGGGCAATTTACAAAAAAGAAACGACAATGCAGTGTTACAAATCAAAAACTTAAACGTAAACTTAAACTAAAGCTAAACTTAAAAGGAACAATTTGAACAAAAAAAAAAAAGATTGAAAAATGATCGCTACAATATGTTAAACATAAAAGAAGCTTCCAAATAATAGTTTTCACCAAAAAAAAGAAAAAGAAATACTAATGTGCGGCAGAAAAATTGAAAGGGTCAGGATATGCACCATTCGCATTCCTACTTATATGATTCAGTGGCGCTTTAAGTAAAACATTAGTATGTGCTCGTGAAATGCAAAATGTATCCAGAGATCTGCAATTGTATTGAGGAACAACAAAAGATACTTGGGAAAGTAAAGATGGCGAATCGATTTCATGGTTGATCAACTTTAAGAGAAACCTACCACTAGCTACTTCCCTGCGGCGAGATAAAGATTCAAGATTGTGCCTCTGAAGTAGGCTGCCATAATCAATGCCACGAGGAGGATAGACACCATCCGATTTATAAGAGAGGTACTTCAAAAATCTTTTGAACCGCTTCAAGCTGCAGTTGATGATGATGGTAGTGAGGATACCATACAATAGAGGCATACTCCATCTTGGAGCGAACAAGCGAGTAGTAAACAGGCTTTAACGCTGCATCATCGGAAAAGTGTCTGCAAGTTCGAAATAAAAACCCAAGTGATTTAGAAGCTAAGGAACCGATAGCTTGTATGTGTAAAGAGAATGACAACTGTGTATCAAACAGTACACCAAGATCTCTGAATTGGTTCACTCTAGGAACTATAGCATTAGAGACTGTGTAGTTATATATCTCTGGCTGAGAAGAGCGAGTGAAGGTAAGTGTTGCACATTTATCAACATTCAATTGAATGTTATTGAGAGAGCACCAATCATTAATTGCTGTGAGGTTTTTTTATAGAATCAAGGAATCAGACGTTGAAGTAATCTTGTTGTAAATTTTGAGATCGTCTGCATAAGCAAGGAAGTCACAATCCAAAGAGAGCAAAAGATCATTCACGTATATATTAGAAAGAAGTGGACCTAAATTTGAGCCTTGAGGGACTCCACTGGACGCAATGAAAGAGCGAGATAGAAAGCCATTATAGTGCACGTAATATGTACGATCATGGAGATAAGATTGCATTAGCGCAACAGCACCAGGACAGAATCCAATTGAAGAGAGTTTGGATACTAACACCCCATGATCAATAGTCTCGAAGGCTTTGCTGAAGTCTGTATATATAGTGTCTACCTGAATTCGTTTATCGAGGTTCTCGCTAATGTACTGCGTAAACTCAGCTAAGTTGGTGGTAGTTGATCGTCCACGAGAAAATCCATGTTGATGAATAGATAGAAAAGGTTTGATGGAGTTACACAATCTTTCACAGAGAAGTTGTTCGAAAACCTTAGCACAGTTTGAAAGTATACTAATAGGTCTATAATTGTAAATATTACGCGTGTCACCTTTTTTAAGACGGGGTTGATCCTGCTAATTTTCCAAGAAGACGGAAAAGTAGACGTTTTGATAGCAATATTAAAAATCGTACATAGCGGTTCACACAAAACTGGAGCACAGTCCCGAATAAGAAAACTAGGTGAAGCGTCATGTCCTTGAGTCATGGTCGCTTTGAGCTTTCTTAAGGCACTAGTAACCTCGTTAGGAGTAAAGTATCCAATGTTAAAAGAACAGTTATTAAAGTCCGAATAAAAATGGCTAGGATTAGTAGGTATGCTATGAGTGAATACTTTAGAGAACACATCTGCAAGTGCTTGAACGATATCAATTGGTTTCTCAAGGATTGAGTTGTCAACATCCAAACACCCAGGAATTCTGGAGGTAGATAGCCTAGCGTTTACAAGCTTTCAAAATAATGTTGAATCACCAGCTATATTCATTTCAATAGTTTTATGATATTCCCTATAAGCTCCATTAATTTGTGTCTTAATTAAGGACCGTAATCGTGAAAATTCGCTATGATAAATGGAAGACTTAGTTGTTTTCCATTTCCTATGATAATGATGTTTCAGTTTTAAGTTTTTCTTAATGTCTGTATTAAACCAAGGTATTCGTCGGGAACTTCTGTATATCGGTACGAGAAGATCAATAGTAGTAAATAGTTGATTGTAAAATGCAGAAACAGCATCGTCGACATTAGAAAAACTGTTCAGAAAGGTCCAGTCGACATGCAAGATACTGTCGTACAGCGACATAAAATCCGCTCTTGAAAAATTATATCGCCCGTTTTTGTTAGCGGGGACGTTATTTCCTGCTTTAGACTTGGTAATATCTAGGATTGCAATTAGGGCAGGGTGAAACACATCTTCGTGTATAAGCGGAACAATATCATGGCTAACGGCAATAGTACAAGAAAGGTTAGAGAAAACTAAATCTAAAGTTCTATCATACAGTCATAAGTCGTTATTGTACTGTTTCAAAGCTAATGTTGATATGAAGTTAGTAAGTATACGTGTTTTTCGATCGGTAGTATTACAAGAATTAAAATCCGGACAATTAAAATCACCGAATATCAACAATTGCTTATGAAGAAGCTCCAAACTCAACGCATCAAAGAAAATTTCATATTCATCACATGCAACATATGGAGGTACATAAACATTAACAATAAACAAATTATTCTCGCCAATGCAACATTTACAGATAATAATATCAATAGAGGGAATGAAAGTGAGTAAGTGGTTAATGTTGTACTGAGAAGATTTAATATTATTAGAAACTGCAGTTAAAGTTCCACCGCCTGTAGTACGCCCAACAGTAGCAAAGCTCCTGTCCTTTCTGTAGATAGTGAAAGAGCTATCAAATATCTCAGAATCCAAAATATCTGAACACAGCCACGTCTCAGTAAACGAAACAATATCAAAGTCAATCGAAGCACTGGCGGAGAAAACGCTATCAAGTTTCGTACGGAGATCTCGGACATTCTGATAACTTATAAAGCAAGAATACGACCATAATAGAACAACACGAAAGAACAATGAAACAAAAGAAAAATTGGACTAGATAAGAGAAACATAGAATAACAGAATAATTGAATAAGTAAATAGAAGAACAGAATAAAAGAGCAAGAGCGTAGAAAAACAAAAGCATAAGAAAACAAGAGAACAAAAGCGTAAAGAAACAAGAAACAAAACTATAACAAAACCATAACAGAACAAAAATACAATTGAACCAGATAAGATAAAAATACGATAACAGATCAACAGAATAATTGAACTAAATAGAAGAACAGAAGGGGATAAAAGAGCAAGAGCATAAGAAAACAAGAAAACACAACCATAAGAAAACAACAGACGGGGATAAAAGAGCAAGAGCATAGGAAAACAAGAACGCGCAAGCATAAAAAAACAAGAAAACAAAATCATAAAAAGACAAGAAAACCAAACCATAAGAAAACAAGAAAACAAAAACATAAGAGAACAGGAACGCGCAACGAAACAAAAGCATAATTCCACAATAGGACAATTCTCCGCTGTCTAGGAGGGATTTTCAAGAAATGAAATAATGCAACAAAAGAGAAATCAAGGAACGATTTTATTTGTGCATTACGTCACTTAAGAACGAATACAACATGATCTTATCTATTTTATGCTACGTTCACGAAAATCTAATGAAACAAAATTTACAAATTTTGAAAGAAGTTTAATAAACAGAAAAATTTGTCATTTCCCGGAGCTATTTTGAGTTTTTTTTTAACAGAACTAGAGGACAACACAATAACAAGAAAACTGAAGAACAGGAGATAAAAAACAGAAGATAAAAATAGAACAACAGAATAAGTGGACTAAGGAACAGGTAAAAAGAAATTAAAGAATAGTTAGCAATAAAGTGAAGATTAATATCTAAAGAACAGAACAGAACAGAACAGAACAGAACAGAACAGAACAGTATCAGAAAGCGAGAGCATAAGAAAACGAGAAAACAAAAGCATAACAGAACAACAAACCAAAAGAATAATTGGACAAACGACTAATTGAGACGTGGGGGCGTTTTTCCGGGTTTTAAAAGGGGAGGGTGTAGTTTTTACCGGTTTTCCAATTTTCTTGGAAATTTTTTTAATAAATTAAAGAAATTGGGGGAAAATTCCTGGAGATTTCCCAGTTTTGAAAAGTGAAGAGGGATTGCTTTTCGTTATGAAGGACGGCGTTGCAGGAAATAAAAACTTATTTTATTAATTTTTTAATTAACAAAATTCGAAAGAAATCCTGAAAAATGGAGGAAATAGAGCAAGTTCTTGAATCTTGCCCATATTTCCCTGAAAAATTGGATAGTTTCATGAACCTTCCCCATATTCTCAATTTCTCGGGATTTCTTTCGAATTTTGTTAATAAGTTTTCATTTCCTGCAACGCTGTCCTGCACAGCGACAAACCATTACAAATTCAAAATCGGAAGGACCACCCCCTTCAAGTTGTTTGATTGTTTTTTCCATTTTGTCAAAACTTATGAAAATTTCTCTCATGTTTCCTGATGTTTTTTGTTGGAACTTCTCCAACTTTCCAGAACCTTCTCAGGGCTTTCTGTCATAAAATTATCGAGACTCCAAATACTTTGAAACGACAAATTGTGGAAATTGGGGAAATTAAAGTCTAAAATATGCAGGAATTTCTTGAAAATAGTGAAAATAGAAGAAGATAGGAATAACAGAAAATATTTTGGAAAATTCTGCAAAAGTTCCGGGGAAATTCTAAAAATTAAAAATAAAATCGCCAAGAAACATGAGAAAACTCCAGATAATTGTGTAATGAAGAATCCTAAACTGATTCCAAAAATTATATAAATTTCACAAAAATCCTTGAAAAGGACCCGCCAAATTGTAGAAATTAGGAAAATAAACGTCCAAAATACGAGGGATTTTCTTACAAATAATGCCGAAAAAAATGGAAATTAAAAATAAATATCTTCTGGAAAATTCTGCAGAAGTACCAAGGAATTGTAAAAATTCCAAAAAAAAAAATGGTCAAGCAACTTGAAAAAATCCCGATAATTTCGTAATGAAAAGTTCCGAACTAGTTCCAAAAATTTGTGGAAAATCCACAAAGATTTTTGAAAAGGGATCAAAAAATGGTAGAAATTCCAAAAATAAAAATCACGCTGAAACTGGCAGAACATTCGGGAAAGGATAAACAACCTTACTACTAGTTTCGTAATAATTTTGCAACCATGGCGTGTTTCACGTAATCCTTAAATCCTTAAAGAGCATGTGTACAAATTTTTAGCTAGTTCGCTCGTGTTCTCTACTTTGTGTAGTATTTTACATGTATGTATTTAAACAATTGCCTATTTTGCAACTATGGCGGCTTTAACTACGAAACTTGGTAGCTGCATTTAGGAATCATGAGATAGGGCGCCTCAAAAAATTATACAGCTAGCTCGTGTGCAGTATTTTATTTATTTATTTATTTATTTATATTGAAGGATTTGTTATTTGTGTGATTGTGCAATTTTATGCTTTATTACTTCTCATTACTTGTTACTGATTGCTGCACGCATATTCTGTTGTTAAATTTCTGATTTTATGGTATTATATTACGAAAATAGTAAAAGGTTGATCGTTCTCTGCCCAATGTGCTGCCGTCAATGTTCCGCTGAGTATGTTCTGCTAGATTCAGCGTCATAAATAAAAGTCTAAAATATGCAGGAATATTTTACAAAATAGTCCTGAAAAAGGAGAAATTAACGAAAAAATTAACGATGACGAAGTCTCCATCAATTAAAATCATACAATAAAACAAATATCCGGGTTTACGTGCTTTTTTCCCTATTCCATTACAAGCGAGTCCACTATAGTCGAATTTCACCGTATTTTGCAACTTTCTCGAGCTGTATACGAAACGCGAAGAATCACATCGAAACGATTACTCACCTTGAGGTAGGGGATGCAAAGTGACGGCGGTGCTCAATCTGCCGCCCCCCATGCTGACCAGATGCGGCGCGTCCGTTTGTAGTTTGAGCGCTCTGCCTCCGCTATCGGTGAGTTCCACGGCTCCGGTGGCGTTTACGGTGGCGGCGGTGCCGCCGCCTCCTCCCGTCGACAGCGTCACTCCCGACATCCCTGTCGAAATAAAGAAAAGGGGAGGAAATTAATCATCGCCGACGGAACTTCTAGCCATGACGTATCGTATATAATAGAATAAATGTGCGCCCTTTTATTCGGGGATTACCGCTGGAAGTTCAACGGACGGACGGATGGGGAGGATGAATCATCGTTAAACGCGTAACGTGCTTGGGAGATGATTGTTCGGATGGTGCGATGTGTGTGTGTGTGTGTGTGTGCGTGGATGTGTGTTTAAACGGAGTCGAGGAGGGCGATTCGTCACGTCACTGTTGTTCGGGCGCGAGGAGATTTGGGTCAGTTAGGCGAAAGTATAGTCGTGACAAATGAGCGCAAAAGTTTTGTTTTATTTTTTATCTGCGTGACTGTTATTGTTTGAGTTCGTCGAAACCAAATGGTGACCTGATGGCGGCATTTGTTTTGGGAAACTAACGAAATGTGTTTCTCCTCTTTCTTAATTTCTAAATTAAGATATAAATAAAAACAAAAGAATTTGGGAATAACCGCACGACTTGAAACGCATACAAGAAGGAAGAAATTGCAAACATTCACGCATGAGTTGTGAAAAACGCAAATGATGCGTTAAATTTATGTACATACACGATTATTCGAGGTAAAAGTCAATGACTGAGAAAGGAAAATCGGCGTTAGATACAGGCCAACGAAGTGGTCGTCAAAGTAAACAAACACGTCCTATCCAAATATTCACTTCACCTTGTTCAACGTATACCCCGAATTTTACTATCGCTTATATTTCTTTCTCTAAACTGTAAAGGTTTGCCCTTATCCTTCAATCACATGTTCACGTACGATTTACCGCACTAAATGAAGGTATAAATAAAAATAAAAAGAGATCGTTAGATAATTCGCGAGTAACTGCGCGACTTCAAGCGCATGCAAGAAAGAAGATATTGCAAACAATTTCATTCACACAAATAATGCGTCAAATTTATCTCTCACAATAAGATTATGTAAAGTTAAGGGTGAGTTAATGAGAGAGAAAACTGCGCAAATAAAAGTATTGCTTTGGAACCACTGACTTACGTATCGTAAAGTAAACGTAAAACTCGGCTGTCATCGAATTCGGCGTTAGATGCAGGCGAACGCGCTGGTTGTGAACGTAAACAAACACGTCCTATCCAAATATCCACTTTACCCTGTTTAACGTATGACCCGAATGTTATCATTGTTTACATTTTTTCCCCTAAATTATAAACATTCCTGCCGATTCTTCAATCACAAATTCGAAGTTTTTTGGCACATAGAGATATACCAACCGAAATATAAAAATATATTCAGAGAGAAAAAAAGGGCAAAGAAGTATTGTTTCAGAAGCACTAGATTATGTATCATCACAACAGATTTGTCGAAACGTAATTGGAAAGACTGGGCGGTCGTTAGATGCAGGTGAACGCGTTCTGGCCGTGAAAGTAAACAAACACGTCCTATCCAAATATCCACTTTACCCTGTTTAACGTATGACCCGAATGTTATCGTTGTTTACATTTTCCCCTAAATTATAAACATTCCTCCCGATTCTTCAATCACAAATTCGAAGTTTTTGGCACATAGAGATTTACCAGCCGAAATATAAAATATATTCAGAGAGAAAAAAAGGGCAAAAAAGTATTGTTTCAGAAGCACTAGATTATGTATCATCACAACAGATTTGTCGAAACGTAATTGGAAAGACTGGGCGGTCGTTAGATGCAGGCGAACGCGTTCCGGTCGTGAAAGTAAACAAACACGTCCTATACAAATATCCACTTTACCCTGTTTAACGTATGACCCGAATGTTATCGTTGTTTACATTTTTCCCCTAAATTATAAACATTCCTCCCGATTCTTCAATCACAAATTCGAAGTTTTTTGGCACATAGAGATATACCAACCGAAATATAAAAATATATTCAGAGAGAAAAAAAGGGCAAAAAGTATTGTTTCAGAAGCACTAGATTATGTATCATCACAACAGATTCGTCGAAACGTAATTGGAAAGACCGGGCGGTCGTTAGATGCAGGCGAACGCGTTCCGGACGTGAACGTAAACAAACACGTCCTATACAAATATCCACTATACCCTGTTTAACGTATGACCCGAATGTTATCGTTGTTTACATTTTTCCCCTAAATTATAAACATTCCTCCCGATTCTTCAATCACAAATTCGAAGTCTTTTGGCACATAGAGATTTACCAACCGAAATATAAAATATATTCAGAGAGAAAAAAAGGGCAAAAAAGTATTGTTTCAGAAGCACTAGATTATGTATCATCACAACAGATTCGTCGAAACGTAATTGGAAAGACTGGGCGGTCGTTAGATTCAGGCGAACGCGCTGGTCGTGAACGTAAACAAGCACGTCGTATCCAAATATCCACTTCACCTTGCTTAACGTATGATCCGAATGTTATTATCGTTTATATTTCTTTCTCTTAAATTATAAACATATACCTTTATTTTTCAATTACATGTTCGAAATACTTCCCTGCAGTGTTGCCACATTTAATTTGCCGTCTGCATGATAAAAGCAACACGACTCACTTCGTTTTGTCCTGGTCGTGTGTATATCACTTCACCTTCACGATTTCTCGTCGATTTTTTTAATTTTGCCAGAACTTTGCGAATTCTTAATTTCTCTTTGCATTGTTTTTTTTTTTTTTTGATTTTCCCATCTTTTTCAAGATTTCTCTTGACGATTTTTTCTTCGGTGCTTTTATTTTCCGAATTGCACGATTCTTCAGACTTCGAGCTTTCGTCAGGAACTTTCGGGACGATTCATGATTTTGAACGATCCTTTTTCCTTATTTGATTTTTCGGGACTCTTTTATAATTGGACACATTTTCTCGGGATTCAATCAAGAACTATCATAAACCTTCTCGATTTTCCCAATTTTTCAAGATTTCTTTCGAATTTCTCCGTTTTTTTTCGGAATCTTTATAGCAAACGGGAGAAAATAAGTATTTCTTTCAAAAGTTCAGAATATTCTTTAAAAAATCACAAAGAATCCTAAAAGTGTTCAATTTCGAGTAAACCAAATTCGGTACATAAAACACGAAAGATTGATTCTGATAGTTATGGAACCTGGTTGTCTGCCCCGCTTCTCCTTTTTCAGGGTTTTTTCCAGGGTTCTCCCATTTCGCCAGAACTTTTCAATATTTTCCATGTTTCTTGATGATCTTTTTAGGTATTCGTCAACGTTTCGGCACTTTGCAAGATTTCTCGTTTCCTGACGATTTTTGGAATTTTTCCAATTCTTCGTTGCTTTCGTAGAATTTCTTAAATTCTTTTTTTTTTTTTTTAAATTAATTCAGGAAAATCTCGACTGTTATATTCCGAATTTCCACGATTTGTCGGCAACTTTTCAAGGATTTTCAAGACTTCTTCAGGATTTTTCTGCAATTGCACGATTCTTCGGAATTTTCGTCAAGAAGTATCAGTTCCCAAACATGGGAGGTCCAATTCTGCCGATTTTTCAGGATTTCTTTCGAATTTCTCCGATTTCTCGGGACCTTTCCAGATTTTCAGGACCTTTTCAAAATTTCTTCAAATTTTCAGGATTTATCTCGAACTTTCTATCGTTTTCTGGTCTTTCTCGGGATTTTCCATCGATTCCTCGTTTACTGAATTTTATTAATATCGTGCAACCTTCTTCTCGACAACGAAAGAACCACTTCCTTCACTTCTTAAACCCGGAAAAAAACCTTCTCTCCAGAGTTTCAATTCTTCAATTGTTTGATTATCCACTTTTCAGGATTTCTTTCAAATTTCTCCGATTTCTCGAAACTTTTACAGAATTTCAAGAAATTTTCCCAGTTTCTTCAATTCGTCCGATTCCTTTCGAATTTTCCATCGTTTTCTGGTCTTCTCGATAGCCGAAGAACTACCCTCCTTCACTTGTTGAAACCGGAAAAACCATCCTCTCCGGCGTGTCGATTCTTCAATTGTTCAATTGTCAATTTTTCAGGATTTATTTCGAATTTCTCCGATTTTTCGAAACTTTTCCAGAATTTCAAGAAATTTTCCCAATTTCTTCAAATTTTCCGATTCGTTTCGAATTGTCTATCGTTTCTTGATCTTTCTCGGGATTTATCATTGATTCCTTGTTTGTTGAATTCCGCTAATTTCTTGCAGCCTTCTTCTCGATAGCGGAAATATCACCCCATTCACCTGTTAAAACCGGAAAAACCACCCTCTCCAGCATGTCAATTCTTCAATTATTCATTTGTCTGTTTTTTCAGGATTTATTTCCAATTTCTCCGATTTCTCGGGAGCTTTCCAGATTTTCAGCTCTTCCAAATTTCTTCAAATTTTCAGGATTTACTTCGAATTTCTCCGATTTTTCGAGACCTTTCAAGATTTCCAGGAACTTTTCCCAATTTCTTAAAATTTTCAGGATTTATTTCGAAGTTTTTATCGTTTTCTGGTCTTCCTCGGGATTTTTCATTGATTCCTAGTTTGTTGAATTTCGTCAATTTCCTTTTCAACAGCAGAAGAACCACCCCTTCACTTGTTAAAACCGGGAAAAACCACCCCGTCCAGCTTTTCAATTCTTCGATTATTCGATTGTCCTCATTTGTTGTTTTGTTTCGTTGCTCGGTTGTATTGTTTGTTTTCTTGTTTTCTTATGCTATCGCTTTCTTATCCTATTTTATTTTGTCCGTTATTTGTTCAATTATTCTATTACTTCTTGTTTTCTAATGCTCTTACTCCCTCTCGTATCTTGTTCGTCTGTCATTTTTCTATTTAACTGTTTAATTATTCTGTTATTCTAGTTTTACTTTCCTCTGTTCCTCAGTTTCTAGGTTGTTATGCAGTTCTTTAGTTCTGTTAGAAAAGAAAACAAAAACAACTGTCCTTAAGCTCCCGCATCTCCTGCGAAGGCGCTTACTGCTGGTCAAAGACGATCTTCAACCAAATTTTAGGGGTGCAGCTCACTTTTCGTTGTATCATCCAGAAAGGATAACCACTTGATGGTCGACACCCGTACGGATGTGGAGATATATAAAAAACGGTGTGGTATTCACTTCTTTCAGTTCTAAGCCAGAGACATTCCCCATTTTATGTTTTCGGAAGAAGTACGCCAAAAATTTAAACAACAAATATTGAAAAAGTAAGTTGCGGTATTGATTGATCCCAAAGGGCTTTCGCCTCTGGTGAATTTCGGAATTCTGTAGAGAATTCAAGATAGTTCTCACGATACGTGTCGTTTTCGTCAAGTCGGTTGCATAACTTATAGGTTGGTAGCACTTCAAAACTTATTCGAAAATGTCATATTTAGAGGTTATGAACACGATGTTGTAAAACAGAATTGAGATATTGTACGAGTTGTTGTAAAAATTTATCTAAATTTATCATCTGTTCTGATCAATAAACCCCATTATTATTATTATTATTATTATTATTATTATTATTATTATTATTATTATTATTATTAACCTTCCTATACTCACGTCAAAATGAAAGACGTATACTATACTATATAAGTCGGTCTCACAGACCGTATGCGTGAGTATAGGAAGGTTAAAATAAAATGATTGGGGACTTTTACTAAAAAGCAGTACAGTTAACAGTATGCAATCTTGGTTGCATATGTTATTTGGTCACGTGGCTCGCAAAACATATTCGAAAATCCGGTATTATGTTGTATTTCACAATTTACTTTCGTTACAATTTGGGAAATCGCACAATTTCTCCAAAGTAAAATTTCCATCGAAGGCAGAAATCCTAACTAACAGTTCACAGTTCAACATAACTTCTTTTACGGCTTAACATATACAGGTGTTCATGAGACGTTAAAGCCGCAACTTTATTCAATAAAACTTTCCATTTTTATTACGAAATCAACAAACATCTCGACCAACAAGTCCGGCTCGAAATGCAACATATGCAAGCGTTGCCACCCGAAAACCGACCACATATACGACGAATTCATCTCCCACGGAGAGCAATAAAACACCACACCGGCTTGGTTCGACGTGTTTCTACGTATTGTAAGAGACCAAACGAGCCCGATGCTCGTCGCCGACATAAACGGAGGTGAACAACGTCGAACAATTAAGTTTTACGGCCGATATTTCGAAAGAAACCGCACGAACAATGCGGCGTTTACGATGACGTGCCGTTGTTGTCTTAAGTGTTAACGGTCGTTATAAAAGAGGATGAATTGGACGACGGTGCGGTGTGTTATATCGGACGAAATCGGTCCGCGGTTGAATGAGGCGATTGATTCGGATGAATGGTCGTCAAAATATTGACACGAATTTGAGTGCGTGCGGCTTTTGTTCTTTTACTTGGTCGTAAAATGATTTTTCGGGGGTGTCCTTACACAATGGGGAATTGTTAGGCGGAATGAAGAAAGTAAAAAATAGAACATCGTATGCGTACCATGCCGATTTAGGAGGATAAACGTAATAACTAAAAAAATGTCCAAAAAAACGAGCAAAAACTAAGAAGTGTCAGGCGCTAAACATTTTTAAGAGCGACAAGGAAAATAATTGGAGATTTCGAAGAAAATCGAAATGGTCGGAAGTACGACTTATTACACATCAAATTAAAGCTCCTCTCGTGCAGATTGCGGTTAAAACAATTTTCGGGACGAGAGACTTGTTATTAAGAAAATATTCGATGGGAACGTGAAACGTGGTTCTGGACGAAACGCTTGTTCATGCTCCAAGATCCAAACGAAGCAAATCTCGTGAATTTCGATGTCGGAATCGCACTCTACGCCTTCGAAAACGTCTACGCAGCAAGTTTCGTCTAATTTAGAACATCTTCAATTTTGCCTGAATTTCCAAAGGGGTACCCCTTGGAGATTTCGAGGAAAATCGAAATGGTCGGAAGTACGACTTATTACACATCAAATTAAAGCTTTTTCCGTGCAGATTGCGGTTAAAACAATTTCCCGAACGAGGGACGTGTTATTAAGAAAATATTTGATGAGAACGTGAAACGTGGTCCTGGACGAAGCACCTTTGCATGTTCCAAGATCCAAACGAAGCCAATCATATCGATTTTGACGTCGGAATCGCATTCTACGCCTTCGAAAACGTATATAGACCAAGTCTCGTCTAATTTAGAACATCTTCAATTTTTCCTGAATTTCCAAAGGGGTACCCCTTGGAGATTTCGAGGAAAATCGAAATGGTCGGAAGTACGACTTATTACACATCAAATTAAAGCTTTTTCCGTGCAGATTGCGGTTAAAACAATTTCCCGAACGAGGGACGTGTTATTAAGAAAATATTTGATGAGAACGTGAAACGTGGTCCTGGACGAAGCACCTTTGCATGTTCCAAGATCCAAACGAAGCCAATCATATCGATTTTGATGTCGGAATCGCATTCTACGCCTTCGAAAACGTCTACGCAGCAAGTCTCGTCTAATTTAGAACATCTTCAATTTTGCCTGAATTTCCAAAGGGGTACCCCTTGGAGATTTCGAGGAAAATCGAAATGGTCGGAAGTACGACTTATTACACATCAAATTAAAGCTTTTTCCGTGCAGATTGCGGTTAAAACAATTTCCGCTACGCCTTCGGAAACGTACAGCCACCAAGTTTCGTCCAATTGAGAATATCTTCAATTTTTCCTAAATTTCCAAAGAGGTACCCCTTGGAGATTTCGAAAAGAATCGAAATGGTCGGAAGTATGACTTATTAGACAACAAATTAAAGCTCTTCTCGGAATCGCACTCTACGCCTTCAAAAACGTATATGCCCTAACTCTCGTCTAATTTAGAACATCTTCAATTTTTCCTAAATTTCCAAAGGGATACTCCTTGGAGATTAAAATACATCTAATAGAATTACGTATACAATACGATTATAGCAGCGTCTGCAGGCGATTGGTGCAGTTTCATTTGGTACTGCTTTCGACCAATCAGAATTTACTATAAAAGTGGTGTGTTCAGAAATTCGTCTCTCTATTTTTGAAACAAGGTATGGAAGACGGTGAGGAAAATTGATAAAAATTCTGATATTCAAGGAACTCCATGATCTGATAAAATAACAAGGAAAAAACGGCCTCGTTTTAGGTTATGTTCCTAGATGCGAGGTTGGTATTACGCAAAATCAGCCCTATTGCGCAGGTGTAGTATCAAAACTAGAACGAAAAATAGGTCCAGGACTAGTTTTGATAAAAAAATTAGTACGAAAATTCGGGTGCGCTTTTTTCTGATTTACATTTCACACACAGTTTCTACAAGTCCATGTAGTATTGAAACAGGCTTCACAGCGCTATCGAGAATTCCGATACACAACGTTACTACCAAATTGGGGAACCCAAATAACAGCAGTTGATAGCAACCGATATTTTGGGGTAAAGCATTACAAACAGTAGCGTAGAATAAAATCTACTTTAATAATTAAAACACCCATCTTTTTAAATAATTTATTAATAACTTCGCGTGGACATTTTCCAGTGTATTGCTCAATGCAAGGCTGGCCGTCTTCTAATAAAATAATCGAACAAGAACTTAAGGAATGACACCAGAAACTGTGAAGAACGATGTACGTCAATCTCTAATGTTAGAAACATATGAACGTAAAAATCACCAGATTTTAAAAACTACTGGTCACGTGGTGTATAATCAATAAGGTTCGACAAACGCGTGCGTGATAAGTTATCGTGTTAACCAGACTGACGTTGTCTGTTGGCAAACTCAAATGGAATAATTATATGCCCACGAAAGAATGCGAGTCTAAACGTTGCGTGCCGATGACACACGTCAAAAATGAATTGATACCTAGACATATAGGCCCGTCGTAAATTCTGTACTTGAACGGGCAACTGACTTGCAGATAAGAGCCGATGTGTAACGTATCGAAGCGCTTAGTGAATACCCTTCACTAAGCGCTATCTATCTTGTATATCGCTCTAATAAACGCTCTTGCGCAAAGCTGATATAAAATAAAAGAAATTTTATAATAATTATTAGTTTTTATTTATTGCCCTATCCCAACACCATCCCTCTACCGCTTGTCCCCACTTACATATGTACATATGTACGTGCAAGGCGCGTCGTGCTTCAAAGTTAATCCTAACCTATTCATAAAAAGCTGAAGGACTCAAAATCAACGTTATTATGTATATTTCGTATGATTACGACATCTCGGACTATATAACCCCCCTCTCCCTCCGAAATGTCCGCTCTTTTTGCTTTTACCGTCACTTCGAAATCGGCATCTTCAGCACTGCTTTTCCAGTTCCTCCGAATCCGTGGTCCCGAGACCGGCATCTTCCGTTATTTTTCTAGTCATTCCGAATCCAGTAATTTCCGCCACTTTTCTAGTTACTCCGAATCCGGTTTCTTTCTCGTGACTTTTCTGGCCATTGCTGCCTTCGTCGTCGTTTCCCCGACTGTTCCGAGTACAATAGCTGGTATAAGTATTTATTTCTTTTCTTTACATCGTTTTCACAATCGCGTCAAATCTACTAAACTATCAACTTTACCCCTGAATATCCTTCAACCGATATTTATCACCGCTTCTTCCCCGTTCTACCAACCTCTATTAAAGTTAATCCCTAGCGTCGTCTCACCAGTGCTTAATCTTGCGATTTTATATTGATCATTGTAAATAATTGTAAGCTTCTTTACTTCCATATAATTACTGCATTTCGTTTTGTATTACTTTATTTATTCACCTTTATTGTACATATCGTAATTTTTGGGAATTTTACAATTCTTTCTGCGATCGCCGTTATCCGAGATCCCTTCTGTGAATTATCATCAAAAACGTTCATGGTTGATTGGATGTAATCATCAAGGTTCGACAAGCGAATGCATGATAAGGTATCATTAAGTAGTGTAAATCCGACTGACGTTGTCTCTCCAGCGCTTGTCCCCGCTTACGTGCAAGGCGGGACATTAAAATTCGGAGGACTGACAGCGTCAGTTCGGTTTACACAAATTATAATGGTCTCGTTTGTCGAACCTTAATAATCATTCTCGGCGAGTCTGTACTGTTCGATATGCATTTGCGGATCTTATTTTCCTCGAAAACGCCTGAGCATTGCATTGTATCCGTTTACCCGAAAACACTCGACATAATGACCGACCACTACACAGCGAGTTTCGTTAGAATCGATTGGTAACCCGTCGCGATGTCTTCTTGTTAATATTAGATCTTTCCACTTGCCTCTTCGACGATTTAAAATAAAATTCGAACTCTGACCTCCTTCGCGTTTCGAAAATTTCCAGCTAAATGAAAACAACCGGAAACCGAATCGCTTTAAGCTTAAACAAGTACACTTACCGCAATTAATCTTCAACGAACTCATATCTCACCCAGCACTTAACACGCCCTTCGTCCATCCACTTCGCCACAACGAGAAATCTTTTTCGCGCAATCCTGTATCTCGCTTCGTGCAAGTACTAACTGCTCAACTCTCGCTTATCGAAGAGAAGATACATACACGCGTTAATAACGACGACTGTACGCGAAAAATTCGTCCACGAAGGCGCTCCGACGAACGGGAACTGTGTGTGTGTGTGTTCTGGGATTATTCGCATTAAAATTCAATTACGATCGCCGAGAGAATCCGGCCGATATGGACGCGTACACGCGGCACGTCCGTTGAATAAAACGCGAGGCAATCCGACTATGTACGTACAGTTAAAAGGCGTCTGTCCGAACGGACGACCGCAAGCAATTATGACCGACCAACCGACGACGGGCGGTTTGCGGGACGTTCGCTAACGGAATGACGAAGAGAGGGCGGTCGAAATGTTAAAAACGACGAATTAATTAGTGGCTACAAATGGTGATGTCCAAAAGAAGAAGAAAAAACGTTTAGAACTGAGGATCCAAGGATACGTGCGCAGATCGCATAAGAAGGAAGTTCAAAAATGATCTATTAATGATATTTGATGACCATGAGATCTACCCGTTTGTTGTTCTGAAGCCTCTAGATATTCTTGGAAATATAACTTGGTTTTGATCAGCAGCAACTCATCATGCAACTCTTGTCTGGGTTTTTATCTGTTTTGGCACGTTTCCAAATATCAAATTATTGTTTTAATGAAAATTATATAAGAAATTATCAATTGGATACGTAGAGATCCGGTAAAACGCAAACAAAGTTGGACAAGAGTCAGGCGATGCTTCCTGCCGAACAAAACCAAGTTACCTTGCCAAAAGATTACCCAGAGACTTCAGAGCAACGAAAGAGTGGACTTTGATTTTCAAATTTACCGCCTTCAAGATAAAGTTGGCAGCAATGAAAGTGAACGGAAACCATCAAACGTTAGAAATTCACAAATACTACATTCCTAGCATATATCATATAAATCGAGTCTGTCTCTTACCTTTTTTAAGAATTTACTTCAAAATTGGCAGTATTGAAAATAATATTATTAAACGCTTTAAGATAAAGTTGGCAGTAATGCAAGTAGTACCAACACAATCAAAGTTCGAGAACCCGGACATTCTAAATACAGTCTCAGCATACGTATATATGACTAGCTAGTTCCATTTTCTTCAAAAATTTATTTCAAAGTTGGTACTAATAAA
The DNA here is from genome assembly GCA_038088585.1 of Chrysina gloriosa. NCBI lineage: Eukaryota > Metazoa > Arthropoda > Insecta > Coleoptera > Scarabaeidae > Chrysina > Chrysina gloriosa. The sequence goes on along the minus strand of CM076087.1, from coordinate 109,552,165 downwards.
ACAAAACTATTTACCGCTGTCAATATAAACTTAGCAGCAGTGAAATTGATACTGACACTATCAAAAGTCAGCAGTTCAAAAATATTACACTCCTAGCATAAATACGTTAATGCAGTTCGTTTCTTTTTCTTTAGGAATGGTCTCAAAATTAGTCGTACTGAAATAGTACTGTTGATTACCCTCAATATCAAGGTGGCAGCACTGCAAGTAGTACCAATACCATCAAACGTCAGCAACTTGAAAATTCTAGACTCTCAGCATATGCATATAAGAATAAATTGAGTCCCTTTTTCTTTAAACATTTATTTCAAAGTTGGTACTATTAAAATAATGCCATTTAGAGCCCCAAAGTTGGTAACAGTGATGCCGACACTATCAAAAGTCAGCAGTTCAAAATATTACACTCCTAGCATAAATACGTTAATGCAGTTCGTTTCTTTTTCTTTAGGAATGGTCTCAAAATTAGTCGTACTGAAATAGTACTGTTGATTACCCTCAATATCAAGGTGGCAGCACTGCAAGTAGTACCAATACCATCAAACGACACCAACTTGAAAATTCTAGACTCTCAGCATATGCATATAAGAATAAATTGAGTCCCTTTTTCTTTGAACATTTATTTCAAAGTTGGTACTATTAAAATAATACCATTTAGAGCCCCAAAGTTGGTAACAGTGATGCCAACACTATCAAAAGTCAGCAGTTCAAAAATATTACACTCCTAGCATAAATACGTTAATGCAGTTCGTTTCTTTTTCTTTAGGAATGGTCTCAAAATTAGTCGTACTGAAATAGTACTGTTGATTACCCTCAATATCAAGGTGGCAGCAGTGCAAGTAGTACCAATAACATCAAACGTCAGCAACTTGAAAATTCTAGACTCTCAGCATATGCATATAAGAATAAATTGAGTCCCTTTTTCTTTAAACATTTATTTCAAAGTTGGTACTATTAAAATAATGCCATTTAGAGCCCCAAAGTTGGTAACAGTGATGCCGACACTATCAAAAGTCAGCAGTTCAAAAATATTACACTCCTAGCATAAATACGTTAATGCAGTTCGTTTCTTTTTCTTTAGGAATGGTCTCAAAATTAGTCGTACTGAAATAGTACTGTTGATTACCCTCAATATCAAGGTGGCAGCACTGCAAGTAGTACCAATACCATCAAACGACAGCAACTTGAAAATTCTAGACTCTCAGCATATGCATATAAGAATAAATTGAGTCCCTTTTTCTTTAAACATTTATTTCAAAGTTGGTACTATTAAAATAATGCCATTTAGAGCCCCAAAGTTGGTAACAGTGATGCCAACACTATCAAAAGTCAGCAGTTCAAAAATATTACACTCCTAGCATAAATACGTTAATGCAGTTCGTTTCTTTTTCTTTAGGAATGGTCTCAAAATTAGTCGTACTGAAATAGTACTGTTGATTACCCTCAATATCAAGGTGGCAGCAGTGCAAGTAGTACCAATACCATCAAACGTCAGCAACTTGAAAATTCTAGACTCTCAGCATATGCATATAAGAATAAATTGAGTCCCTTTTTCTTTAAACATTTATTTCAAAGTTGGTACTATTAAAATAATGCCATTTAGAGCCCCAAAGTTGGTAACAGTGATGCCGACACTATCAAAAGTCAGCAGTTCAAAAATATTACACTCCTAGCATAAATACGTTAATGCAGTTCGTTTCTTTTTCTTTAGGAATGGTCTCAAAATTAGTCGTACTGAAATAGTACTGTTGATTACCCTCAATATCAAGGTGGCAGCAGTGCAAGTAGTACCAATAACATCAAACGTCAGCAACTTGAAAATTCTAGACTCTCAGCATATGCATATAAGAATAAACTGAATCCCTTTTTCTTTAAACATTTATTTCAAAGTTGGTACTATTAAAATAATACCATTTAGAACCCCAAAGTTGGTAACAGTGATGCCAACACTATCAAAAGTCAGCAATTCATAAATATTACACTCCTAGCATAAACACCTTAATACAGTCCGTTTCTTTTTCTTTAAGAATTGATCCCAAAGTTGGTACTACTACGATAGTACTGTTGATTGCCCTCAAGATAAAGGTGGCAGCAGTGCAAGTGGTACCAACGCGCTCAATCATCAGGAACTCGCAAATACTACACTCCTAGCGTACATGTATATGTACAAATCAGGTCTTTTTCTCATTCTTAAAATATTTATCTCAAAGTTGGTACGACTGAAATAGTACGGTTGATCGGCCTCAAGATGAAGTTGGCAAGGATGAAAGTGAACCAACACCAACCGTCAACAACTCGCAAATTCTACGCTTTTAACATGTATAAATAAACTGTTTATTATTTTTTAAGAATTTATCTCAAAGTTGGGGCTAGTGAAATAATACTATTCACCGCCTTCAAGATATAGTTGGCAGCAGTGAAAGTGAGCCAACACCATCAAACCTCAACAATTCACAAATACTACATTTCTAGCATACATAAATGAAGTCTGCTGCTCTTTCTTCAAGAATTTATATCAAAGTTGGTACTTCTAAAATAATACTATTTACCGCTTCCACGATAAAGGTGGCAACAGTGAAAGCGGTACCAACACAATCAAATGTCAGCAAATCGGAAATTCTATACGCTTTCTTTTTCTGTAAAAAAATATTTGAAAGTTGGTATGTACTACTAACGTAATAGTATTTACCGCCTTCAAGGTAAAGTTGGCAGCAGTGAAAATGTTACGAATACTATCAAAAATCAGCAATTCACAAGTATTACACTTCTAGCATAAATACGTTAATGCAATCCGTTTCGTTTCTCTTTAAGAATTCATCTCAAAATTGGTACTAATGAAATAGTACTTTTGAACGCCCTCTCCTTTAAATTGTGACTAAGGTTGGCGCTATTGGAAATAGTTTATTATGATTTTTAAGATGGGCATTCCTCGAAATAATATATGCCACCTTCGGAAAGTTGGCACTATTGGAACGACGTTAAATCAAATTCATGGATGATATCCACGAAGATAACCTAACTATAAGAGTGAAATACGTTGAAATTTCGTGCTTTGGAGAACTGACCACAGTTGGCAGCACTGGTAATAATACCAACTTTATGTGACTTTAATCCATAATCGCTGTTACACAATTCGAATTTCGAAATGAAATCCTTTACTTTTAAATTGTTTTTAACCCGATCTTACCGAAATGATAATAAGAAGAATAATCGGGGTAAGTTGGTACTATCAACGCGCCAAATTTAAACCAATTTACGACCTTGCCGAATTTGGCTTTTTACTTGTCTCTTCGGCAATTTTGCTGGTTTCTTTCCTTCGTTCTTTTTATACAATTAACATTTCGAAATCAAACCCTTCACATATTCAAGTTTATTTTTACCAGGTTCCAGCGAAATAATAATGAGAAAAATAATTGTGGTAAAGTTGGTACTAACAACGCGGCAAATTCGAACCAATTTACGACCGATTTTGCCGAATTTCGCTTCCGACTCGTCTCTTCGGCAGTTTTGCTAGTTTTCTCCCGTTTTTACACAATTGACATTTCTAAATTAAATCCTTCATATATTTAAGTTTATTTTTACCAGGTTTGAGCGAAATAAGAATAAGAAGAATAATTGTATGTAGTAAGTTGGTACTATCGACGCGCTAAATTCAAACCGATTTACGAACTAATTAATATTAGACCTTGTCGAATTCCGCCTTCAACTTGCTTCCACTCGTTAGCTCCCAATTCGCCGTCGATCGAAGAATATCGGCCGACGATTAAATTGAAACCCTAGCGCTGTCGCACTTAAACGAAACGACCTCTTTAGCGTGGTCGAGAGGGGCCGGGCGGTGCGTTAATGGAAGCGGCCAGGCCAGCTTCTTTGATTACATCGATAAAAACGCATTCGCCATTCGAGAAGCACTACCCGTTCCGAGACGCTGACGTAGCGATGTTAATTGGTACTTAATTTGTCCTCGTCGTCGAGATAAGACGTCTATTGCGAAATGTTTACTCTAAATGCGTCGTACAATAATCGTATACGCGAATTTATTAGGATTGACTGAGCGTCTTAGAAGAATTATGGATAAAACCTTATGGGACCGCGAACGCAGTGCAGATATCAGAAAACTACAGAAACTACCAATACAGTCGATAAATGAATGGACGAGAAAAAAGAAGAAAAGAGTGGAAAAACACATCCAAGAAAATGGAGGAAGATAGACTTGTTAGAATTACCGGGGGAAGAGATCACAAAGCGGAACCACCGAAAGGTGGCAGGAATCTATGTAAATTTGAAACAAACACGCATATGCCCATAAGAAAGTAAGAAGAAGAAGAAAAAGAAGACAAAGAAGAAGACTGTCGGGTGGAAGTTTTGTTGCATTTGTAATTGGTAAGAATTGCAACGTTAATAACGCCAACTAGATTGAAAGACATGATGAAAGAAGAATATATAAATGAGAGATTGTTGAAGGTAGAAATTAGTATATTGGACGAGACTTGGACACTAATAGTGGCATATGGGGTAAGTGAGGACGTTTGTAAAAAGAAAAAGACGAGTTCTTTGAAAGACTCCAGAAAACAATAGACGAGGGGGAGAAAATATTATAGTATTGGGAGACTTCAATGGCAGAGTAGGAAATCTGAATGAAGGAATCGATGATATTATGGGAAAAGAGGGAGAACAAACAAAAACTAACAATGGAAGCAGAATAATAGAAATTTGTATTGAAAACAATCTAGTCATTGAAAACTCGAAGTTCAGACACAAGGACATTCACAAGTTCACGCGAGTCGAAGAAAGCAGGAGAGAAAAATCAATTATAGACCATTTCTTAGTAAGCAAACACAAAGAGGAAATGATACAAGATATTAAAGTAACACGCAGTGCAGAAATAGGAAGTGACCAGTACTTGGTAAAAATGGATATGAGAGGGAAAGAGAAAAGAGAGGACAAAAGAAGAACGAGGATACAAGAAAAAATTAAGAGTTACAAATTGAAAGAAAGAAAATATTATGAAAAATACCAACAAATATTAGCTAAAAGATTTGATGACCCGGAAGGAAGCGGAATTGAAGAAAAGTGGAATCATTTCAAAAACAGCTTATTGGAAGCAGCAAAGGAGAGCTGTGGAGTTAAAAAAATATCAAACAAGACCGGAAAAAGAACAGAGTGGTGGACCACTGAAATAAAACATATTGTAAAAGAGAAGAAAGCCAGTTGGAAAAGATATCTTGAAACAAGAAACCTAGACGATTTGGAAGAATATAAGGAGAAACGCAGAAAGGTCAAAAATGAAATTAAGAAAGCGAAAGAGAGGTCTTGGATAAAATTTGGAGAGAAAATGACTAATAATTATAGAGAAAATCAAAAATTATTCTATGGAACACTCAAACAATTAAGACAGAAAAGAGAATATAACATGGTAAACATAAAAGATAAGTATGGTCGTATAATTACAGAGGAAGACCAAATAATGGAAAGATGGCGGCAACACTTCCAAGAGCTGACAGAAACTAATGTCGAGACAAGGGAAAAAGAAGAGGAGACAGAGGAAATACAAAATATAGAGCCAATTCAAGAAGAAGAAATAATGGAGTTCGTAAGGAAGCTGAAAATAGGAAAGGCTCCAGGAAGAGACAACATAACACCAGAAATGATCAAATATATGGGAGAAAAAGGGATAAGACAAATAACCAAGCTAATGAATACGATTATACAAGAAGGTAAAATACCGAAGGAGTGGAACTCGGGAATAATATTGCCCATTTATAAGAAGGGGGACAAGAGGGATTGCAATAACTACAGGGGAATTACACTAACAAGCGTCCCAGGTAGAATATTAGCGAGTATTATAGAAAAATAATAAGAAAAATAACTGAGGAGAGCATAGAAGACACTCAATCTGGATTTAGAAAAGAAAGAAGTACACAAGATTTAATATTTGTGATAAGACAAGCAAGTGAAAAGATAATTAACAAGAAAAAACAAATACATATATGTTTTATAGACTTAGAAAAAGCTTTCGACCGGATAAGAAGGGAAGACACATGGAATGTCCTAGAAAAGAGAAATATAGACAAACGAACAATAGAGTTAATAAAAGCGATGTATAGGAATAACACAAATATAGTAAGAACCAACAACGAAGAATCTAAATAGTTTACAACAAAGATTGGGGTAAAGCATGGCTGTGTGCTTAGTCCACTGCTGTTTTCTATGGTACTAGATGAGGCCATAAAAAGTGCTAAAAAACAAATGAAACCACTAAAAATGGGTCACTGGAAAATGAAGGAGACTAACTTGTGTGAACTGATGTTTGCGGATGAAATGGCAATTCTGGCTGAATCAGAAGAAGCGCTACAAAGGAACCTTGAAATCCTAAATAAGGAAATAAAGAATATAAACATGAAAATAAACATCGAAAAGACCAAATCAATGATAATAGCAGGAGAAAGGAAAAGACATAACATCAAAATCGAAGGGAGGACAATAGAACAGGTGAATAACTACAAATATTTAGGAACAATAATTCAATGGGACGGAAAAATGGAACAAGAAATTAATGAAAGAATGAAAAAAGCGGCAGGAATGTTTTATATGATGAGAACAACGTTTCTAGGGAAAAAGGAAGTGCCAAAACGGATTGAAACGGAAATTGTGAAAAAAGTGATAAGATCAACAATAACATATAGTAGTGAGTCCTGGGCAAGGTCAGAAAAGGTAAAATCGCGGGTGAACGCCATGGATATGAGATTCCTAAGACAAATAGAAAACAAGACCAAGAAAGACAAGATAAGAAACGAGAATTACTGGCAAAACCTAGGAATAAAACCCATATGGAGAATAGTGGAGGAGAGTCAGCTGAGATGGTTCGGCCATGTGTGTCGTATGAGTGATGATAGACTGACAAAGAGAGTGTATGAGACACGAGTGATAGGAAAAAACAAAAAAGGAAGGCCAAGAAGAAGATGGAATGACGATATCAGGGAGCAGCGGCAGAGAGGGGAATTGAGTGGGAGGGAATAAAGGATCAGACCGGAGACAGAAAACGGTGGAGAGAACTATATGGAAAATAGGAAACTTGACCCCATCCAAGCCTTACACCGAAAGGTAGATAGGAATATGATTAAGAAGAAGAAGAAGAAGAAGAATTGCAACGACTACGGTGTGATATTAGTAGCACGGTTATTATTTTTTTTTTTGGGAGATATGTTTCGCCGAAAATAAGATTAGAATTGTCATACTATTTTAATGAAATGTCGTCATCGGTGCCCACCAATAGAAACGATTATTTCGGACCTAACATTCCAAGGAGTAATTAAAGTCTCAATGATAACGCCAATTATTTTCGGAATATCATACCCATAATATCAATGATGATTTATTATTGTTGCTTTTAATAGATTTACTATTAACTGTCAAATTTGTTATACATTACCGTTCTCTATGTAAAACCGATTTCATTTGTGAAAAATGAATAAAAAAAGTGAGGTATTTGGGATACCCGATTCCCCGTTATTTACTTTTCCCCAAAATAATTCGCCTCATCCTTGAGACCAGCTAATATACTTCAAATTATATTAGAAACAAAACAGAAGATATCTGTTATAGCTCCTGAGATATAAATTTTAAAATCATGCAAATTTTTAAGGGGCTGTACCCCAAAATCAGGGGATACAACCGCTAAAACCGTATTTATACCGCAACTATCTTCTGTAAATCTTCTTCAAAGAATTAATTGATGCGGGAATCACTTGTTAAAACTCCATAACGAATAACTTATGATAAATCAAAAAGACGTTGAAACTCACAAGGTCTTTTTTGATTTATCTTAAAGTTATCTTCTGTTCGTGTTCTAGAGGGCTAGAAAGTAAAAGTCCAGTATTTATTCTAAGTTTATTAGGCAGTCTTTAGACTTTATTACTTAAAAAAACTCGTTTAGGCATTGTAAAAATGAGGATTTGTGAAGTATTTTCCCCCAAATTCTCCCAGGCGTTGAAGATGCCAGCTTTTAATTCATTAATGCTGATTGATGGCCATCGTTGTAAACGCAGCGAACCAATATTCTCGGCACGCCAAACGGTTGTTTTGAATACTTTGGCGGCACAATGATTGGCTAAAGTGGAACAACTGATCAGCGAATTGTTCGCCTTTCGTGCAATTGATCGCTCCTCTCTTTAGCACAACTTTCCTTTTCTACCAGATCGCTTTTTCTTGTCGTATCCGTGTCTTAAAGAACAATGGCGATTACGCGTCGGTTTCGTCCGAGTTTCCTTGCAATTGCGAGTTGTCAGTGTGCCCTTGTTAGTACGACCAGGCGTCCAGCAGAGATCCTCGATGAGCATAAAGCGAAGCTATCATCGCGGACGCTACGTCGATTGTAAGTACCGTATCGTGTTTCTTTATTTTCGCATCCTCGAGAGTTTGAAAGCCTCAACTGTTTTGCCTTTGCGTTCCAAACCACTTCGGAACATCCGATATTAAAACAAACACGTGGCGAAGCTTGTCATCGTGAATGAAACTGTAACCACACCACGACTTTCGTCGTTTTCTAATCGTCAACTTCTTCCAGACACGACGAAGAAGAAACCGATCTCATTCGTAATTTTCGCAAACGTAACACGAATCGTTTACCTTCTTCTAACTAGCAGCACATAACTTCTTCGCTACAAGCCGAAGTACATACGCTCATAACGCTCATACGCGCATAAACCGACCCGAAACAGACATTCCCCGCGTGAAAATAAGCAACACCAACACCGGTCGACCGACGTTGGTGATCCACCTCGTCCAGAAAGGAAGTTCATATAAACTTTATGTTTTGGGTTTTCTCTTCTGCGCGTGCATGGCGCGAGATAATAATACGCATTTTGTACGTCGTACGAGCCGGTTTCAATGGGGAGTTTACTGGCGTGTTTACGCGACAACTTCCGTCCTGGAATCGCTAAATTTACGTCCGCGAACGAACGAGCGAAGCAACGAAAGGAGAGCCCTGATGAGCACATGTTACTCCTTATTGACGCGTTACGCCGCCTTCCTTCCGTCGTCGCCCGTTTTGGTTTGTGTTCCGCGGTATTTTACGGCCGACAGATGCGCTCGGGAAAGAACTGTTTAAATTTGGCCGAGAATCGCGCCCGGGATCCATGGTGAATTTGAGATGGGATGGGATGTACCGTAAATCGAAATGGGATGCGAAAAATCTAATCGGTAACGGTGTGAGGATGATTTGGAAAAGGTAGAAAGGTAAAAGGAATAACGAAGGAATGTTTTAAGGACATACATACCTCCAGATATTTCGATAAATATTTTTGAGAACTTCATGGAGTCGCTTGAGCAATTGGTAATAGGTTACCAAAATGTTCTAATTCTCGGGGACTTTAATTGTTCGAACTTAATACTACGTGATGCTCAAGATTCCAAATCACGTATATTGAAATCGTTCTTGGATTTGACCAACTTCAATCAATCTAACACTGTTTTGAATGTAAACGGTAGAATTTTAGACTTACTTATTTCGGCTATTCCTTGTGATGTTCAACGAGATAGCTCTCCACTGATTCCAGAGGATGTTAACCATCCCGCACTGTCTTTCGATTTTTCAGTAGACTGCAAGTCTGCCACCAATTTTAACTTTTTAACTTAGCCTAATTATAGCAAAACTTATAACTTCCGTAAAGCAGATTTTCCAGCGCTTTATGCATCATTACACAGTATTAATTGGGACTTTCTGAACGATTTCGTGGATGTCAAGGCAGCTCGCGATTCCTTTTATCGGGTGCTCTATGAAATTTTTGACAAACATATTCCTCTAACAAGGCAGTCTCGTGGGCACTATCCGAAATGGTTTACACCGCAGTTAATTTATAATATCAAATTAAAGGAAAAATATCATAAAAAGTATAAACGGTTTAATTGTTCTATTTTATTAGCCAATTTTAAGCGATTGCAATTGAAAACAAATTAAGAGCCATTTATGGAAGGTTTTTGACATTTCTGAAAAATTTTCGTAATGTTCTGGTTGTTAATCGATGTACCGAAGGTATAACTCCTTAACCTTCCTATACTCACGCATACGGTCTGTGAGACCGACTTATATAGTATAGTATACGTCTTTCATTTTGACGTGAGTATAGGAAGGTTAAAAATATGTTTTTCGCGACCAATTTTTCATGTTTTTACCTTTTCCACTCTCGTAAACCTACCTTTCTCAATCATCCTCACGCCTCCTTTTCTTTTACTAATTAATCTTTTCACATCCGATTTCATCCCGATTTGCGCCCACACGAATTCATAATCATCGATCTGTTACGTGTTGTTACACGGTCAAATTTGAAACATTCGCTTTCGGAAGAAAGAACTCGACCCGTTTGGATGATGGAAACGTATCGAGCGTGTGACTGTGTGGTGAGTTTCAATTTCTTCGGACGCGGCGGTCGAATAAAAACGGTTTTCTCGCGCGTCATCAACAAGTGTTAGATTTCCGTCGAAGAAAAACAACGAAACGAGGACGAGATGCTCGTCGCCGTCTCGGCTAACCTCCCGCAACGCACGCATCGTACTCCACTATCGCGTTACTCTCCTTCTGTATATTCGTCGAATTCCGGCCGGTCGGAATGCATAAAGTCGAGATGACGGCCTCCTCCTCCTCGCCGTTATCGATATGTACGCTTCCACGTACGTTTGTATTAATATACGTATGTAAGTACGTATGCAGTATGTGTGTGTGTAGAGCACGAAGGTGTTTGTAGAAACTTTCTAAAGCGAGAGTAAACGATAGTTATTGAATAGAAAGGGTAAGCGAGGAAGAAAAAGTGCGATTAATTTGTTTCTATTACTAAGAACTACCCCCGATAATATATGGTTTAATTTATTTCTTCGAAATTTGCAGAAAACGCGTGCATAGACGCACACACACATATACTTTTATGGCACAACAACAAAAATACGAAGAAACACAAGAAAAGGAAGAACAAAAAGGACGCGACAGCAATCAGATATTTTTCGTGTAAGAATTTATCGCAAAGTTGTTCTAAATCGATTCAATCCCATCCGTGACTCGTCCGCACGTGTTTGGATTCGGGTGGAGCCGCGAAACATGTATGTTGTCGGTACGTCGCTTTCCATTCTAGTTGTAACAAGATATAATCGCGTTGTGTATTTCGCACTCCTTTGAAAATTCAGAAAAAGTTAATATGTTCTAAATTAGACGAAATTCCGTGTACCTATGTTTTCGAAGGTGTAGAAAACGATTTCGACCTCAAAACTAGTGACATTTGCTTCGTTCGTGTGTTAGAGCGTACCAGATCGATTCCTCCAAAACCACTTTTCACTTTCTCATTGAATATTTCCTCAATGAACCGTCTCTCGAACCCCAAATTATTTTATCCGTAATCTGCACGAGAAGAGCTTTAATTTGATGTGTAATAAGTCGTACTTCCGACCATTTCGATGTTCTTCGAAATTTCAAGGGATACCCCTTTGGAAATTTAGAAAAAATTAACATGTTTTAAATTAGACGAAATTCCGTGTACAAATGTTTTCGAAGGCGTAGAATACGACTTTGACGTCAAAACCGGTGAAATTTGCTTCGTTCGTGTGTTAGAGCGTACCAGATCGATTCGTCCAGAACCACTTTTCACTTTCTCATTGAATATTTCCTCAATGAATCGTCTCTCGAACCCCAAATTATTTTATCCCTAATCTGCACGAGAAGAGCTTTAATTTGATGTGTAATAAGTCGTACTTCCGACCATTTCGATGTTCTTCGAAATTTCAAGGGATACCCCTTTGGAAATTTAGAAAAAAATTAACATGTCTTAAATTAGACGAAATTCCGTGTACAAATGTTTTCGAAGGCGCAGAATACGACTTTGACGTCAAAACCGGTGAAATTTGCTTCGTTCGTGTGTTAGAGCGTACCAGATCGATTCGTCCAGAACCACTTTTCACTTTCTCATTGAATATTTCCTCAATGAACCGTCTCTCGTACCCGAAATTATTTTATTCGTAATCTGCACGAGAACAGCTTTAATTTGATGTGTAATAAGTCGTAGTTCCGACCATTTCGAACTTCTTCGAAATTCCAAGGGGTACCCCTTTGGAAATTTAGAAAAAATTAACATGTCCTGAATTAGACGAAATTCCGTGTACAAATGTTTTCGAAGGCGTAGAATACGACTTTGACGTCAAAACCGGTGAAATTTGCTTCGTTCGTGTGTTAGAGCGTACCAGATCGATTCGTCCAGAACCACTTTTCACTTTCTCATTGAATATTTCCTCAATGAACCGTCTCTCGAACCCCAAATTATTTTATCCGTAATCTGCACGAGAAGAGCTTTAATTTGATGTGTAATAAGTCGTACTTCCGACCATTTCGATTTTCTTCGAAATTCCAAGGGGTACCCCTTTGAAAATTCAGAAAAAATTAAGAGATCGACGGTAGCTATTGCAAGAGTCTGTGGCAACATAATTTGTCCACTCCTGCAAATAGCTGCAAAAATGCGTAATACGTACATAATAAAAGAATTAATATTGAATGTGTCTCATACATACAAATATCAATGGTCATCATCATCATCAATCTTCTTTTTGTTTTTGTATACATAAAAATGGATCGCGGTTTGTTCGGATGCTTAAAACTTGAAAACGACTGGACCAAATTGGATACTTCCTTCTGCGGGTTTGTTCGCAATTACTACGCGAAGGTTTAGGAAAAAAGTCGAACAATTTTCAACAGGTGGCGCTGTAGACGGTCATTCTATTTGACAGCTCGGCGTATGTTCTTTCTGATTTGCTAATGTGAGCTGTGCGGTCACGGTTAAATGATTTTCCGATATTTTTATAATTTTTCATTGATTTTTCGAGTGATCAATTTCTGAGTGATATCATTTATCGATTTGTTTTGTTTTTCCAGTTGTTTTCCAAATTTCAATTGCATCTTTTTCGTTCGTTTGCTTTCTTAATTTCGGCTATAAAACGAATAGAATTCAATGAAATTAATAGTTGATTTTATTTTATTTTCCCCAATTATTGGACGGGACGAAGTCCGTCGGGTTAGCTTTGCGTATAAGAAGTGGATATTGAATTCAATTGTAATCGAAAAGTGTTTCGTTCAATCTATAATTGAGATTATATTATTGCGCCGTCTCTTAACGATCGCTAATTCTCGATCGAAATAACAAGTTTCGGGTGGAGTCGTGAATGCTCGAAATTAATTCAATCAAAAAATCTATTTTGGGAAAAACGAAGTTTGCCGGGTCACCTAGTAGTATTATGTACACGAAATTTGTATATGAAAAGTACAGCTCTTGCAAAGCCGTGCTGAGGATCTGTATCTTTTCTCTAACTCATCGCCTCTCGCTCGCACACCATACTCTCTGTTTTCTTGGTCTTTCACACGAACGGAAGCTCCGCCCAAATTTAACGTTATTACGCTTACGCTCGAGGTGGTCCGGTGTCCCTTAAGAAGTATTCACTTCAATAGCTGAAAGTAGTAGCTTTAAGTCGTATATAATAAAATCCTCTCTTCATGTATTGGTGTTTTTCTTTAATACCCAAACGGAACTTAGTTTACGATCGCCCTTCTACTTCTAAACGCTCGAACGATAGTGTATACAAACATACGCGCATACTGCGAAATAGACCACGTTCGTTTCGATGTGTGTATGTATACGCAAAGATATTATTATCAATAGGCGAACTGTCGAAACGCACAAGCCCCTTCGAAATGAATCGTTGAAAATTATTCGCGCTCGTGCTAAAACCGAATCACATCCTCTGGCTCTTTTACGCTAGCGAGAGCATCTGGCGCGCGATGTTATGATACCGGAATACCGAACCGATTTTGAGGTAGGTTGCTCGCTCGGAAAATAAACGTACGAATCGAAATGTGAACAACAGTAACGAGGTTTAAATTCGAAACATTAAATCCTCAATTTTCGCGGATTTTCAAGCGATTTCTCTGAAATGGTCCCTATCTCAATAATTTTAAACGAACGAATTGTCCACTAAAGATGAAAAAATGCAAAAGATACCTCGAAATAATACGATTGAATGCAATTGGTTGACGTAGTTTTAGTAGTAGACCTCTCAAGTCCCTTAGGAGCCAGGCAGGATCCCTGTTGTTATGGTACGAAGAAAAATCTCTACATTTTCTACCGATCGCATTCCTTAGATTGTTACGAGATGACAACACACGACTTCCTCTAAATCAGGCATTGGCAACCTTTTTTGAGAGAAGTTTCATGCTGCGAGTAATCTTGAAAAATATACATTTTTGTGGTATCCTTATGATTCATTATGAATTAAGTTTAGACGGGCCGTGCTAAAATGCAACGAAAGAATTCAATAGCGGGCCGGACAAATCTTACTCGAGGGCCGCATGTGGCCCGCGGGCCGGAGGTTGCCCATACATACTCTAAATCAACTTCAAATTCACATCAAATCGACTATGAAGTGGTAAAGTGCGTTTGGTATGTAGATGAAATGATAATGATAACTTTCCTGTGAAATTTTTCGATTGAAGATGACAAGTTATAACTATCTAAATTGGTGCGGTTCGAATAAGAACCATTTCGTTCGAATTCGCACTTTTCTTACTGAAAATTTGGTACTATTGGTACTAAGGGAAGACGTGGTAAGTCTGGAAAGATTGAAAGAATTTTTCTAGAGTTTGGATCATAAGCAACGAGAGAATTGTAAACGTTTCAGATACTAAGCCTTTTCGCACCGCAGCTCGCAGTGGATTTCTTTTCTTCTTTTTAAGTTTAAGTTCCATAAGTAGAAGTGAAAGGTATTCTACTAATCACAATTGGGATTAACGAAGAGACGCCACCGGGTTCCTCTTGCTCCTCTGGAGGAGCTATAAGCGTTAAGAGAAGACGAAGAAAAAGAAATTTAAGTTCGTTTTTTAAGTGTCGATCGATGTTCCGTAAGTTTTCTGCTGTAGTTTGTCTTAAATTTTCTCATATTTATTCAGATTACGGAGTATACATACACACGTTCCGGCCATAAGTATTTAGCCACACATGTTTTCTCTTAGAATTTTAAAATAAAATCGTATTTGAATAGTGGATCAATGATTTAATGATATATACTAACTATTTACATATTAATACGTCTATAAAAACATTCATACTAACTTATTATATAAAATGGATGTCAAATATTAGATTCGTTAATATAGCCGCCTTCCCATTTATCACTGCAGCGCATAATCGCGGCATTCTAGCAATTAATTTTGCCAGAATATCAGGCGATAAATTATTTCAATGCGTTTGGAGAAGTCTCCACAATTGTTACCCCCAAAATCGCGTTACTACTATCTCTCCGAGATAGCAATAACTGAAGGGAACAATTGGCTAGAATGCCTGAGACGACAAGAACAAAACAAGAAGCGGTACATACGCTTGTCGCAACAGGCTAACTAACGCCGTGCTCAGCTCAGTGGGAGGTCGTGTCCGTTTCCTTTTCAATATCTAAATAACGGTCGTTGAATACAAAAGGTCTTGTCAGGGAAAAAGATAATATGGGCGCCAACCATGAAATTTGGTCAAGGGTCATACGAACTTACCAGATCTATTTTCATGGTTAAATAATCGGTACGTGTATAAAGATCGAAAACTGTTTGACGTCCGGAGTGACCAAGATCAGCTGGTAACTGCACGTTGATTCTATATGTTCAAAAGCTGTTATGGAAAACAATAAAAATGCTACATGAAAACTACACACGACTATTCAAAACTTGTGTATTTAGCCTTTCGTTACATTTCATTAAAAACATTGAAAATCTACATAAAATTTGAGATGAAATTAACTAAATAATGCAAACAGTGCGGTAACCGTAAGTCAATCTAAAACGTTTTAGCTAAACCTTCACAATATAGAATACAAAAGTACGTGAGATTGATTGTTACTGTAAGTTATGCAAAAGGCGATACAGGTCGGATATGAATTTCTATATATATTTGAATATCAATGAATTTAAGAAGTAATACGGCAATCTAGAAAATAATGATTTTACAAGCTTGAATAATAATAACGTTAAATTTAGCGGAAAAGAATAATGCGAAATATGAACTATTGAAAATAAAAAGAACGGTTTACAACATATAGAATAACATTGCTTAGCTGTTAAGTGTCATGGCTTCCGGGTGATGTCATCGCATGGAGGTCTAATAGTTGTCTATCTCGAGTGTTGAAAAAGGGGGTCGTTCGGAATTATCCGATGGGTTAGATGATCAATTTTCCTTCGTTAACAAATCTTGATGGTGAGGTAAAGATAGAATGTGGTTCGATTAGGTACGACGTGGGTGGTTGGTTCGATCTGGGGTTTCTTTTCCTCCGTGAACGGGAGATGTACTGTAATAATACCTTAGAGCAGGCATGGGCAACCTTTTTTGTAGAAGTTTTATGCTGCGAGTAATCGTGAAAAATATACATTTTTGTAGTATCCTTATGATTCGTTATGGATTAAGTTTAGACGGGCCGTGCTAATATGCAACGAAAGAATTCAGTAGCGGGTCGGACAAACCTTACTCGAGGGCCGCATGTGGCCCGCGGGCCGTAGATTGCCTATACCTGCCTTAGAGGCTACGCTGATGAATCCCCTAGTACAGGGTAATTACTATTTTCCACGAAAATACGATAAACGCTACGCGCACTTAAATTTTATCAGCCATAAGCTTCTCCGATAACGTCACCGAACCGTTCAAGTCGACCGCTTGATACCTTCTTTTTTTTTCCAAAACTTAGATACTACCCGAAGCTAACATTCGCTTCGCTTCTCGTGATTGGACGAATTCGAAAAACTCAAGGTCAACTTACACGCTGCGATGGGGTGTGTTCAACGGTAATATCGTTACGCGATATTCGGAAATAAGTATTACGTGAAAGGAGTAAAATTTGAGCCTAATTTCTAATAAGTTAACCTTCCTATACTCACGTCAAAATGAAAGACGTATACTATACTATATAAGTCGGTCTCACAGACCGTATGCGTGAAGTATAGGAAGGTTAAATGAAATACGGAACTGAACTAAATGAAATTTGTGCACGTAACACAATGCAGCGGAAGATGTTGGAGCGTTTTGTTTAACTCTCCTATCCAATTCATCCCAGAACAATTCGATTGGATTCAAGTCGGGTGATTGGGGAGGCCATTCCGTTACTGTGAGCGTGCCCTCCTCTTCTTTTGTTGTAAATAATTCTGGCATATCCTAGCTTTATGCTTCGGGTCATTATCCTAGCTGTAATGTGAAAATTTCTCCGATTAAGCGCAACCCCGATGACACCCCATTATTTTCTAAAATAGCCTTATACCCCTCCTTTCTAAGAATGCCGTCGACTTTTACTAGGTCTCCGACAATAGCACCTGAAAAGCACCCCCAAATCATAACCGAATCTCCTCCGTGGTTAACGGTCGGCACAATACATTGATCCGACACTCTTTCTCTCAGCGACCTCCGAACAAAAACACGTCTGCGCGAGCCATAAATTTCGAACTTGGACTCGTCACTCCACAGCACTTTATTCCAATCTTCGATGGTCCAATTTTGGTGTGCTAGTGCCCACTGATAGCGCTTCTGCTTGTTTTGTTTCCGTAATAAGGGTTTCTTGCCGCTATTCGTCCGTAGAGTCCGGCTTTGCGTAAGCGCCGTTTCACTGTAGTCACACTAATCGGTTTCGTGCGTCCCGTGTTCACTTCCGCTGCTATTTCCGGTGCTGTATTTTGTCGATTTCGTTAACTTATTCTTACGATTCGACGATCCTCTGCTGGCGTCGTTATTCTTGGTCGTCCACTCCTCTTTTTGTTTATTAACCTTCCTATACTCACGCCTACGGTCTGTGAGACCGACTTATATAGTATAGTATACGTCTTTCATTTTGACGTGAGTATAGGAAGGTTAAACTCCCGCTACTGGCAAATTTGTTGACAAATTTTTGCATTAAATGTTGCTTATCGTTTGACCCAATAAACGCGAGCTACACAAATGTGTACGTTCCGCGTATATAAACATAAAACTAACACACATACATAAGTACATACGTATTGTATATGCACACGTACACGTACACATATAATATATTACAGCTGCTCGTAGCGGCGTGTGAAACCACATGTTCAGTTATAGTGGTACGGTGCATGGTTGTTAAATACAGGAATGGACAAGAAAAAGGACATCCGCGAACGATGCACAAGTTAAAGGAAAGAAAAACGGCGACGGGACGAAACCGGACACTTCAGTAATTCGGAGTTTACTACAATGTCATTTACCTCTAATCTATATCTACAATCCCGACACATTTAACCTTCCTATACTCACGCATACGGTCTGTGAGACCGACTTATATAGTATAGTATACGTCTTTCATTTTGACCTGAGTATAGGAAGGTTAAAATCGTATAAATTAATACATACATATAAATGCATACGTGTCTCAACTGTCAATAAATTTCAGGGAATCCCCTCATTTTCTACGTCAACTGCCTAGCTACGCTTCCTACGCTTTCTGCATGATCCCATTCTCAGGTTATGGACGCTAGTGAAACTATGTATGTATGTATATGTGCAGTTTTCAGTTAAAAAAACAAGAAGGGGTGGATGACCCAAGCCATTTTCACGGACTGGTTCGAAAACGGTTTTATTAAATACCTACGTAAAAAATTTTTGGACGAGAGAAATTTTCCTCAAGAAACGCTTCCTTTATTAGATAACGCACCCTCACATCCAGCAGAAGATGTATTTGATCCAAATTTCAAAGTTACGTGTTTACTCCCCACTTGCACAGCCACAATACAGCCAATGGATCAAAATTTAAGACTGTTCGGTACTTTTTCTCAAGATCGCTTAAACCTCAATTTTTTATTGATTTATTGGTAATAATATTATTGTTATTCACCTATATTTATAACATACGACACAAATAAGATTAATTCTCAACATATAAAGTTAAAATACAAAAT
Organism: Chrysina gloriosa; assembly: GCA_038088585.1. Taxonomy (NCBI): domain Eukaryota; kingdom Metazoa; phylum Arthropoda; class Insecta; order Coleoptera; family Scarabaeidae; genus Chrysina; species Chrysina gloriosa. Next base: position 109,533,213 of record CM076087.1, on the reverse strand, counting down.
GAATTTATATAATAATATTATTGTTATTAACACATATTTATAACATACGACATTCCTGGCTTGTCGGCTTTCCCCTCGGCAATTTAGAAATACATTTTAATAAAACTATTTCCTTCTCTATACACTTACGAGGGTAGCCTTTTATGTTTCGGGATTTGGCAACCCTAGTGTTGCAATCTGGCAACTGACAGCTCTATCGTAAAGTTGGACAGTTTTGAGGTTATACGTACTCAGAACGTTTTGACATACGAGCGCTATTTGTGTTGTTTACAGTAACATAAAAGATTCATCTCGGCCCAAAAATGGAATGAAATCGTGAACATTTTCGTGCGATTATTTTTTACAACTTTCGACGTGGATTAACTCAGCAACAGTGCATGGATGAACTTAATTAAATTTTTGGCGATGAAGCTCCATCAAGGACCAGTGTTTATCGATGGTATGGTGAATTCAATCGTGGTCGTAGTTCACTCCAAGACGAATTTCGCGAAGGTCGTCCAAAATCAGTTGTTGTTTCGAAAAACATTGATGCTGTGCGCGAACTGATATTGCAAGATCGTCATGTGACCTATCGTGAGATGGAGACAACCTTAGGTATTAGTGGGACCAGCATACATTCAATATATTGCATAAACATTCGACTGTCAAAAAAATTTGTTCGCGTTGGATCCCACACAATTTGTCAATCGCTCAAAAAAAAGGCTCGTGTCGATTGGTCGAAGGAAATGCTCAAAGAATACGATCGCGGTGCTTCGAAACACGTACTATGACATCGTGACAGGTGATGAATCGTGGATTGACGCGCATGAGCCCGAAAGTAAACAGCAGTCGACTGTATGGATGTTTCAAGATGAGCCAAATCCAACGAAAAGTTGTTCGCGCGTTTCACGAAGCACTTCCAAGCAAATGGTCGCCTGTTTTTCGGAAAAACTGGACATGTCGCAACCGTACAACTAAAACAACGCAGAACAGTCAATTCTGAGTGGTACACAACCATTTGTTTGCCAGTTGTCTTCCAAGAAATCAGGAAAACCAAAGAAGCCGAAGACGGGTCACTCTTCACCACGACAATGCGAGCTCTCACACATCGGCTCAAACAACTGCATTTTCGAGCACCCAAAACCTCGATTTGATGAGTCATCCGCCGTATAGTCCTGACTTGGCACCGAATGACTTCTTTTATTCCCGTACGTAAAAAACAAACTGAGAGGTCAACGTTTTTCGACACCTGAAGAAGCGGTTGCTGCATTCAGAATGCATGTTTTGGAGATACCTCAATCAGAGTGGCAAAAGTGCTTCGGCAATTGGTTCAAACGCATGCAAAAGTCTATAGATCTTCATGGGGAATATTTTGAAAAACAATAAAGTGATTTTCGATGATTAATATTTGTTTTTGTTCTCTAATCCCGAAATATAGAAGGCAACCCGCGTACTATCGATGCAGACACAACCACGTTTATGGAGCAACTAAAATATTGATTATAACATGCAGCACTGTTAGGACAGAGTAATGTAAGCTCCTTAAGCTTATCTATTAGTCATAATCATATTTCTACCTCGGAAATAGACACAATAAAGGGATCGTAAATTTGTGTCAGAAGTGCCACTCAAATGTCGTAAAATTTAAATATTATTCGATGATGTTACTACGCAGAAATTCCGAAGGTATTTGTCCGCTTTGCGAGCTAGAATCTTCATAAATAGTTCAATATCATAATGTAATTTACATTTTAAAGTAATAGTACAATCATTAACCTTCCTATACTCACGCATACGGTCTGTGAGACCGACTTATATAGTATATACGTGTTTCATATTTTGACGTGAGTATAGGAAGGTTAAGAATAATTTTACGAAATTTTAGTGTCCGAACTAATATGGACGGTAGTGTACATCTGAATGAATTCATTTCTTACTATAGTGAACTAGTGAACTATTTTCGAGAGCCAAAATTCTAATAAAATAAAATGTAGAGGGCCCTCTATAAACGACCTCGTGGGCAGTTAATAAGTAACCGTGCAAAAGCTTACAAGGTAAGCACAATTTGCATATGCCAATAATCCTGTAGGAAATCTTGACTACGTCGATCGCAAAACGCAACTGCGCACTAATTAGTTTCGTCCTTGTTGGGACTAGTCAGTACGGTATATCGTTCTGCGAGGGACGCAGTAAAAATTTCCAGGTGATTTCCTACTAGTCAATTCGAAATGACTTCGTTAGTTGTCGTTTTCCTTTAGTCGAGACTGTACCGAGAGCCATTGTGTCACTACGCACACCGGCTTATCTTCTTGTCGCCATTCAAACACTCTCGATAATACCCCAACATATTCCCACCGAACGCATTTGTGTACTTACGCACATGGCGAGCTTACAAAGCTCACATCGCCGACAACAATCGCGTTTATCCGGCGATCTGTTTACTTTGGCTCGTACCCCCGATGTGATAAGTGACGTAAGAATTCGATAATTCGGACAGATATTCACTTCGTCACTTCGTTCGCAGTTCGAGGCAACTAATTAATTCATGTCTTGCGATTAACATCTTCAATTATAACAGTAGCTTAAGGCTTTATTTTTAAATGCTATGTTTGCGGAAATGCCTTTTGTCTTACATGCGCTGGCTTAACAGATAAAGATACTCGTTTTCTTAGATCTAGAAAGAATTATAAGTGGACCTGCTCCAGCTGTTGTATATCAGATATTCCGGGGCAGATTCAGAGTCTTATGGCACTTGTAACATCACTTCAGAAAGAGATTTTAGAAATAAAGAAAACTGTTCAGGTACCTGTAGCTTCTGCAAGTTCACCCTCTTTTACGTTTGATGAGATCATTCAAGAAATTAATGACCGTAAATCCAGAGAAAATAATGTCGTATTGTTCAATCTTACTGATGATGGATCTGTTGGGAGTGATGCTGTGGCTGCTGCGGAAGTTTTAAGCTTTGTCTCGGAAAATCGAGTGAAGTCGGAGTCTTTCAAGTGTTTTCGGTTGGGTAGGGCTCCAATTCCTAATAAATGTAGACCACTGAAGATCGTTTTAAATTCTGTTGAAGAACGTAAACTAGTGTTAACCAATGCTAAGAAGTTGAAAACATTTTCTGGCCCAGCTAAGTTATTTATCTCCAGGGACTTGACTGTTAGGGAGATGGATGCTAAAAATAAAATTATGTTGGACTATCGAAGGCGTAGGGCCAATGGTGAAAATATCTTTTTGAAATATACATTTGGAATGCCTAAAATAGTTATGCAGAAAAAAAACGATGTAATATCCAACAACCAATAACTACTTTCAATTTTTTTATCAAAACGTTCGCGGCTTAAATACGAAAACTCAATTTTTTATAAGAATATGCTTGAGTCTATGGATTATGATATTATTATGATTAGTGAGACTTGGGCTAATGAAGGTCTACTTAGCTCCGAACTGTTTCCGGATGAGTATCTTGTGTTTAGAACTGACAGGCAAACGCGCGGCGGTGGTGTACTTATGGCATTTAAATGTGGTATTCCATGTCGTGAACTGGATACTGACTCTGTCGGGGATTTCGGTGATTACAGAATTGAATTGCTTTGTGTACAAACACGTCATATCCATTTGGTGATTAATTTTATTTTAATTTATATACCTCCCGATGTTCCTGCTTGTGTGTATAATGAACTATTTGATAAGCTTGAGATGCTGGGTTTGTTTGATACCCTGTTTGTTTTTGCTGGGGATTTCAATATCGCTGAGTTAGAATATGCCGGCCGTGCGAGATCTATCAGTGTTAGTAACTTTCTTACTAGTACGAAAAGTTTTCAGATAAATAGTATTTTGAATCGCAATAATCGCTTCCTCGATTTGGTTTTCTGTTCTGATGGTTGTCCGACCAATGTTGAACGTGCTGAGCTGCGACTTGTAGATGAGGATCCTGACCATCCTCTGCTTTCATTTACTATTACTTGGGACGCACCAACTAATAATCTATTTCAAACCTCAGATGCCCCTTCTTACAATTTTAAGGCTGCTAATTTTGTTGAATTGTATAGCTTGATTTTAGATAGTGATTTGGTGACTGTCGTGCAATATAATGATGTTAATTTAGCATGTAGTAGGCTTTATGAAATACTGTATAATTGTTTTAATTTTTGTGTACCGCTTCATGCGAAGCACAAGACATCACTTCCAAGTTGGTTTTCGACTACTACTAAAATCCATATAAAAACTAAAAGACATTATCTAAATATGTTTAAGAAGACAGGTTTACAGTATTATAGAGACAAGTTCAGGGAGTTTAGAAAATTGGTTAGAACAAGCATTGGCACGGATCGTCAGACTAGCTTGAATATTATTGAGGCAAACATAAAAAGTGACCCAAAGAAATTGTTTGATTTCATAAACTCTTTGAAAAACCAGACTCGTATCCCGGGATCCATGTTGAGTGCTGAGAACAATATTGTTGATTCTCCTGCTGATATTACTAATGCTTTTGCTTCTCATTTTCGATCTGTTTTCTCAGATTCCAACATACAGAGCTCTCCTGGCGTGTCCTCGTCGATTGATTATCCACACTTGGTACTCAGGGCTTTTGATGAAGCGGATGTGCTCTGTGCTATTAACTCTTTAAAAATTCGTTCACAATGGGTGCAGACTCGATACCAGCTTTTTTAATTAAGGATTGCCGAAATGTTTTGATTACACCTTTGCTGCATATTTACAACTTAGCACTAAAATCTAAAACTGTTCCTAATCTCTGGAAACTTTCTCGAATTACACCTGTTTATAAATCTGGTGGTAAAAATAACATATTAAATTACCGACCCATATCGATAATATCAAATTTCTCTAAAATATTTGAAACAATGTTATTTAAATACATCTCTAATCATGTCTCTAACAAGTTTTCCATCGCTCAGCATGGTTTCATTAGGGAACATCGACAGTTACGAATTTATGCACATTTGTTAATTATGGTTCAGATATTTTGGATGGTCGTGGGAAACTTGATACCATATATACTGACTTTTCAAAGGCCTCTGATCAAGTGCCGCATTCACTTATTCTTCGTAAAATGCATGGTTTTGGATTGTCTAACGATTTGATATCTTTACTCCATTCATATCTGACAGAGAGGAGGAACTTTGTCGAATATAATGGATTTCGTTCATTTACATATATTTGTGGTAGTGGTGTGCCTCAAGGTTCTGTCCTTGGACCACTTTTATTTAATATATTCATCAATGATGTTTCCCCAGTTATTGACTCGAAATCACTTATTTATGCAGACGACTTAAAATTGTTTAGGTCTATTGACACTCATAATGATTGTGTTCTCTTACAAAAGGACCTTGATGCAATTGTTTTGTGGAGTCAAAGAAATTCTTTAAAATTAAATATTGATAAATGTAAAATTGTAACCTATCGTCGTAAACCTCGTTATATAAGCTTTAATTATACTATCAGAAATGCTTCCTTGGAACGTTGTGAATGTATTAGGGATCTTGGGGTATTGTTTGATCAGAAACCCACCTTTAACCCTCATGTTGTGAGCATTTGTGCTGATGCCTTAAAGTTGCTTGGTTTTCTTACACGCAACACTAAGCAATTTAGTGGTAATGATGCGTTAATTAGTTTTTACAATGCTTTCATTGTGCCCAAACTTGAGTATGCCTCTGTGGTCTGGAATCCTGTATACAGTACATATGTATAAGACCATGATTGAAAAAGTCCAACGTAAATTTTTAAAAATTTTGCACTTCCGTAGGTATAAAACATTCTTACCTCACGACTATAGTTATGAGATCTTACTTCATGAAAATAATTATGATTCACTTGAAATTCGTCGTGTACGAGCACAAATTTTATTTATTTATAAATTAATTCAAGGTACTGTATCAGATGCTAACTTGCTGTCCCAATTAGCTGTTTATCTGCCTAGGTCAAATAGCAGAACACGACAAACTTTTTATATTCCGTCTTCTAATACGCTTCACCATTCAAATGCCCCACTGATATCAATGTGCAGAAGTGTGAATATGTACTGTGCTGATGTGGACTTCTTTAACACAACATATATTGCCTTAAAGAGTCTTTTGCAAAATAAGTTACGTTGATTCTTGTAATAAAATTATTATTATTATCTATTATTATTTTTTTTTTTTTTTTAAATTCTGTCTCTTTAAGTTAGTGCATATTAGTTTAAGGACCCTCTCATATATATTTCTTATTAAAATAAAATTATCCTGTAATTAGTTTAGTTTAAGCTGTTGGATAATAAATCATTATTATTATTATTATTATTATTATTATTATTATCATTATTATTAAGCGCGCGTTTCGATGATGAAGCTTCGTTGTTGATGATGTTGACGATAATGACGGTGACCTAATTGCAGAAAATTGGGATTAATTGGTGTTAACTGCCGCTCTCGCTTTCTCGAGATCGAAAGGAACGAGTACTACTTCTATCTGAAAATCCCTGTTAGATCCGTACAATCCGAATAAAGTAAATTTGCTTAGTACAAAGTGAAAATTTCAAATATCGAACGAATCAAAGAAAGATCTATGTTTTTCGTGATCGACCAGTTCGATTTCTATCGTTCCAGTTGCGGGCATTTAACCGTCGCGTCGTCGTGGCGAAAGACAAAAAGCGTAGCAATAAGACAACACGACGACGGTTTATGAATTCCTAGCCGTTTGTTAAATTTTATCGCCATCGAGTCCGTTTCGCGTCGACCGCTTTTTATCCTTTTAATTATTATCACGCCAGTGTTACCGCTCGGCGTCAGTCGAGGTTATAACAAACGAAGCGTGTTGCGAAAATTCCGACGACGAGATGTGCAACATCCATTACTACAACTACATATTATTCGAGCTCAATGCCGAACGAATTACGTGCGGACACGCGAAATCCGCATATTCGAAATTGACTTCGCCGATGTATTTGAAAAATTCTCTCACGACAGAACTATACTTTGACTAATTTTCGGAAATAAATGTTTATAGGCTTTCGTTAACGGCATTAATATCTAAAAATCGATTCGATAAAACGTATCGATCCACTCCTCATCAATCAGATTCGACAAACGCGCGTCTTGTTCGTTGAGAGAACAGCCTATACACAGCGAACAAGACACGCGTTTTTCGAAAGAAGGCGATAGAAAACCTGAAATCAGAAGACCACCACCTCTCTTTCAATCTAAAGGATCAAAGCGGTGCACACCCCTTACCAAATTCCCCAAATGCATCTTCTCCAAAGACTTGAAACCATCCTCAAAAAGTTCAAAATCAATCAGCATCGTTCCAAACAACGCGAAAGATTAGAAGAAAAAGTCATAGGTAAACAATTAAATTAAACTAGAAAGAGAGAAAAATTCAATATAAGAATGGGTGGAAGTTCGAGAAAATTTAAAGCTTTTGTCTTCACAAATCAGAAATCCCTAAATCAGAAGACCCACTAAAGTTGCAGGACTGCACTGCAATCCCTCATTCCAAAATTTAAAGGTTCAAGGTTACTAGCAAATTAACCACCACCACTCTTTCAATCTAAAGGTTCAAAGCGGTTCACTCCCCTTCTGAAACTCCCCAAGAGCATCTTCTTTAAACACAAACATTTGAAAGCAGTTTTACCCATCACCCCCAAAAAGTTCGGAATCAGACAGTTTTTTCCGAAGCAACGCGAAAGATTCATACATACACAATAAAGAGGTAAAACTTGAGAACTAGGAAGAGAGCAAAATTCAATATAAGAATGGGTGGAAGTTCGAGAAAATTTAAAGCTTTTGCCTTTTCAAATCAGAAAACCCTAAATCAGAAGATCCACTAAAGTTGCAGGACTGCACCGCAATCCCCCATTCCAAAATTTAAAGGTTCAAGGTTACTAGCAAATTAACCACCACCACTCTTTCAATCTAAAGGTTCAAAGCGGTTCACTCCCCTTCTGAAACTCCCCAAGAGCATCTTCTTTAAACACAAACATTTGAAAGCAGTTTTACCCATCACCCCCAGAAAGTTCGGAATCAGACAGTTTTTTCCGAAAGCAACGCGAAAGATTCATACATACACAATAAAGAGGTAAAACTTAAGAACTAGGAAGAGAGCAAAATTCAATATAAGAATGGGTGGAAGTTCGAGAAAATTTAAAGCTTTTGCCTTTTCAAATCAGAAAACCCTAAATCAGAAGATCCACTAAAGTTGCAGGACTGCACCGCAATCCCCCATTCCAAAATTTAAAGGTTCAAGGTTACTAGCAAATTAACCACCACCACTCTTTCAATCTAAAGGTTCAAAGCGGTTCACTCCCCTTCTGAAACTCCCCAAGAGCATCTTCTTTAAACACAAACATTTGAAAGCAGTTTTACCCATCACCCCCAGAAAGTTCGGAATCAGACAGTTTTTTCCGAAAGCAACGCGAAAGATTCATACATACACAATAAAGAGGTAAAACTTAAGAACTAGGAAGAGAGCAAAATTCAATATAAGAATGGGTGGAAGTTCGAGAAAATTTAAAGCTTTTGCCTTTTCAAATCAGAAAACCCTAAATCAGAAGATCCACTAAAGTTGCAGGACTGCACTGCAATCCCCCATTCCAAAATTTAAAGGTTCAAGGTTACTAGCAAATTAACCACCACCACTCTTTCAATCTAAAGGTTCAAAGCGGTTCACTCCCTTCTGAAACTCCCCAAGAGCATCTTCTTTAAACACAAACATTTGAAAGCAGTTTTACCCATCACCCCCAGAAAGTTCGGAATCAGACAGTTTTTTCCGAAAGCAACGCGAAAGATTCATACATACACAATAAAGAGGTAAAACTTAAGAACTAGGAAGAGAGCAAAATTCAATATAAGAATGGGTGGAAGTTCGAGAAAATTTAAAGCTTTTGCCTTTTCAAATCAGAAAACCCTAAATCAGAAGATCCACTAAAGTTGCAGGACTGCACCGCAATCCCCCATTCCAAAATTTAAAGGTTCAAGGTTACTAGCAAATTAATCACCATCGCTCTTTCAATCTAAAGGTTCAAAGCGGTTCACTCCTCTTCTGAAACTCCCCAAGAGCATCTTCTTTAAACACAAACATTTGAAAGCAGTTTTACCCATCACCCCCAAAAAGTTCGGAATCAGACAGTTTTTTCCGAAGCAACGCGAAAGATTCATACATACACAATAAAGAGGTAAAACTTGAGAACTAGGAAGAGAGAAAAATTCAATATAAGAATGGGTGGAAGTTCGAGAAAATTTAAAGCTTTTGCCTTTTCAAATTAGAAAACCCTAAATCAGAAGATCCACTAAAGTTGCAGGACTGCACTGCAATCCCCCATTCCAAAATTTAAAGGTTCAAGGTTACTAGCAAATTAACCACCACCACTCTTTCAATCTAAAGGTTCAAAGCGGTTCACTCCCTTCTGAAACTCCCCAAGAGCATCTTCTTTAAACACAAACATTTGAAAGCAGTTTTACCCATCACCCCCAGAAAGTTCGGAATCAGACAGTTTTTTCCGAAAGCAACGCGAAAGATTCATACATACACAATAAAGAGGTAAAACTTAAGAACTAGGAAGAGAGCAAAATTCAATATAAGAATGGGTGGAAGTTCGAGAAAATTTAAAGCTTTTGCCTTTTCAAATCAGAAAACCCTAAATCAGAAGATCCACTAAAGTTGCAGGACTGCACCGCAATCCCCCATTCCAAAATTTAAAGGTTCAAGGTTACTAGCAAATTAATCACCATCGCTCTTTCAATCTAAAGGTTCAAAGCGGTTCACTCCTCTTCTGAAACTCCCCAAGAGCATCTTCTTTAAACACAAACATTTGAAAGCAGTTTTACCCATCACCCCCAAAAAGTTCGGAATCAGACAGTTTTTTCCGAAGCAACGCGAAAGATTCATACATACACAATAAAGAGGTAAAACTTGAGAACTAGGAAGAGAGAAAAATTCAATATAAGAATGGGTGGAAGTTCGAGAAAATTTAAAGCTTTTGCCTTTTCAAATCAGAAAACCCTAAATCAGAAGATCCACTAAAGTTGCAGGACTGCACTGCAATCCCCCATTCCAAAATTTAAAGGTTCAAGGTTACTAGCAAATTAACCACCATCGCTCTTTCAATCTAAAGGTTCAAAGCGGTTCACTCCTCTTCTGAAACTCCCCAAGAGCATCTTCTTTAAACACAAACATTTGAAAGCAGTTTTACCCATCACCCCCAAAAAGTTCGGAATCAGACAGTTTTTTCCGAAGCAACGCGAAAGATTCATACATACACAATAAAGAGGTAAAACTTGAGAACTAGGAAGAGAGAAAAATTCAATATAAGAATGGGTGGAAGTTCGAGAAAATTTAAAGCTTTTGCCTTTTCAAATCAGAAAACCCTAAATCAGAAGATCCACTAAAGTTGCAGGACTGCACTGCAATCCCCCATTCCAAAATTTAAAGGTTCAAGGTTACTAGCAAATTAACCACCACCACTCTTTCAATCTAAAGGTTCAAAGCGGTTCACTCCCCTTCTGAAACTCCCCAAGAGCATCTTCTTTAAACACAAACATTTGAAAGCAGTTTTACCCATCACCCCCAGAAAGTTCGGAATCAGACAGTTTTTTCCGAAGCAACGCGAAAGATTCATACATACACAATAAAGAGGTAAAACTTAAGAACTAGGAAGAGAGCAAAATTCAATATAAGAATGGGTGGAAGTTCGAGAAAATTTAAAGCTTTTGCCTTTTCAAATCAGAAAACCCTAAATCAGAAGATCCACTAAAGTTGCAGGACTGCACCGCAATCCCCCATTCCAAAATTTAAAGGTTCAAGGTTACTAGCAAACTAACCACCATCGCTCTTTCAATCTAAAGGTTCAAAGCAGTTCACTCCCCTTCTGAAACTCCCCAAGAGCATCTTCTTTAAACACAAACATTTGAAAGCAGTTTTACCCACCACCCCCAAAAAGTTCGGAATCAGACAGTTTTTTCCGAAGCAACGCGAAAGATTCATACATACACAATAAAGAGGTAAAACTTAAGAACTAGGAAGAGAGAAAAATTCAATATAAGAATGGGTGGAAGTTCGAGAAAATTTAAAGCTTTTGCCTTTTCAAATCAGAAAACCCTAAATCAGAAGATCCACGAAAGTTGCAGGACTGCACTGCAATCCCCCATTCCAAAATTTAAAGGTTCAAGTTTACTAGCAAATTAACCACCACCACTCTTTCGATCTAAAGGGTCAAAGCGGTTCAGTCCCCTCCTGAAACTCCCCAAGAGCATCCTCTTTAAACACAAACATTTGAAAGCAGTTTTACCCATCACCCCCAAAAAGTTCGGAATCAGACAGTTTTTTCCGAAAGCAACGCGAAAGATTGGAAGAAAATTTCATACATACACAATAAAGAGGTAAAACTTAAGAACTAGAAAGAGAGAAAAATTCAATATAAGAATGGGTGGAAGTTCGAGAAAATTTAAAGCTTTTGTCTTCACAAATCAGAAGACACACGAAAGTTGCAGGACTGCACTGCAATCCCCCATTCCAAAATTTAAAGGTTCACGGTTACTAGCAAATTAACCACCACCACTCTTTCAATCTAAAGGACCAAGGCGGTTCACTCCCTTCCAAAACTCCCCCAAAAACATATTCTCTAAACACAAAGACTTGAAAGCGATTTTACCCGCCACCCTCAAAGTTCGAAATCAATCAGCATCGTCCCGAACAACACGACAGATTGAAAGTCATGGGTACACAATAAAGAAGTACAATTTAAGAACTAGAAAGAGAGAAAAACTCAATATAAGAGTGGGTGGAAGTTTGGTAAAATTTAAGGCCTTTTAAGTCTTTTCAAATCAGAAGGCCCACGATAGTTGCAGGCCCGCACTGCAATCCTCCATCCCTAAATTTAAAGGCTCATGGTTGCTAGAAAAAAGAAAAAATTATATACAGTGTGGGTTAGACTATGTAATATACCGGGTGTAACTGTGAAAAAGGTTAATTTACTAATATGGTAAAGCTGGTATGGTATAGCAGCAAAAACAATGGCAAATCACGCCAAACGTTTTTGCTTAATTTTAACAACATTTTGGCCTCCTACGTGATTACTGCTGGAATCTTCAGCGAGACTGCTCCGGTAAACCTCACGCAAAGAAATCTTGTAAAAGGAAATTGTTAAGTGATGATTGAAAGTTGTATATGCACTTTTTTTTTCTGTTAAATTAATACCTCCTACCCATTTTTATTTTGTGTTTCAGTTAACAGTTATCAAACACTAATATTGTAAAAGATACATACATAATAAAACATCATATGTAATTCTGGCGAATTTTTCCTAAATGGGGCAGAAGGGGTTAATTTCGAAAACTAGATCTGAGAGAACAAATCTGACGGCGCTTTTGGATTAGCCACCCCAAAATGGTTTAATTACACTTAAAAATCCGAGGCACCAAAATGTGTGTTGGTCAGCGTAATTAGGAAAATGGATATTTTCTGTCTTTTGCTCAATAATTCCAACTTTTCAATAATCCGGAACACCCAGTGCAATTATTAATTCGGACTAAAGAGGTTAGATTGTAGGTAGACTTTTTTTTTTTTTTTTTGATTGAAATACACACACTTTGGCATCGCAAAGTGCAAGTTATTTGTTTAAAACGATAACTTTCCTACTACGCCTTTTTTGTTCTGTGTTCCTCGTACACGTTTATTTGAGAGGTAAGGGATTTTTAAAAGTCGAAATAAATAGTCGGGCATTCAGTCAGTATTCGGGTATTCTACAATGTAAGCAGATGGTTTCATTGAAATAGCGCCGCCAGTAAATAGCATATTATCGACAAGTGAAAATGCTTCTCTGTCTCTGTCACTATTACAAAAACAAAATAGACAGATGTTTTATTCCGCTGTCGTTACATGAACTTGACCTATATTTGAAAAGTTCGACGATCTTTTATCGGTAATGATAGAAATGTTTTCTTTCAAAAGACTTATTTATTGGTAAATAATGTGAAGTCAAGAAAACAAAGAAAGTTTCACAACAAATCCCTAGCATAATATGTTTATGTGGTTGCTGTGTAAAAATGTTTAAAGTAAAATGATTAATAAATCATATGTAACATGTATGTACGGTGCAAGCACTATGAAAAAATCGCAAATTTAAAGCAGACCGCTTATTCATAAATTATTTATGCTTACTCGATCGACGATCCGATCGTTAGTCGTATTGGAAACTCGCCACAATTGTATAACAGGACCGGACTCAAAATGCAATCATAAATATCTTGCGAACGGTACGTTTTGGGGCCCTACGTTTATTAAGCAAATATTGAATATATTTTAATTATCTACCTTTGGACAACTTTTGTACCGTTTACACAGTTACACCCTGTATACGACCTGAAAAAGTCGAAGGATATCAGGTCAGGAGACCTTGCCGACCATTCTATCCGCCTTCGTCTGCCGATCCATCTTTCTGGAAAAATGTGTGCAGCAAATTATTTAAACAGGAAGCGTATAATGTGGCGGTGCACCATCGTGTTAATACCAAAGAGAGTAATTTGGGTTATCAGGATCGTCTTTGTTTGAGTAAAATACTGCCAGTGCTCGAAGTAGATGATCCGTTAACATTTCCCCCAAAGAGAAAAGGACCTATACAAGTCTATTATGTACTATTCCTGCCCAGACGTTTACTTTTTATCAATGTTGACTGCGTGTTTCTGCCAGCCAATGACGATTTTCGCTGCTCCAATACTTGCAGTTCTGTCGGATTAACTATAGCATTTATAAAAACAGTTGTTTCATCGGGGAAAAACGATTTGGTGATGGGAACGTTCTTGTTGGCATGGTACAAATTAAGTAGGCGATTAAGTAGGTATACGAAAGCATCTTCACTTCCTCGATGCGCATCGCCCATATTTACTGCCAAACGCACGCACGCTAGAGACCCTATCGAGACCATTACCAATTCAAACGAAACGTTCGTTGGAGGAAAGACGACGACGACGAGGACCGTGTCGCGTCTGATCTAGTCGGCGCTGTTCTAAACGAGATCAATTAAAGGTCATTAACCCAATTCAATTGGAGTAGTCGTTTAATTTTGTGGACCGCGATTTCCTCCGGTCGTCGTAGATTCGTAGAGTCGTAAAATCGCCGTTATAAACGGCAGTTACGATATGTTAAATCGAAGTTTCGTCCTTTTTTAAAAAGACGAACGATATTTATAGTTAGATATTCCTCGTTTGTTATCTTAGCTCGATCGAAATAGAATTGAATTCTTTTAAAAGATTCGCTCCTGAACGTTTTGGGGAACCGGTAATAATCGCGCGTTTAGTAATAATAGTTTATGACTTCCCCTTATTTTATGGGAGGAAAGCGTAAAAGTATTCGAATCGGGGCAGTTTATTTTACAGCGGTTTCGAAAATCGGTAGTGTTGATTAAAATAAATCTAAATATGTAAAATTTGCTTGACACGCCTTCACGTGTGACTTACGACGTCCTTTCTGAGTGCCCCACAGCACCAAACTTTCAGCAGGAAAAGTGCGAAAACTTGGGCATTGGACGAAAATTCAAAACGGTGCTTATTCTAACCGCACCAATTTAAATAGTTAGAAGTTGTCATCCTCAACCGAAAAGTTCGCGCGGAAAAAGATTCCACGTGTGGTTATCATTTCATCTACATACCAAACGTACTTTACCATTTCACAGTCGATTTTATGTGAATTGCAAAGTAAGTCGCTAGATGGAGGCGAACGCGCTGACCGTCGAAGTAAACAAACACGTCCTATCCGAATATCCACTCGATCTTGCTAAACATATGGCGCGAATTTTACTAACGTTCACATTTCTTTCTCTAAACTATATACAGTAGCCTCTCGATAATCCGGCAGATATCGGACCAGAGTACTGCCGGATTACCGAAAACGCCGGATTACTGGAATGTATTAAAAATATGCATATAAATATCGGTACAAATTATTTATTTTAATGTAGTGTTGTTTACATTTTTCCTTTGAAGTTGAAGGCATAAAATAGTTGTCTATTATTGATTGTTTTTTTACTTTGAATGACATTTTCAATACGTTTTCTTGAAGACGCTTCAATACTAAAATGCTATGAGCAGAGACACCATTTTCTTCTGCCCAAGTAGTAGATGTAGCAAAGGAACGAACAGCTACGTCATGTGGTATTGTCTGAACAGCTGGTGTCACTTCGTCTCCCCCGCTGCCGTCTTCACAATCCTCTTCTATTGTGGTCACAGAGCCTACGATTTCGTCGTCTGACAAAAACTGGTTTTCTTCCCCTTCATCGCCAGTCAGCCAGTTGCGGACATCATCATTTGTCAAAACATTGTCAGCTGTATCTATGAGGTGTTCATTGAAAACGTCTCTCAGCTGATTTAAGTCATTGTTATCAATGGTTGTTTCGTTTGTTTTTTCTGATATTGCTCCAGAAGGTCCATGTTAGGCCACAAATTTGCCCACGAACAAACAATCACTTTTTTATTAAGATTTTCCCAAGCATTGGCAAGTGAGAAAACCACATCTTTCAAGTTAACTTGCTTTAACGATTTAATCACGCTGTCATCTTTAGACAAAATCGTGTACAGAAGGCTCTTTTTGTACTGCATTTTAATGGCCTGTATCACATTTTGGTCCATAGGTTGCAGAATGGGTGTTACATTGGGAGGCAGAAACATAATACAAATAAAACTGTTTTTTATGTTCAGATCCTCTTCATAAGGGTGACCAGGACAGTTGTCCAAAATAAGCAAAGCTTTTTGGGGAAGCTTCTGTTTAGTTAGGAATTTCTTCACTGATGGTACAAACAGTTGTTCAAACCATTCCACGAACACTGACTTTGTCATTCATCCTTTATTTTGAGCTTTATAATCAATGGGAAGTTGAATATTCTTAAAAGCCCTAGGCTTCGTTGCTTTACCAATCACTAACATATTCATCTTGTGCGTACCACTGGCGTTTGAACAGGGTATAAATGTGACTCTATCTTTTGCGAGTTTGCGCCCAGGCGCACTACCTTCAGCTCGATGAACGTAGGTTTTATTAGGTAAAAGCCGCCAAAATAACCCACTCTCATCCGTATTATACACTTGGTCTGGAATTAAACCCATTTCATCATTCACTTTTTTGAACTCCTCTTTGAAAGGTTCCACTGCATCAGTGTCGCACGACAATTTTTCACCTGTCATACTTAATATCCGTATACCAAATCGTCTTTTAAATTTGTCCAACCAACCTTCGCTGGCGTGAAAGTCATTGTTATTCATGATCTTTTTGTAGAAAAATCTAGCCTTTTCTTTCAAAATTTCTCCTGGAATAGGCGTATGCCTTTTGCGTTCTTATAGAAACCACAAATACAGGGTATCTTCAACCTGAGGAAACTCGCCTGTCTTCAATGTTTTCCGTGAACTTTTCAGATTTTCATTTTTTCCACAGAAATTCTTTATTTTCTCACTATTCTTCCGTATGTCATGGATAGTGGCCCGACCAACTCCAAACTCTTTAGCGAGACTAACTAATGTTTCACCTCGTTCAAGACGTTTCAAAATCTTGTTTTTATCCACAAGCGATAATGTTTTATGTTTACGTTTAACTGGTAGATACATGTTTCATTCACAGCACTACTAACACACAAAACTACACTGACGAATGACAGCACGTTAGCGTCCATAGCGTATCACGTAGCAGACTGGCGCTAGATTGACAGGCGCGCGCACGCAAACCACAAAAGCCACTCACAATAGCTGCGCAACCGCTCTAACGCATTTACTAGCTTCTTATGAAACGCCGAATTACATATTAATCACATATTCGAAATACTTCGACACATAAGATTTACCGCCCGAAATATGTACCTACAAAATTTATCAAGAAAAAATTGAGCAAATAAATGTATTGTTTTGTGTTAGGGAAAATATCCTAACTCTTAGGTAGTATCGCCGAGGTTGGCAATGGTTGAGCGGTGTCCCATTAGGTAGGGTGGGTGACAGATAGATAGAAAAACGGTCGAAAAGATGTTGTAACGTATCGATGTATAGGCTTGAATACAGCGAGGTTAAAAGTTAATTGTCGGATACATTTGGAAGCACTGCATGTATGTTTAGTTTGAAAAAAGGATAGCGGGGAAAGCAATCTAGACGAAATAAGTTAACTTCTTTTGGTGTTAAAAAAACGGCGAACGCGCTGACCGTGGAAGTAAACAAACACGTCCTGTCCAAATATTCACTTGCCCTTGCTTAACATGCAGCCCGAATTTTGCTAGCGTTTACATTTCTTTCTCTAAATTGTAAGGATATGCCTCTACGTTTCAATGACATGTTCCAAATTCTTCCCCGCAGTGTTGACACATATGATTTACCACCCGCATGATAAAACTAACACCATCCACTTGATTTTGCCCCAGATAGGGCCCGAATTTTACTAGAGTTTACATTTGTATGAGTAAATAATAAACATCCTATACCTTGTTGCAAAATAGAGAGACGAATTTCTGAACACACCACTTTTATAGTAAATTCTGATTGGTCGAAAGCAGCACCAAATGACACTGCACCAATCCTGCTATAATCGTATCATGTACGTAATTCTATTAAATGTATTGGCATTTGTTGATTACCCATAGTTATTGTAGTGTTTATCATATTTTCTTGTTTCTTCTGCCTCATGCATTTTATTGATCTGAATATCGGTTTAGTTCGCCCCGTAAATTTTATTCCAGATTTTATACTGCGTAATTTGGACTTGGGATTCGTTCAGAAATTCGTCTCTCTATTTCTGAAACAAGGTATAGAATATATGACATTTATAGGTTAGTGCTATATGTCAAAAATATTTACTAACCGTCAGACTAATTGTAAGTAACCATGGAAACACAAACCATCGAAATGTAAACAAATATTGAAATACGTCACACTTGTTTTGCCCGCGGAAATTCAAAATAAAGGTTTTCAATAATTATTTTATATTAGAAAGAATGTATTTTATACAGAATTAATAATTATGTGAGTAGTTATAAATGTTAAAAGTATCTAATTAAATTATCAATAAAACTCATGCGTATACCCTATTGCGACTTTCCCTTGATGGTAGGAAAATATTTCGCTGTTCTTACAAGTTTTATTTTATTTTGTCTGAATTTTCTTGTTTTAATTTGATGCATTAGTGGTAAAGAGGATGGTAACACAACGCTTGTGTTACTTAAACACAAATATAATGCAATTGCCGTTAGGGCCTCTGTCCGGGCAGTAGTTGTTTTTCAGTCGAGATTTACAACATTAAGTAACATACTAGAGACAGGCTCAAAATTCCACAGTTACCTGAATCGTCCCCCGGGCGGGATTTCTCCGGGTGTTTGCAGATTTGTGAGTGATGGAACGTGAGTCATTAAGTTTGGTTTTAGACTAAATCACCGCGAACTTCGTAAGACGATAAAAGAAGGTTCACGTGATGCGCATAGAAGATTATTTCCTAGATTAATAGTACCTTTGTAATACTTTGGAACAATTTTAGATATCGATTTTGGTTTGTTAGGTTATGTTGCTCGCATAAATCTGCTAAAACAAATGCATTTTACACTTCTTCTTTAGATATCTATATGCTAACTTAAGCTGCTACATGTACTTCACGTCATACAGTACTTATCCAACGTTAATTATCAATAATGATTTATGAGAACCATTATAAAGTTTTCACGCATGTTATTTCTTATGGGGAAACGGTTTGTTTAGAAACATCATCCTAACCTAACATCGATCAAAATGGCGGCGTGACGTAAGCACTAACATAAGGCATTGTTTACGTATTACATGAGCGATGGGGATGTGTATCGTTTTCTTACGGACGTCGGATAAACGAGAGTCTGCCGTACGTATGCATATTCACACCAGAAAGGAAGTTCATTCCGTCCAGACGCAATACACACGTAAAATTTTCACGGTTTTTCATCAATTGCGAGCCAGAAATACATTTACAATACCAACATACATACATAAACTGGATGTATGTATGTTGGTATAATGTGTATTCGTAAATGCACATAAATTTGCCCGCATCGGTCGTCTGCGAAAAACACAAACGTCGAATCGACGACGGTCGATCGAATCGATACGACCGACGAACGACGTTTATAATAAGAAACTCGGCGCGATCGATGGAAATTCGATTGGAAATTAATTCGAACTCGATGAGCGTTCGAATGTTTGCGATCGAACGTGAGCCGCCTTATGAAGTTATGAAGTCCGTGTCTATATCGAATCGCGGTCTACTGAAATCATATTCTATAATTAGACGTATTCCGTAATAAGCGCAAGAAACAGATGTCGTATCGTAAAATTACGCTGTACGTACTTAAAATCGCGACTTATTAAGAACCGAGGGAAGGTGCTGCATCCTAGAGAAAATTTTTGTTGAGAACCAAACGACCGGACCAGACCGGACCAGACCAGACCGGACCAGACCAGACAGCTTGTAGTGAATTCGATTATCTGGGGGATTTTCTTTAAGGGATTTATACTTCGTCCACGACAAGAATGCAGTATCGGTATAGATAGAGGCATAAATAACCACGCCTGATTTATACAAAGCGCTTTCCATACTTGATATGACACTTACTGAGTGTTGTCTCCAACGATCAAATATTAATTAGAGATAGACAACTCTTAACCTTTCTATACTCACGTCAAAATGAAAGACGTATACTATACTATATAAATCGGTCTCACAGACCGTATGCGTGAGTATAGGAAGGGTAATAAAAATATTTGCCAAAGAAACATGCGCATGCGCTAAATATTTTAATTGGCAGACCAATCGACCGGGACGCTTCATTCGATACTAGCGGAAAATTCGAATCTAATTTAAATAGATTTCTTTTTCGTGATTCAGTTGAAATAGCGAAAATATGCCAGTCTGATGTAATGTTTTAATGCAACACATATACAGTGAGATCCAAAATGACTGTCAGTGCCGCTTCCGTTGAAAAATATAATTTTCTCAAAATGCCGCAATATTTATATTGTAGTTAGCTTTATTTCGTATTTTTTATTGGCGTATACGTTTAAAAACAAGATATGACATTAGAATATTGAAATACGTGATTTCATTACTAAAACAATAAATTCACTTTCTCTAAATCACGTTGAATACTTCTGTTGTTATGATACAAACAAATAATAGAATAGAATTTGTAACAAAAATAACAAAAGTAATAGTTAATGCATATATATTAGGGTGTCCCTTATTTTTCAAAGTATTTATTTTGTAAAGCATAGGCCTTAGTTTTGTTCATTTGCCCCTAAAATACTTACAAACTAAATTTTAGCATATTTCGAGCACTGCAACCCGTGCCGACTAGCGCCGAAACGTGTTCATACAAGCTGAGCACGAAGTGTGGCGCGCACGCGCTCTATCTGTCAGTTGTACTTAGTTTGTCTAGTAATTAGCACGTATTGTTTTATCATTCGAAGATGTCAGTGGAATTAAGAAGTGCTAAAAATAATATTTTCTTAGTGGGAAACGTAAATCACCAAATAACGGGTGCAAAATTACCGTCGAATCGACAAGTTCTTGCAGTTTTATTTTTTAACATTCGCGAAGTAAAATTGACTGTTAGTGAAAGCGCAAATCTTGTGATTCGGGAGTGTATTATATTTTGGGAAAAGGCAAGAATACCTACAAAAGCACTACCTAACTGTGTAAAGAAACTTGTCGATCTCTATAAACTTTGGAGAGAGCTGCAAAAAATTGTAAGAGACCTCAGGATGTTTATAAACGCCGCGAGGAGGATTTCCAAATGGATTTGGATAACTTGTTTGATATCGCGCACGCCGATGCCCTCGAAAGAATGAAAATAGGGAAGATAAGATATTCTTACAGAAACAAAGAGAGCCAGGGCGTGTGGGTTGTTTAGCGGGTGTAGACAAAAAGTTAGCTGAAAGAGAAGAAAGAGCAAGGCAAACAAAATCAGTAGAACAGAACAAAAGACTGAGGCAAATGTCTTCAGAGATTACATCAATATCTTCAGTTTCACACGACTTATTACCGTCGCAAGAACTAGATTATCAATCTTCAAGCTCTGACGAAAGTCTGAAAGAAATTTTGCCTACAACATCTTAGTCTGTAACTACAACAAAACGAGGAAGAAAGGATTTCATTTCACCAAAGTTAGTTGCAGCGTTAGATAGATGCCAGCTGAGCATAAGAGATTCTGTTTATATTCTTCAAGCGGCACTAGAAGCACTAGGTCTTAGTTGTGACGAATATCCTATTAATAAATCTTCCATTCAACGCATACGAACACAAACGAGAAAGAAAAGAGCAGAATCTATAAAATCGGATTTTAAGAATAATGTGCCCGAAGTAGTCACGGTTCATCGGGATGGTAAATTATTACCTAACTTAGATGTAAGGAGTTCCAAGGAAGAGCGTCTCCCGATTCTCATTTCATTCGGAGATAAGGAACAACTTCTTGCTGTGCCAAAACTTGAGAGTTCTTCTGGTAAAGCTCGAGCCAAGGCTGTTTCAAACGCGCTTTACGATTGGAGCCTTAATGACAAGGTACAAATAATGTGTTGTGACACGACAGCGTCGAATACAGGTCGATTGAATGGAGCTTGTGTTTTTCTGGAACAAAAACTAGAAAAAGAGTTGCTATTCTTTCCTTGTCGCCACCAGGTTTACGAACTGGTCCTCAAAATTGTATTTGAGACAAAATACCCCCAAGTAACTAGCAGTCCCGATGTTCCCCTGTTTAAAAAATTTAGAGACAACTGGAAAAGTTTTAATTGTAGTACCATCGAAACGTACCCTGATTTTATCAAACAGCATTTTGGTGACGCGTTTATTAGCGAACTGCTGGCGTTTTATGTAAATGAACTCCAAAAATCTATTGTACGAGATGATTATCGAGAACTGATTGAATTATCTATCATTTTTTTGGGAGGAGATGAAGAGAAACAATTTAAAATCAGATCTCCTGGTGCAATGCATCAAGCAAGATGGATGGCAAGGCCTATTTACTCTTTAAAAATATGTCTCAGTTCAAAATGAGCGTTGAAGACGAAACTAGCACTGCAAGACGTTTGCTTATTTATTGTGACAGCTTACGTAAAGCCCTGGCTTGGATGCAGTTCAGCAGTGAAGGCACCGAACCAAGATTTGCGCTTTTTGAAGACGTTAAAAGACTATGAAAGAGTCGACAAATTAATTTCCAAAGCAGCTCTGAGCAAGTTCTGCCGACACTTATGGTATTTATCTGAGGAAATTGCCGTTTTATCACTTTTTAATAATGAAGTCGATGAACAAACTAAGATGAATATTGTAGCAAACTTACAAAGAGAGAGTTTATCCGACTTTGGGAAGAGATTTGTTCCATCAAAGGAAGAGATATCTGTCTCATTGTACGGTAAGTCGTTATATATTTTTGTCTAAAATTTAATTTATCTTCTATTATTTTTCTTTTAAATTAATTTTATTTTTCGCTTCAGGCAAAACCTTGGATAATTTCGTGTCCGTGAAGAGCAAAAACTTGTTTTCTCGTTTAAAAATTAATAATAGTTTTCTTCAGGAAAGCGTTTCTTCATGGGAAGAAAACGCTGATTTTCTGGAAGCTCGACGAAAGGTTCTCTCTCTGAAGGCGGTGAATGATATTGCTGAAGGAGCTGTCAAACTTATGCAGGACTTTCATGGATTAATTACCGCAGATGAAGAACAGAAGCAGTTTGTTTTGCGCTGTGTTCAAGAACATAGAAAATTATATCCAGATTGTAAAAAGGAACATTGAAAAGAAAATTTCCAAAATAATTGTGTCATTCCATCTCTTTAACAAATATAAAGTTATTTTATAGTTGTCTTTACCTAATTATTTACCTAGGATGTACATAATTGCCATGATCTGAGTACATATCAAGAGATGCTCAAAAACGACTATTTACAAAAACTTTGTGGCCCTGTCGGGACGGGTTAACATCATCGTAGGTGAATAAAATTTCATATGTAAGTAAGGCTTAGCAGTTTAAAAATAATTAGGGGTATGCATTCCGATATCAAAAAAAAAAAAATTGCCCATATAAGGGACACCCTAATATACATATACGAGAGAATAATCAAGCATATGGCAATGTCAAATAATAATGAAAAATGTCAAAAGATTTGATGATATTACTAAAATATAATCAGTTGCTATATTCACTCAGAATTTTGGAAATAAAGATTGATATCACCCTCTGCAGAAACAATCATTTTGGATCCCTTCGTATTTGCAATTTGAAAACTCCTTTGCTTACGTTTGGATCTGTAGGAAAATGGTGTAATTTCATTGAGAACGCAACAGCTCTTAATCGTATTGATGATCGAATTATAATCCCGTTCTAACACTCGCCTTGTTGACAAATTTATATTGGTTTTTATTCAAAATTTTTCATTTATAAAGATGGTCAAGCTGTTCTGACAAATGTCAAATTTTTTCTACCAAAGCTATTAGTTATTGGCGAATTATTTGATGCTACTTTATATGGTATTTCTATTAAATCAAAATATTCCACACCTGTATCGGGCGTTCTGTTCAGAACTATGACTGTCATTTGCAAAAATATCCTTGGCAGTAAGAGTTTAACATGTGATTCACAATAAAGATTTTATTACAGATTTTAAACTTCAATAATGGAGCCAGCAAAGAATGAATTATATAAAGGTCACTGAAGACAGAGGATACTTAACTGTTAAAGTGGTTCAGTAATTTCAGATTGGTATATTATACAAACAGAAGTTAGCTACAGTTGTCTATCTCAGATTTGGCAACTCTAAAAGGTTTCTCCGTAAGACCTACACTGCACTCTTTAAGTGAACGACGTATAATTTCTAGTATCGATATAAAATCGAAATTAAACTAAACGAAGACCATTACAACAACAATAATAAAACGCAACCAACGCAAATATAAAGACAAACACGTAATCATGGCGTTTATACGTTCATAAACAAAAGTAAAGTAGATTTCTGCTTCTGGCTTCTTAAAATACTTTGGAGAGCGCGCCATTACCGACTGGTATCTCAACTATATTTATGAAACGCGGGAAAGTACTAAGCGCACATAGCGTGGTTGTCACTTCGTCTAACATAACCTCACTTACTCGAAGGATATGGCCTATTGTGATTGTGTCTCGGTTCAGGGCGCCACCTACAGCATTCTTAACATGAACTCTAGTAAAGTTTTATTCAAGTGCAAAGAACTTGTAGGTCATCGCCGTTTTGAGACATCGTCAACGTGGACGTGGCCAATCATAGGCGTCGTAATTTCATTTTATTTTAGGGTTATAATAATTCAAAAACTTGAATTTGTAAAGTGAAAGATAAATGACACAAAATCACATCGGTAAACTCCTCACCACACAATTGTTTATAATAAAATCGGTGACACGTGTTGCGCTAGCCCGAGGCAAGAATCTTCAACAACCGTATAAACCAACCGAGCCACTTCGGTTTATACGGTTGTTGATGACGCTTGCCTCGAGCTAGCGAAACACGTGTCACCGATTTTATTATAAAGAATTGTGTGGTGAGGAGTTTATCGATGTGATTTTGTGTCAGTAAATTACACCACAGTCCTTGCAATCACCCTTATTGAAACATAAATATTCAAATGAAATCTTGTAATAAAATAAAATGCACAAAAACACTTAAAATAACTGTCGCCACTATCCACTCAGCACTCAACTATATTTATGAAGGATGCAAAAGTATTACGTGCACATAACGTGCGCGCTCCTGCCACACTACCACCCCTATTTTTAAACATGGACTCGACCATGCTGACGTTTCTAATTGCGTAGAAGTGACGTCGTGTGTGACGTGCAGGTTCTTTACATTTGAATAGACCTCTACAAATCTGGTAAAGGATATGACGTCAGGGGAAGGAGTATCTTCCTTATTGATAATGTAAAGCTCCCAGCTGAGCTTACGTTTGTCACTTGTCCGGACGAAAAGATTCCTTCTAATCAAACTCGGAACAACAACAACAACAACCGACGACATTACTTCGTCTCCTTCCTACTCTACCAACCTTTACACACGTAAATTCCCCATTCCATCGCTGACAATCAAAGAGGCGCTAGATTTGAATTATATATAAATGACACGATATCACGAATACGAAACTTTTCGACACCGCGGTACACACACACACACACTGTATTCGCCGTTTGCGTATCCGGATGTTTAACGGTGCTAATGCTGGCGAATGAACGTGTAAACAGAACGAAGCAATTGCTCGATCGTAACCCCGAAATTCGCTGATTGATCTCCGCCAAAATCCTAGGCAGATCTATTGATATCCACGCAAATGCGCTTCAGATGTTCCTAAAACGATTTTAATCTGTGTAAACTTGTACTCAATAGCTTAACCGTCGAACGTGCGTATTTTCGGAAGAGTTAAAGAGTCGAATATATGTACTTTTACTTCGTTTAAGAATGCAGTGCGGGGATACATGGGGCTATAAAATTCTTGTATCTGCTTGGGTAATGACGACGCCTGAATCACAGAATAAGAATAAATTATTCTTATTCTGTGCCCGAATTACACGAGACGCAACGTATCTGACGTGACACTTGATAGGTTGTCACTTTTGTCTAACATAACCTTACTTATCTAAGGAGTGTGCTATTTTGATCTTGCCTCTGTAGTTGGGGACTCGTAGTACTCCTTTTTCTTAATAACACACGTTTTATTCGAAACTAACTTTTTATTCTACGTTCGACATCATCATTCCTTTATCATTCTCGTTTAACTCTCCCGCCTAGGTTGGTTAACCTGACGCGCGCTTTTTGAAAAATTTACCACCACCCCGGTCCAGGGCGTCATCTACCCTGCATTCTTCCATTTCATTATGGTTGGAAACACAAGCCTATATGGCGTAATATGGGAATTAAAAGGGAAATCGAAAAATTTCAGAAAATCAGATAACATCTTCGAGATGTTAAAAAATCGTATTTCATCTCCCGACTTCTTCACGGATGTCACGATTGTCAGCAGAAATGCGTTTTGGGAAACTAAAATCGTCCGTTTTACGATCTTTTATTTATATTTTTATTAAGCACGCGGCATTTACGGTTCGTCAACCGCGAACAATATCGTTTCGATGTCGCGTTCGAAATGCACACCGCACGCTTAACAGATATCTCGGATGAAAAACCGCAAAATGCCGCTTCGACAGGACCGAATGACACCGATTCGTGTGTGTATGTTGTACGTACGTACGTATGAAACTCGAAGTATATCATATCAACGACCGTGATGTTATCTCTTAAAAATCGTGCAACGTTTCGAGAGGATGATGTCATGGCGAAATATAAAAAGAAGAAACAGCAGATTCTCTAAATTTAACTTGGATATCTTCAAGAAGAAAGGGAACAATGGAAGAGAATATCCACCCTTCGTTTCCGCGTGATGTTTTAGTACATAAATGCTCGAAGGTAAAAAGATTTGGACCTAAGACAGATCCTTGAGGGACTCCGGACGTTAAAGTGAAAGGAAGAACTGCATGTCGCTTCCTTTCTTCGTAATAACGAGATGAATAAAACGACCTGGCGAATCCATGAACTACATCCTTGTAGGCTCAGAATCCCATATTTTGGGAAGCTCTGATTATATGCCTTTAACCGCTTTTTTAGATTAGAAATGAACGACATCCTTGTATGATCTGAATGCCACATTTTGAGAACCTTCGATTAACGCCATTTTAAAATTTGAAGCGACCGACCTCCTTATAGAATCAGAATATCACATTTTGAGAGTGTCTGATTATATGCCCTTAATATCATTTTAACATTGTAAACGAAAGGCATCATTGTAAGATCACAGACTCACAGTTTGAGAATCTCCGATTATATCCTTGCCAGTTGTATATAAACATTTGAAATAAACGACAACATTTTGACAATATTCTGATTGTCCTTAACCGCATTTTAAATATTCAAATGAACGGGTTTTATGTTTCTAGTCGCATTTTAACATTTGTAATGCATGACATCGTTATAGGACCAGAATCTCACATTTTGAGAAGCTCTGATTATATGCCTTTAACCGCTTTTTTAGATTAGAAATGCACGAGACGCTTGTATGATCTGAGTGCCACATTTTGAGAACCTCCGATTATACGATTAACGCCATTTTAAAATTTGAAGCGACCGACCTCCTTATAGAATCAGAATATCACATTTTGAGAGTGTCTGATTATATGTCCTTAATCTCATTTTAACATTGTAAACAAAAGGCATCATTGTAAGATCACAGACTCACAGTTTGAGAATCTCCGATTATATCCTTGCCAGTTGTATATAAACATTTGAAATAAACGACAACATTTTGACAATATTCTGATTGTCCTTAACCGCATTTTAAATATTCAAATGAACCGGTTTTATATTTCTAGTCGCATTTTAACATTTGAAATGAACGACATCGTTGTAGGACCAGAATCTTACATTTTGAAAATCTCTGATTATATGCGTTTAGTCGAATTTTAACAATTGAAACGAACGATATCGTTGTAGGACCGCAATCTCACACTGACGGCGTCTCTGTTTATAGGCGTTTAGTCGAATGTTAATATTTGAAATGAACGACATCGTTGTAAGCTCAGAATCTCACATTTTGGCAAGCGCTGATTTTATACCTCTAACAACATTTTAAAAGTTGAAGTGTACGACCTCGTTGGATGCCAATACCACATTTTGAGAATCTCTGGTTCTATGTCTTTAGTGGCATTTTAACATTTGAAATTAACGATATTCTTGTATAATCAACATCTGACATTTTGACAAACTCTGATTATACTCCTTTAATCGCATTTTATTTATTTGCAACGAATACCATCGTTGTTGGCGCAGAATCCGACATTTTGAAAATTTTCTGATTATACGCTTCTAACCGAGTTTTAAAATTTGGGACAAATTACGAAGGCATTTGTTATCATTTTACATGGCTAATTACAGCGTTTCGACTTACGATATCATGATCAGGAACAATTAGGCAATACCGCGAATGACTTCTGAAGAAGATGACGGAAGACGAAACGCAACGAGTGAACGATAAAAAGAAATACAGAAAATTTTGATTATTTGAATTTTGATTATTAGGTGATCCGACGCTGAAAGGCATAAGGATTAACGAGTAGAAGAAGAAGAAGATTATTAGGTGTCGTTGGCGAGTCATGTATTTATTGGTGGGATTCATCATTTTTTTTGGAGTTTCTGGTTTTCCATCAAAGAAGGCATTGAAAAATGTTTGGATCAAGATCCTACATTTTGACACACTCTGATTATATGCTTTTAAGCGCACTTTAATATTTGAAATAAACATCTTTGTATTACATTTTTAGAATCTCTGATTATATGCTTTTGGACGCATTTTAACCCTTGAAATGAACGATCTCCTTGTTAGATTAGCATCCCACAGTTTGACAAGCTCTGATTATATGCCTTTAAGGGCATTTTAATATTTGAAATGAACGACATCTTTGTATCACATTTTTAGAATCTCTGATTATATGCTTTTGGACGCATTTTAACCCTTGAAATGAACGACCTCCTTGTTAGATTAGCATCCCACATTTTGACAAGCTCTGATTATATGCCTTTAAGGGCATTTTAATATTTGAAATGAACGACATCTTTGTATCACATTTTTAGAATCTCTGATTACATGCTTTCAAACGCATTTTAACAATTGAAATGAACGATCTCCTTGTCAGATCAGCATCCCACATTTTGACAAGCTCTGATTATATGCCTTTAAGGGCATTTTAATATTTGAAATGAACGACATCTTCGTTTCACATCTTTAGAATCTCCGCTTATAGGCTTTTAGAAGCACTTTAACAGTTGAATTGAACGATCCCCTTGTCAGATCAGCATCCCACATTTTGACAAGCTCTGATTATATGCTCTTAACCATTTCTTTTTTATTATTTGAGGCAAATAATGAAGGCATTTGGTATCATTTCTCACCACTGCTTTAAGCGCGTTTCGACTAACGACATCACGATCAGGAACAATTAAGTAATACCAAATGGTTTCTGAAGATGATGGCGGACGCAACGAAACGCAACGAGTGTTATGAAAGAAATACGGGAAATTTTGATGGTTTAATAAAGCATGCGAGTCGTCCAAAGCATGGATATCGGTTCATTTATGGGATACATTACTTTTTGTGGTTTCTGGTTTTCTTTCTAAAAGTGAAACCGCGAAGTATGATACTTATTAACTATTTCACGCAGATTGCTACAAAAATTTTTCACGGCGTTACCCATCCATACGACGAGGTGGAGAAGGAAGAAGAGGAGGAGGACGAAGAAGAGGAGGAGGAGGAAGAAGAAGAGGGGTAGGAAGACGAGGAGGAATAGAAAAAAAAAGATGAGGGAAGAGAAGAAGAGGAGGAGGAAAAAGAGGAAGAGAAAGAGAAAGAGCAAGGAAAGAGCGGGAGGAAGAGGAGGAGGAAGAGAAGAAGAAAGAGGAGTAGGAAGAGAAGAAGAAAGAGGATGAGGATAAGGAGGAGGAGAGGGGAGGAGAAGGGGGCAGAGCAGGAGGAGGACTTCCATAGGAAAGTGAAAGGATTGGCCGATTTTCTGATCAAGTTTTGACATCTAATTAAGCATCGCAGCAAATTGAAAAATGTCACAACCAGCAGTTGCACAAAATTATTTTTATAAATGGTAGAAATCTTGGAATAAATTTTTCTAGATAAGCAATCGGCTCTTTCCCTCAAAAAGGAAAAGGAAAACAGAAACAAAAACACAAGCAAAACAAAAGAAAATGGAAATTTCTTTTAAAAGGAAAACAAACAAAACTGGAAGATTTCTTTTAAAAACAAAACACGCTCGTTTTATAACGGGTTTTCCCCGCCGATTGCGCAATTGTTTCCTTATTTTTCTTTTTCTAATGTACGCCAACTGAACGTTTTCGTATGCAAATAAAAAAAAAGAAGAAGAGAAAAACTAAACATTCCGGTCCGGCCGGCTCGCCGAAAAACACCTGGTTTCTCTCTATTCTAACTAACGGACAGAACTTACCTTTTCGAAGCGATCTCGCGGCCGTCTTCAGGCGACGAAAATCCACGGAAGGACGAGAAGAAATTTGATTAGCGAAAAATCACACATAATCCCACCTTTTTAGCGGCCGATAAAGGAAAAAGAAACGAGACGAAATCGACGTCGAGAAGCGAAATTCACGCGTAAAAATGCGACCGAACAACACACAAACTACGATACCTTCGACTTCAACTGCTTCGACTGTTCCAGCGCCAACTGAAAATGTAAACAGAAAAATTAAACAGACGATGGTCACCGAAGACGCCGATCGCGACAGTTCGGCATCTTTCATTCTTGTCTGATCCCATGGGTCTAGTAGGTTCAAGCGAGAGGGATGATCGTGATGTAATATGTATTCTAGCAGCCGGCTTTGAGATCAAATGCGATCAGCCAAGCGCACGTATCCGAAGCGGTTAGGAAGGTAGAAGAATTTTGTTTCCTTCCGGACCAATCACGACGATTTCAAGCGAGATTCGTTTGTTATTGTTATCGTGTTATCGTTGTTCTTATCCGAGTATACATTTCAACAGTAAATAAGTAAACGGGGGCATTTTCATGAATGTAAATATTAAAATTAAAAAGTTAATTGTGTCATGATTCACAAAACAATTACGAGATCTTAAGTACAAGATCCTCTACTTCCAATCTTCATCATCTTCCTCTCTCCCCAATCATAACCAATAGAGAATGAATGACAATCTCGACAGAGAAAATTTCAAACTATTTTCACCAATCCCGAACAAAAATCTAATCAAGAATCGTATTCCCGAACAGTATAAGGGGAGAATAAAAATGTAATTCTGGCAAAATTCTTTTTCTTACTCTTTTTCTACTTGTTCTTTCTTTTATCGCTTTTGTTTGTTTTTCTTATTCTTCTCCTACTCATTATTTCTTGTAAGTCCACCTTTATATTCTTCTGCTTGTTTCTCCTTTTCTTTTTAGGTCCTCTTCTTAAAAGAAAAAATCCAAAAGGGCAGTACTCAGGTTGTCAAAAAACAGAGAGAATGAAAGGAAGATGAAGGCACAAAAAAGAGAAATAAGGAGAACAGGAAAAGACTAGGAAGAAGAAGAACAGATAGTGAATTATTATTAAGTACAACAAAGAAAAGAAGGGCGGAAAGAGGAAGGACAATAACAATAAGCAGAATAAACAAAAGGAGAACAGGAAAAAGGAAGAAGTAAAAGGGAGATATTTCTTTTCCTTTTTTCCACTTCTTATATCTGTTTTAGAAGGGAGAGTCCGAAAGGATAGAACTCAGGCTGCGACCAAAACAGGAAGAAGGAGGAAGCAAAAAGGAGAAAATATTTTCTTTTTCTGCCACTTTTTATACTTATTTTAGAACGAAGAGTCCGAAAGGAAAGAACTCAGGCGATGATCGAAACAGGAAGAGGAAAAGGAAAAAGAAAATAGAAAAGAGGAGAAGGGAAATCCAAAAAAGAATATGAAGAAGAAGAACAGGTAGGGATTTGGAGTACACGCAGAAGAAAGAAGAGCAGGGCGAAAACAGGAAGGAGAAGAACATAAACAAAATGGAAGAACAACAAGAAGAAAATATATTCTTCTTCTGCTTCCTCTTATACTTACTTTAGAAGTAAGAATGCGAAAGAAAAGTATTCATACTGTGAAAAGAACACGAAGAAGAAAAGGAAAAAGGAAAAAGATGAGAAAAAGAAAACAGGAAAAGAAGAGGAAGTGGAAGAATGTTAGAATGGGGAGTATAAGTACAGAAAAGAAGAGTGGGACGAAACCAGAAAGGAGAATATTTTCTTTCTCTCCCTTTTCCTATACTTATTTTAGAAGGGAAAGTCCGGAAGGACGGCACTCAGGCTATGAAAAGAACACGAAGAATAAAAGGAAAAAGGAGAACATAACAACGAAGAGAAGAAGGGAGAGCTAGAAAAAAAGAGGAAGCAAAAGAACATATAGAAAATTGGGAGTACAAGTACAGGAAAGAAGAGGGGATCGACAACAGGCGAAGAATAATAAGCAGAAAACACACAAGGAGAAGAAAGGAAAGGAGAAAAACAAGGATAAGAAATAG
Organism: Chrysina gloriosa; assembly: GCA_038088585.1. Taxonomy (NCBI): domain Eukaryota; kingdom Metazoa; phylum Arthropoda; class Insecta; order Coleoptera; family Scarabaeidae; genus Chrysina; species Chrysina gloriosa. The sequence goes on along the minus strand of CM076087.1, from coordinate 109,501,139 downwards.
GAGTAGAACATGGAAGAAAAAAGACAAGAGAACGAAAACGAAAACAAAAAATAAAGGCAGAAAAACATGGGCGAGGATACAAAAGTAGAACACGGAAGAAAAGGGACAATAGAAATACAACGAAAACAAAAAAGAAGACAAAAAGCGAAAGCAAGAAACAACATTGGGAGTACAACTACAAGAAAGAAGTGCAGGCCTAAAACCGGGGTAGAACAATTAGCAGAACAAACACAACAAGAAGAGGGGAAAGAAGATCAGGAAAGGGGAAGGACAAAAGCAGAACACGGAAAAAGAAGAGAAACAGAAAGACGAATTACAAATAGAAGAAGGAGAAGAAGCGAATGATGACCTTCTGGTAGACGCATATATGCGTCCGTAGTCCACATTGACAGCATTCAGCAGACGCATATTGACCGCGTTCACCAAACGGCAACTGTTTGCGATTGGTATGACAAACTGCTTGTTGTGTCTTTCAGGCGCTAAATTCGACAGCGCTGTTAGTTTGACATTTGTGCAAATGTGTTTGTTGTAGCCAGCTTAAAATCCCTTTCCTTACTAAAGTGAAAATTTCAACATTTCGTGTTCGTCAGAAAAAAGAAATGCTGCAACTGTTGATCAACAAGTGCACAAACCCACCATTCCTGGTTGATTGGAGCTCAGCAATAATCGCTGAACGTCCCTTTTTTCGTGTTGATTCATCAAATTCAGAAAAAAGAAATTTGTTGCATTCTCAGCTTTGTCACGTGACTTATCGACTTCCACGAGCGCAAGGTATTGCAATGTGGACTGAGGTACGTCACAACGTCACAATATTAAAATAAATTATCACAAGAAGTCGGTTTGGACCCCGGCTGAACGCATCTCACCTAACTTCAAGCTTATTGTAATTTTGACATTTCAAAGATTATAGAGGTCGCTGATGATTGTTTACATCCTCATTGCATTCGCTTTGAATCATTCGATGAGTAAATCCAGGAATTTTCTGCATATTATTTGATTTCTACACTTTTGCAAGCGTAAAACAGAATGGGAAGGAGATACTATTGCGATTACTGCGACAAAACCTTCATCGACGACCTGGACGCCAGGAAGAAGCACCTATCCAGTTCTCACCACATCAAATTGAGGAAATTGCATTATGAAACGTGTAGAGGTAAGAAGCGGACTATCCGAAGGTATCCGTAACGTTTGTGGTTGTACATTTCAGATTTAAGGACGATACTGATTGAGGAATCGGTCAAATTGCCCTGTCGAAGGTTTATACGAACTGGAAGCTGCCAGTTCGCTGGAAATTGTAAATATACGCATTATACCTCAGAGGAATTGTGGAATATAAAGCAAGAGAGTAAGTTCATTTCGGTTTTGAGAAGGTTATGGTCATAAGGATTGGATATTGCGTAAGTATATAAGCCTGATATGAAGAGAGTTGTCATTCGCATAGGGGCGTGGTGTCGAAGAGTCCAGGATCCCTGGATTTCAGGCATTGAGGCTAAGAGCCAGAATATTACAATAAGATTAAAACATTTACCAAATCCCAGAAGGGGAGCCCTACGAATCGGAAATGCTGGTGACCACCACAAGATTTAAGGGCGCCTCATGTATAAAGTCAATTTGTGACCTATTTAATCCCTATAATAATTCCTAGAAATGATTCACCTTTTGTGTGATATTCTAACATGTCACTTAAATCTTAAATTACCTGGTGGCTTTAATAGCTAACATTAAATTTAATCTTCTGGAATTATTTTTTATATCGATTCATTTTTTAAAGTCGAGTTCGAGGAATATGAGAAACGCAAGGCTGAACAACAAGTTCCCGAAGTGCCTTCCCTAGAATCATGGCTGGAGAAATACTACAAATCGCACAATCGACAGGACGATAGTGAAATCATCGATTGTTTCTGGAGTTACCCCGATGTCTTGGAGAGCAGGCCCGATTTACCCCCTCCATACGAAAGTTCCAGCCTGAACATTTCGTGGATGGCGACTTCGAAGAATGGGGCGCTTAAATATATCGATGTTGGTAACGCTGTTAGAGATTGTGATATAAGCTAACAAATAAAACGATAACTTCCTTTTTTGTATTGCCTGACTCGTTCAGAATTAACACCAAATTGTCTTGGGAACTTCAATAAAGGTGATTACACTTTTCTCATATAACTGGGGGCTTTGGTTGAATAAAATTGTAAAGTTAATGCAAAGCTTAGAATTTCTGGCATGTTGTTCCTTTTCGGAGAAGCATGTTTCGTATTCTCTGGGAGTCCATCTTAAAATATATGACAACAGTAAGGTGTGTAGTTTACTTATTGACTGCAATTTGACAAATTATGACCATTTTATAATTTAAGCTATGTAAAGTTTTCTTTTAATGCTTTCTGTCGTAACATAACCAGATGCATATTACTGCTCTGTTTATAAGTCTTCGTACTTTCTCGATACTATCAACCTGAAGCAAGATAAAATAATTTCACTATTGTTTCAGCAATAGTTCTCGGGATAGTGAAAGTATTTTGTTATCATCCTGCTTATTTAGTAACATATACCAGTGATTCGGCTACTGATTCAGAAATCAAGTTCTTTTCTTTTAACTGATTAATGCGATCCTTTAATGAGTGTAAGTTCTTCTTTATATATCGCACTTCTCCCTGCAGAGCTCTAACTTTTTAGTGTGTCTTTGAGCAGTTTCTACTGCCATCCGTAAGGTCCGTTTAGCCCTTCTTGGAGTTGCTAGATCGTCAGTTATTATGTCACCTAAGAATCTTGGTTCGGCACACCTTCTTTTGTTGTTGACAAATCTGAATAGTTGTAAACATTTAGTATCGTAAATTTAATCAAATATTTTTCTGAAACAGTTACTCACCCTTCTCAAGTGTTTGTCCCATTTCTTCGTTAGTACGTGATTTTTCTTCGAGGATAAAAGGTTCTGTGTCTGTTTGAGTGCTTGCTTCCCTATGGCAAGATACAGTAACTCGTTCTATAACTACTGTAGTGTTATGAACCAAATTCACTGCTTGTGAAGTGGATTCGACAGTTTCATTCAGTAATGGCTCAGAAGTTGCTGAAGAACATGCAGTTACACTACTACGACTACTTGATCTCTTCGCTTGCTGTTGCAAAGGACGGCGAATGGTAGGAACAACCCCGGGTTTTAATTTGAAGTATCCACCAAATTTCTTCTCCACAAAATTTACAAAATCTTGTGGGGTAAAGTGTTTCGAGCACAACCATATCTTGGATACATCATCTGCATCGGTTAACTTGCAAAATCGTGACCATTGCGATCGAACTTCAGGCGCACGTGGAAATCTGTAAAATAATACATCTGCCATTAATTACTATCATCTTTTCTTAACGGCAAACGCGAAAACTCACCTGTGAAAACTGCACTCTGCTCTTCCATGACGTGGTTGTTTACTGCTGCACAGAAAACAGTATCGCGAATACATATTTTAGTAAACACGAGATCCTAACCTATAATACAATTGACTATATGTTCCGGACTATGATTCGCTTTTATAACGCAAGCGCACTTTTCTGTACTCATGACAAGCGAAACAGTGATATGTTTTCTGTTTCATAATGTTGGCAAGAAGGATGTGTCACGCGGCGCATTATATTTCTTTATATTTACACGAATTTACAGCTTTCTTAGGGAGTTGGCTAACAAAGATGCTTAATAAGTCGTTTAGTAGAAAATTATTCTGATTCTTATTTATCTTATTGTCAGTAATCTGTAAATTTACCTAAATTTCTTCCCGTGCTGGCTTGGATGATTGAATCACAGATGGCAGTGTAATGCTTCATTTATATCTTTATACGAGGCGCCTTTCAAAAAGTATATCATCCGTTCCAGTTGGATTAGTCATTATAACTTGTTTACGTAACAATACGTTAAAGGTTAGGGGGCCGGGATTGTTTGAAAAATTAACCAATTTATATGTTCGGGTCTATTCCTCATATATTTCGAGCCAACACATACCCGTTTTTTCACTAACTAAATGCGACAAATTTATTTATAAAATTAGGCGAGGTAAAAATAAGTCAACGAGTGGTAAAAAAGAAAATAAATTGGGAAATAAGAGGTTAGTTTTGGGACCGCTGACGTACGCACTCGGCGTTCGATGCGTTTCCCTCTAAAATTAGACATACACGTCCTATTCAAATATCTACTTCACCTTGCTTAACTTATTGCTCCGCTCGCCGATGCCATTCATTTGTTCAACTTATAACGACATTAGTTCAAAATGCGATATTTTTCATTGTACTCGTATGTAATTTATACGGTCCAATTTGGTATGGGACGTTTTGACCCTTACTTACCAATTTATATTTTCTTTTTTGGTTGTGCACGCATATTCTCATTTAATTTTTTTGAGTATTTTTCTTTTTTTCTTCGTGTAATAAATTTTCATGCCTTGTAATTGGTCTATATTGTTGGGTAATAAACATTATTATTACTATTAACACATTGATCTCATTTTACTACACGTTTATATTTATACGTGTAAATAGTAAACAGGTATCTCTGACTAAATTCGTTTGATGTGCACAGCATTTATAATATTTCTAATATTTTATTTTTATTGAATTTGTATTATTTTATTTTTATTTATTTATAATATTTTGTCGTACCTTGTCTTGAAAAGTGGGAGGAGTAATTAGAATAATCGCATCACAAAAGTAGTTTTACGTAACCGAGACGTTTTGAGTAACATAAAAATTAGAAAAATCTATATAACTCCCCAATTAATAACCTACACTGAGGTTCATTTGTTAGGCAACTTTCACGGAAAGTTGTGCAGTCGTTACATTCATAAATAAATAAAAATAAAATAAAATAAAATATTAGAAATATTATAATGCAGTGCACATTAAATGAATTTGGTTAAAGATACCTATTTACTATTTAGACCTAGAAATGTAAACGCTAGTAAAATTAGATCAATATGTTAATAATAATAATAATAATAATAATAATAATGTTTATTACCATAAGGGCATAAGGTGCTTGAGAGCAGTCGTTTTAAATCTGTGACAAAGAATTTCCTTTTAAAAAAACTGTTTCTATAGTATAAATAAATTTTTCTCTTCAGATGAATTTTTTGTGATTTTTCTTATATGTGTAATTGTATTGTATTTTATTTTATATTACTTTATTTTGTTTTATTATTTTGTTATTTATTATTGTTGACCATGTCTTTATGCAGGCAATAATAAGTATTATTATTATTATTATTATTAGGTCATTCATTGGAGAGTTATGTAGATTTTTCTATTTTTTACGTTTCTATTCTTTGTAATTGTAACTCTCTCAAGTATCTTGAAACTTTTTCCTAACCAATAGAGAATTGTAGTCCGAGGAAATTGTCTGAATTATTCCTGATATTTTCGAAAATAGATGGCGGTATAATTTTTGGATTTTTGTTGTCGTGCGTTTCCAAAATACGTAAGCCTAGTCTGATCTGGTCACGATGGACTCACTCAATTATCATAAGTACACCTAAATAAAAAAAAGGGTGGTGTTGTTTGTGCTGGAAATAAGTAAAATTGGCTAACACGCGACGATTACGTGAGCGTTACAAAAGGGAGCAACTGTGGGCTTGTATTACTAACATTACGATATAGCTTTTGCTTCCAATAATATGTAGGTTATTTAAAATATACTACTTATAACCAGAGTTTGTTAAAAGGTGGATGACGTGTTATCATTAAGTAGTGTAAATCGGACTAACGCTGTCACTCTCCCGAATTTTATTATTCCATGATAACTTATCAATGACAACTTCCTTTGAATTTTATTATTCAATGAAAAGTTGTCATTGATAAGTTATCATTGAATAATAAAATTCGGGAGAGTGACAGCGTTAGTCCGATTCACAGCACGTAATGATAACACGTCATCCACTCTTTTAACAAACTCTATTTATTACTAATCATAATATTAATAATCGTCTTTATAGTCCAACAGAAGAAAAAATCCAGTTAAAGGATAAAACAAAAAAAAAAAAAACGAAGATACCAGAAAAAGAAATGTACAACAAGAAATATATCGGGTGTGTACAAATTGAAGAAAAAACTTACACGTGACGTAATCCATTATGAAATTCTGAATCGAAAATCTCAACACGTCAAAATATCGTACCACGCTTCTTACGTCTAACGAGGTTCTAGAAGTTGGGACTTTTATTCCACAAAATTATTATTCGATATCTGTTTGACAGAGATGTTTTTAACATTCCTTCATTAACATACTTTCCACGAAAAACAGAACTTGCAACGTCGCAGAACAATCAGATTGTATTCGAATGTCTTTTTCTATCGACAACATTACCCTCAAATTTTGACTACTACAGCAGTATGCGAGTACGGTGTTGCCAAATGTATTGTTCCTTTCAAGCGCTTCCTAAAGACAATCGGAGCATGATACGACGCTTTGTGATTAAGATTTTCGATTCAGAAGCGCACGAAGGATGTCGCTACGTGTAGATTTTTGGCCAATTTATATACACCTGTATATAGGTATACAGTGTGTCCCCGGATCGATACACGAATAAGTAAAAAAAAATCTTTTAAATTTTTAACAATACCGTCAAATTTTAACTATTACAGCAGTATGCGAGTGCGGTGTTGCCAAATGTATCGTTCCTTTCAAGCGCTTCCTAAAGACAACCGGAGCATGATACGACGCTTTGTGATTAAGATTTTCGGTGCAGAACCGAACGAAGGATGTCGCTGCGTATAGCGTTTTCACCAATTTCTACACACCTTGTATGTAGATATACAGTGTGTCCCCGAATTGATGCATGAATAAGTACAAAAAATTCTTTAAATTTTTTTTTTTTTTGGTTTTTTCCTCCTGGTGTCTTTATTTCTTGGTTTCTTGGTTTTTCGTCGTATTTCAATTTTCATCCGTCTGTCTTCTTCGAAACGATTTATTACCGGAAATTCAAGTTCAAAATGTTTCGGGAACTCGCCGCCTCTAACGATATGAAATCAAACACGATGAATTTACTTTAAGTAAGTGGTATATTATATATTTGACGAACTTCATAAATAAATATATTATGTATACATTATGTAAGCAGTATAATAACAAATATACACTTTTACACGTCGGTTAATTTAATATAAATACACGTACATTTTACATTACATGGTGTACAATTTATTGTTTACAAAAATATTAACAGATGTAAATTGCGAATGGGTCGATATTAAGTACAATATAATTTATAATGATAGGAATTATAATACATAAATAGGGTTTCTTTTTTTCGAATTGTGGTCGATAAAAAATTTAAAAGTTTTTTTCTCATAATTGGTTACAATTGAGATAAGAATAAATTTCTCTCGAAATATATAGAATGGAGTGTAAAGGCAAGGCGGAAAAATTTGGATGATATTCTTTAATTGCTTTCGGCTGCTGTTGAAGTTGAAGAGATAAATTACAGTTTTGAGATAACGGCGGCTGCCTAACATTTTACTTGTTTCATGTCTCTTACCTGCATAATTTTTGTCTGTACTGAAGTCAGAGGCGGCTGGTACACCGGTCGAAAGAACGCGTTTAGGCAAACTGTCATAAAACCTTCACAAATTTCACTCTAAATCAGAGCAAAAACACATTAAACCTTGATCGCAACGGACGTAAGATGTTTGTACCTATGAGAGAATCCAATCAAGAATTCTCCTATTACCGTGTTAAATACGCATTTTTGCAGTTATTTGCTTCTACAGAAGTGGAAAACTGGGTTACCACAGACTCCTGCGGTACCCGCAGTCGCCCTTTTACCCCAAACCTGCCCTAAAAGATTGCAATTGCATAGAAGCAAACAGCTGCAAAAATGCGGAAACAGGTACATAATGGGAGAATTCTTAATCGAATTGTTTCAGTGTTTAAAACTTTCAATTTTCAAATTTATATTGCCCCTAGCGCGTCAGGGGGTTCACCCGCCTTTCTGCTTTCGTGGACCAGCCGCCTCTGATTGGCGTTAGAAACCAAAAAGAAAAAAAAAGAAGAACTAAAACAAGGCGGACCGAAGTGTGGGGAAATAAAATAAAAAAGATTTTCCGCACACTACATAGATTATATACGGGGAAGAGGGGACTGGCGGCGGGGTACGTGAGTGCGAGACTGATCCAGACAGAGACGCCTGTATTGTTTAGGGCCGATATTTTAACAGTTTGTCTTCTATTTGGTTTCGAATAGTACTTACCTAGCAGCCCCCTCTCCGCCCCTCCCCCTCGTGTATAGTCTATATAGCCAGAAAGCTTTTTCTTTAATCCGCTACTACCAAGAAGGAAAGGGGGAAGAGGACTGAATAATTTAAAGAATTGAAGTGTATACATATAGCTGTAATTTCATTTTAACTTTGGAAAATATATTATAAATATTATCATTGACATCTACAGCGGAAACAAAGTACTAATAAGTGATAATAACAATAATAATACTAGTACAGATGCTAACAATTATCATAATAAAAATAACGTTAATAATAGTAATAATTATTCTTACTCTACAAATATTATTATTATTATTATTATCAATAAACGAGAATTATTTTAATAGGCTGAATCCTAAGAATATTTTCTTACACTACTAACGGAATTAAATTAGTCGTAATATTCGGCTTTAAGTAATCAGCCCTTGTTTTCTTTTAATACGCTTAAATTTTATAATTTTTATTAAATTTATTTTTATTCGATAATAATGGAAATCGAGATGGATCAGTGCAGGGTTCTGACTTCTAGAATTCGAGTGCTCCTCAACTTATTTATGTATGTAATGTAATGTATTTGCGATGAAATCGTCCATCTCGGTAAAATTCGAAAAAAAAACGAAATCGACTCAAAATATATATAAATATATATATATATACTATGTATATATGTATAGAATATATGTATAATAATATTTCTTAATTTATTTGTAAGTACAATATAGTTCTATGCGAATAGTAATCGTTCGCCACTGATAAATGATAAACCAGTTTTTAATACTTGGTGATGACAGGATGAAAATAATAATAATAAAAATAATAATGGTAATAATAATAATAATAATAATAATAATAATAATAATAATAATAATGATGATGATGATGATGATAATAATATTAATAATAATTCTAGATAATTCTAAATAGTAAAGTCAAAATTGCAATAATTTAAAAATTATAATAAAATTTAGAGAAAAGATGTTAATATTTTTCTTATATTTTGACTTTCGTGTAATGTTTTTATTATGTTGAATAAAATTTATTATCATTAATATTATTATTTTTATTATTATTTATTAATTCGAAAAAACTTTTCTAAAATTAAAAAGACGAAACATTTCTTGGGAAAAAAGTGAAACAAAAATAACACTAATCTCGACCAAATTCTAAGGAGAAATAAGATTTCCCCGCCCCCAAATTTTTTAAATAATAATAATAACAATAATAATAATAATAACAATAATAATAATAATAGTAATAATAATAATAATAATAATAATGATGATGATGATGATGATGATGATGATGAAGTCAAAATTGCAGTAGTTCAAAAATTGTAACCAAATTCCGAGAAAGGGAATAGTTCTTGGGAAAAAGGTCGAAACAAAAGTACTACCAGTTTCGACAAAATTCTATGGAGAAACCACAACATGATATTAAAAAATAAATAATGAAATAAACTAGTAAAATAATAATAATAATAAAGTCAAAATTGTAGTAAATTTAAAATTTCAACAAAATTCAAAGGAAAGATGTTAACAAATTTTTTTCTTAAAGCATGAAGAAAAACAAAACAGTTCTTGTGAAAAATGTCGAAACAAAAGTAACAACAGTTTCGACAAAATTTTGAAGAAAAACCATATCATGGTTACAATAAGAAAAAGATAAATAAAACAATAATAATAACGAAGTCAAAATTGCAGGGATGAAAAAATTTTGACGAAATTCCGAGAAAGGATGTTAACAAAAATTGACAAAAAGAAATTCTAAAATTATATAAAATAGTTCTTTGGAAAAAATCGAAACAAAAATAACATATGTTTTGACAAAATTCTAAGGAACCATAACAATTTTAAAAAATAAAATAAAATAAAATAAAATAAAATAAAATAAAATAAAATAAAATAAAATAAAATAAAATAAGTCTAGGGGGTAATCCTAACATGATTGAAAAAAGAAATGAATAAAGAAGTAATAATAATCATAATAATGAAGTCAAAATTGCAATAATTTCAAATTTTCAACGAAATTCCAAGAAAATATGCTAAGAAAAATCTACAGAAATTTTTCTAGAATTATAAGAAATTACATAAAACGAAAAATTTCGAAAAAATTTGAAAAATCAAAAGGGATATTATACATACAATTTTTCCATACTGTATTTCGATTCCATTTTCCAGTGGCGTGCGTTAAACTTTCAATTCAATATTTAGTTTAAGAATTGCGGGATTACCTTACATATTTTTAAAACTTATACGATAACTAAGTTGAATAAATTTTATTTTTACTCTGTACTAAATTTATTTAACGTACTTACGGTTGGCAACATTTCGCTATATTGCAATTCCTCGCGCCTTCTGTTCTTTTTCTTTTTTTTTTTTCTTAGTTTGTTTCACCTTTTTTTTCTTGCATCGATAGTGTGGGGGTAGTGGTTATTTTGGGGGTAAGGGAATATGTATAGATAGTAGTAATGTTTTGCGGACTATATTGTTACTTATTATATAGAAAAAGTTCAAATCTCATATGTTATATGTATATACATCCCTTAGAGATAATTATGTAATTATGTATTTTATATTCAAGTAGTTTTCAATTTGTTTCCCTTTTTTCTTTTCTTAAATATATCTACGTGCAGCGAGAATTTTTGACCAAAACTTGTTGATTACTTTGGTAGAAATTCTTTATTTTCTCTCGACTTGTAGAAATATGTACTTGTAGATTTCATAAAATTGGGGGTAGATGAATATTGAGATTAAATGGTGTTTAGAACCTCGACACTAGCAACGCCGTGATAGAAGACGTCAAGGATTAAGTAAGTATAACGTTTAGAATTTTTTGTGAAACACCCTGTATTCATATACAGGGCGTGCCACATAAAAAATCCTAGCGAGAGATAAATAATGAAATAAAATTAAACGGAATACGCGAATGTTAACACTTTGTTCCTCCTTTTTCGCTGTCTCATCGTTAATTGCGATTTCCCATCTGTGGGAGGAGAAAAATTCTTACTGCTCGCGATATTTCGGAAAAGTTACTTACACGTGAATTTTTTCCCTAGCTTCATTGTTTTGCTTATTTTTTTATTTTGAAACAAATAAATTACAATTTACATACAATCTATATAGATATATTATACAGCGAGTTCGTGTTTGTTTGCAAGTCACGTGACGTCAAAATGGTTACATAAGTTATAAGTTGGTAGCACTTCAAAACTAACCAGGAAATATCATACTTAGTGATAAACGAAGGAAGTTAAAACAAGAAGTTGAAACAGTACGGGTAACACTGGAATTTTGATTTCATATACAGTGTGTCCCCGGATATACTTTACCACAAGTATAATTGATCACAGAAATTTTTGAATTACGTTTTAACCGTTTTAATGTTTTGGCTCTGCCTGATCTGTAAAGAATTTCAAGCATATTTTGAATTTTTAAAAAACTAAGGCCGTCATGAGAATTGAGAAACGAACATTCTCTCTCGAACTAGAGTACCATTTCGCTCAATAATAGGGCAAAATATTATTGAGGAAAGTTGTTCAGAATATGAATTTCGGACTCTATGCAAAATTTCATAAAGATCGGATCACAAGAGGAAATGTTCTTTTCTCAATTATCACGACGGCTTTGAATTTCAAAAAAAGTAAAAATGCGCTTGAAATTCTTTTCGGACCAAGCGGGGCGGTATCCCAAAACATTAAAACGATATTCAAAAACATTTTTGATCAATTATACCTATAGTGAAGTCAATCCGGGGACACACTGTATACATCGGTCACGAGACCTGCGCAGATATTTGAACACGCGTGAATTCGAGATCGTTTTGCAACTCACGTTGACTTCCGTTAAATCGGCTTTTGCGTAAGTTATAGGTTGGTAGTACTTGCAAACTTAGTGAGGAAACGTCATATTTTGAGGTTAACGAACGAAGTCAAGACGATTGGGACTTACTCAAATAGGCAACAGCGCAATCGTGTTTGCATATGTCATTCGGTCACATGACTTGCAAACATATTTGAGAACCGGTGAATTCAAGATCGATTGCAAGTGACGTGACATACGTCAAATTGGTTTTGCGTAACTTATAGGTTGGCAGTACTTGCAAACTTAGTGGGAAACGTCATATTCTGAGGTTAACGAACGTAGTTATGATGATTGGGACTTATTAAAACAGGCAGCAGCGCAATCGTGTTTGCGTATATCATTCGCTCACGTGACTCGTAAACATATTTGAAGACTGGCGAATTCAAGATCGTTTGCAAGTCACGTTGACTTCCCGTCAAATTGGTTTTTGCGCAACTTATAGGTTGGTAGTACTTGATAACTTAGTGGGAAACGTCATATTTTGAGGTTAACGAACGAAATTAAGATGATCGGGACTTACTAAAACAGGCAACAGCGCTAACGTGTTTGCATATATCATTCGCTCACGTGACTTGCAAACATATTTGAAGACTGGCGAATTCAAGATCGTTCGCAAGTCACGTTGACTTCCGTCAAATCGGTTTTTGTATAACTTATAGGTTGGTATTACTTGATAACTTAGTGGAAAACGTCATATTTTGAGGTTAACGAACGAAATTATGATGATCGGGACTTACTAAAACAGGCAACAGCGCTAACGTGTTTGCATATATCATTTATTCGGTCACGTGACTCGTAAACATATTTGAAGACTGGCGAATTCAAGATCGTTCGCGAGTCACGTTGACTTCCGTCAAATCGGTTTTGCGCCACTTATAGGTTGGTAGTACTTGCAAACTTAGTGGGAAACGTCATATTTTGAGGTTAACGAACGAAATTAAGATGATCGGGACTTACTAAAACAGGCAACAGCGCAATCGTGGGTGTATACGTTTATAATTCGGTCACGTGACTCGCAAACACATTTGTAGACCCCGGTACATACGTAGATACATACATATTAATCGATATATTTTCTTTTATTTTTAACATCTGCTTATTTATGCGGTATATCGTAGTTAGGTTGGTAGTTTGCGCGGTGGTGGTTCAATTCTTTTTCTTTCCTCGTTTGCGAGTTTCATTTATTTACCTGATGATGGTGATGATAAAATCGTTTCGGGCAGGATTATTGATTGACAGGTTTCTTTGGTTTAGTTCTAGTTCGACCAAAAAAAGGGGGAGGAGGATGATTTTTCGTCTATTGTTATTACATCTTTACGGATCCGGTCTCTAAGCGCTCTGTATATGCTCATATGCGAACGACGAAACTATAAAAACGGAAAAAGGAACAACGCAATAGGACGACGATTTCCTTCCTTCCTTCCATCCTCCGTCTTACTCGTCCTTGTGTTTCAAGTGAGTCCGGAACGTAGACTGGATTTTGCTCGCCGCCTTGTTTAGGTCCGGGTCGTTCAAGTCGAGATCGAAATCTTCGTCTTGATGCACCTGTTAAACAGAGAGAAATTGAGAGAAAGAGAGAGAGAGAATCAAGATGAAGATTAAGATGAGGGAAAAGTTTCGGTACTCTCGTCGGTGCCGGTCGAAGTTAAATTTAATCAATATGGAGGGGGCGCGCGTATCGCAACGACTCGACTTGAATAGGGTAGGTATGTGTGTATGTACTATACAATACAGTTATTTGGGCGAGGCGCTCAATTGAATTCGAACGAATTCGAAGGCCGAAGGGATGTTTAAGGTATGGGCGCCTTGCCAGGAACAATTCCACAATCCACTAACGCGCGGCAGTAACAATAACGGCGGAATTACTACGAGCCCTTTTCTACATAATCCTGGGGTCAGAGAGGACGGGGAAGGCGGCGAAATTGGAAATATTCCAATACGCCGACGTGTTCCGCCGTCGGAGCTAATAAACTAATTTAAATCGTCGCGAGAATGGCGATCGATTTCCGTGAAAAGGGTATAACGATAATTGAGACCGAAAATGGGGGATGAAAAATCGCCCCTTTTCGTGAGTGCGAAAGCCCGTCCGTGAATTGGGGTCGATTAGTCCAATTGCGTCCGAAGGTGTAAACTGAAGGTTTGGAAGTAAGTCCCCTCCATATCGTGTGATTTTCCTTCATTCCGGTCATTCTTGATGTTGATGTTTGTACATATCAGGGAATTCAATTAAGACTTCTCCCGTTATGTACTTAAATACGCTTTCTTGCTGAGGTATAGAAACGAAAGCTACATCCCTCACAAAGCCGTACTGAAGATCGGTATAATCGTGAAATGCAGATACGGATGGTGAGGGTAGCTTTCTAATTACAATTTTCCCACGGTTGGTTTGAAGAAAAACGCGACTGCGGTTACCGCAAGAGTTTGTGGCAGCTTAGTTGTCCACTTCTGTAGAAGAAAATAGCTCCAAAAATGCTTATCTAAGTGCATAACAGGAGAATTCTTAATCGGATTCTCTCATATGTACGAACATCAATCGTCCTCGCGTATGTCCGTGTATCCCAGACCGAGTAGGATTGCACGGGTAACTTTCTTATTATCGAAGATGGAGTTTCGGTTAAATGGGATATGTTTTGCGGCTTTACATGCTGATTTAAAATCCGCTTGAAAAAGTTCAAAATGTCAAACCCGTCAGAAGTTATTTAAAAAAGAACAGAAAACATTTTCTCTGTATATGAAAGTTACGCATGCAATCCCACTCGATCTGGGAGACACGGTATAGTGCTGATATAGACACGAAAACTGCATCTCTCACAAAGTCGTACTGAAGATCGATATAACCGTAAAACACGTATACGGACCGTGACAGTAGCTTTCTAATGCAAAAATGCGTATTTAACAATATGTATAATGGGAGAATTGTTAATAATACGAACATCAATCGTGCTTGCATATATTGGAAAGACGCTAATGGACCGAGTACGAAAGAAAATACATAAGAAACGAATGCACGACTTCAAGGATGGGGGAATAACCGAGTCGTTAGTATAATTTACAGGCAAATTGTCGGCGAAGAGAGCGCCACGAGACAGACCACCAAAAAGTGGTTTGAATTTCGACTGAACAGGCATAAATCTTTAGATATTTTCAAGGATTTTGGGCCCCTTTCTTAGTTGTTTCATATCCTTTCTTGGTTGTCTCACATCCTTTCTTGGTCGTATCCAATCCTCTCCTTGGTCATTTTTCAACGATTTTTGCATATGCTAAAGTCCAGAAGTAATACTTTATATACTATTAAGGATGGAAGAGGATAGATCGATCAAGATGGAATAGCATGGAAGATGGCGGGGGATAAGTAAAAGACAGGAATGTCAAGGAAGTGATGGAGAGAATCGATGTGAGACGACCTATGGAAGGAACAAATGACAGACTGAAAGGATCAAGCGAAAAATCGAAATCTCTGGGGAGGACTTAACAAAGTTATAAGCCTTAACGGGTTGCAAACCAGCTTATATACAGCGTCGGCGAAGAGAGCGCCACGAGACAGACCACCAAAAAGTGGTTTGAATTTCGACTGAACAGGCATAAATCTTTAGATATTTTCAAGGATTTTGGGCCCCTTTCTTAGTTGTTTCATATCCTTTCTTGGTTGTCTCACATCCTTTCTTGGTCGTATCCAATCCTCTCCTTGGTCATTTTTCAACGATTTTTGCATATGCTAAAGTCCAGAAGTAATACTTTATATACTATTAAGGATGGAAGAGGATAGATCGATCAAGATGGAATAGCATGGAAGATGGCGGGGGATAAGTAAAAGACAGGAATGTCAAGGAAGTGATGGAGAGAATCGATGTGAGACGACCTATGGAAGGAACAAATGACAGACTGAAAGGATCAAGCGAAAAATCGATTTCTCTGGGGAGGACTTAACAAAGTTATAAGCCTTAACGGGTTGCAAACCAGCTTATATACAGCGTCGGCGAAGAGAGCGCCACGAGACAGACCACCAAAAAGTGGTTTGAATTTCGACTGAACAGGCATAAATCTTTAGATATTTTCAAGGATTTTGGGCCCCTTTCTTAGTTGTTTCATATCCTTTCTTGGTTGTCTCACATCCTTTCTTGGTCGTATCCAATCCTCTCCTTGGTCATTTTTCAACGATTTTTGCATATGCTAAAGTCCAGAAGTAATACTTTATATACTATTAAGGATGGAAGAGGATAGATCGATCAAGATGGAATAGCATGGAAGATGGCGGGGGATAAGTAAAAGACAGGAATGTCAAGGAAGTGATGGAGAGAATCGATGTGAGACGACCTATGGAAGGAACAAATGACAGACTGAAAGGATCAAGCGAAAAATCGATTTCTCTGGGGAGGACTTAACAAAGTTATAAGCCTTAACGGGTTGCAAACCAGCTTATATACAGCGTCGGCGAAGAGAGCGCCACGAGACAGACCACCAAAAAGTGGTTTGAATTTCGACTGAACAGGCATAAATCTTTAGATATTTTCAAGGATTTTGGGCCCCTTTCTTAGTTGTTTCATATCCTTTCTTGGTTGTCTCACATCCTTTCTTGGTCGTATCCAATCCTCTCCTTGGTCATTTTTCAACGATTTTTGCATATGCTAAAGTCCAGAAGTAATACTTTATATACTATTAAGGATGGAAGAGGATAGATCGATCAAGATGGAATAGCATGGAAGATGGCGGGGGATAAGTAAAAGACAGGAATGTCAAGGAAGTGATGGAGAGAATCGATGTGAGACGACCTATGGAAGGAACAAATGACAGACTGAAAGGATCAAGCGAAAAATCGAAATCTCTGGGGAGGACTTAACAAAGTTATAAGCCTTAACGGGTTGCAAACCAGCTTATATACAGCGTCGGCGAAGAGAGCGCCACGAGACAGACCACCAAAAAGTGGTTTGAATTTCGACTGAACAGGCATAAATCTTTAGATATTTTCAAGGATTTTGGGCCCCTTTCTTAGTTGTTTCATATCCTTTCTTGGTTGTCTCACATCCTTTCTTGGTCGTATCCAATCCTCTCCTTGGTCATTTTTCAACGATTTTTGCATATGCTAAAGTCCAGAAGTAATACTTTATATACTATTAAGGATGGAAGAGGATAGATCGATCAAGATGGAATAGCATGGAAGATGGCGGGGGATAAGTAAAAGACAGGAATGTCAAGGAAGTGATGGAGAGAATCGATGTGAGACGACCTATGGAAGGAACAAATGACAGACTGAAAGGATCAAGCGAAAAATCGAAATCTCTGGGGAGGACTTAACAAAGTTATAGGCCTTAACGGGTTGCAAACCAGCTTATATACAGAGTGACCATCTCAACTGCTGTTAAGTCTATCGTGAGATATGGGTGGAACCAGAGTACCATGGAAATATACGGATAACTGCACTCTTTATTCCACCTTGCTTATTTCTACACACTTTAGTTTTTGCTGCGAATATTGCACGCATGCGTGCTAATCTTACAGCTTCGAAAGTTACTAGAAATGGTTATACGTTGTAATTGTGAGGACCGAATTTAAGTTGGTAATACAATTCAATAAATATATTTTAACTACATTGACTTTTAAAGCGATCAGAAGTTGAGACGTCATTTGTGACATTCTCGTGATACATTTATTAATGGTTTCGATAAGAAAGCCAGCTTATCTCAGAGAAAATGGTAGCTTATCAACAATATGTGCAACGACGTCAAGTTCAATTCGTCACACTTGAAATGGCATACTCTGTATATATATATATACAGTCTGTCCCAGAATTGCTGGGACATAGAGCTACAACGTATTGTAGAGGTCAAAATAAATCGAATGGACGCAATTTATATATATACCAAAATGTATCGTTTGTGCGTGAGAAGAGTTCAAACTTTAATTAAAAAATCAATGAATTGATGAATTAATTGATTGCTAAGAATCCGTCTTACAGTGCTTTTTGAAATCCCAGTCTTTCATTGCAATGTTCTGGTACTAGTCTCAAGATCGTTATCAATCATTTGAAGAACAGTTTCTTCAGCAATGGATGTTCGGGCTTGTCGAGATATTCCAGCGTTAATTCTGACTGGCTTCAACATTCCTGTTTCTCAAAGATGTCTTTCGATTCGGACAAAAGTTTTGTGATTTGGAATTGTCCGGTTTTGAACACCTCTCTTGATACGCGCCCGACATTTTCGCCGCAGTTACCTTGACAGTATCCAAGAACTAATAAGCACGTCTGTCTGCTCATTAAAAGGGAAATCCATATTTGATAGCTGCCAAAGTAATGGCAACAACAACAGAAATAGCAATTAAAGCAATAACGGTGATCGCGATAAAAAACAATACAAAAGCAACTGAAAGTGAAGAAATTATTGAAATTATTTACTGTCAACAACAAACTGGGACGATTATGAATTTGTTTCCTCTCAAAATTATGACTTATGTCTTTGTGTCCACCGCCAAGTAAATTTTGTATTATAATTTTATTAAACTTGTACTAAGAATGTAGGTGGTCAGTGTTTGAGAAAATATTTTTCCTTCGAAACTATGCGAAATACGGAGAGTCAAAAAATGAAGATGATGATTAAGCCTTCCCGCTAAAAGAAGGCTTAGAACCGTATTACCACCCCTAAGAAATAATTTAAAAACATTATCAGCGGGTGGGGGTGGTTTTAACTCTTCTACAATTTCCTTTCCGTTTCTTTGATTACTGAAAGTAGGGTAATCCTCTAAAATGTACTTTTCCCAAATTTCATTAAATTTGTTTCGCGCATTTCTAAACAGCGTACAAAAACGTTATTTTTTAATTAAACTTTGAACTGTTCTCACGGACAAACGATACATTTTGGTATATATGTATATATACATTGCGTCCATTCGACTTATTTTGACCTCTACAATACGTAGTAGCTCTATGTCCCAGCAATTTTGGGACATGCTGTATATATTTAGTAAATGGAAAGTTGGTCGAGAAAAGATACGCGCTTTTTGAGTAGAGGTCGTGATTTATGAGTTTTGAGATGACGTGGCACACCTCTTTAGCGAATAATCGTCTTATCCCTCGTAGGTGGAAACGTACGACTCCGAGTGGTAGAGGGGAGATATTTAGTTTGCATGAAGAAAATTGAAGAAATCACGATTCACATCCTCCAATCGATTCCTAACCTCATCTTCAGCAGCATAGAGTAGTTTGGCGCAGAAAAAATCTGAAAACGCGCCTCCCTAACCTGTCCCGGGGATAAAAGGGCACCGAAGAAGTTTTAGTTTGCATGAATAAAATTTCACTAATTCGGTAAACTAGGGTTAGAAAAGATGCTGGCCCCGTCGCTAACGAGACTTGTGTTACCATTTTTAATTAACCTTCGTATACTCAAGCATACGGTCTGTGAGACCGACTTATATAGTATAGTATACGTCTTTCATTTTGACGTGAGTATAGTAAGGTTAAAGACATTGTGTGGTGTGAGTTGTTTAACGATGTTATGTAATGTCAGTAATACTATACCACAGCTTTTGAAATTACCTTTAATTATACAGAGTGGCTCACCAAACCAATAATTTTTACAAAAATCTCTATTGACACTCCTGTCAAAGAGTGTGTATGTTTATAAAGGCCATAATTAGAGAATATTGTCATTTATACAGGCTGCCCAAAAAACGCCAAGTATCAAAGTTATTTTTATTTTTAATGGAACATTATATATTTTTTGCTTTTTCGAATTGTATAGAAAAAATAAAGGTGAGTTTCTTCAATGTTCACTATACCGTTTTCGAAATTTTCGAAAAAGTAAGATGTTTTGAAAATGGACATAACAGACATAACTAATTCCCAGGTACAGAGAGATCCAAAATGATTGTCCGAAAAATACTGTTTTCCGCAGAGGGTGATATCAATATTTATTTCCGAAGTTCTGAGTGAACCTAGCAACTGATTATATTTTTCTAATATCACCAAATCGTTTGACATTTCTCATTATTATTTGTCATTGGCGTACGCTTGCTGATTAGTGGTTTGTGTTATTATTTTTCGTGTTACTATTACCTTTTTATTTTTGTTACTTTGTTGTTGTTTGCTTCGAGAAAATTAACTTATTCTTTTAGTGATCGATATCAGGTGTTTCAACATTCATTTCAGACTATTAGCACAATGCCGTACACTCTGGACAGGACAAATTTCTCTTAGAGAGTCATTTTAGAAATGGACACCGCAATGAGAATGGTGAATGGATATATTCTGTTAACATAAGTATCGAAGAGTTTGGGAAACAGTTTCCAAATGAAGAATATGATTACGAAAATTTAAGACGTCATATTAGCAGAATAGTAACTCGTTTTCGAGACACAGGAAGTGTTACAAAAGGCAAGTCGCCTGGACGACCATCAGTTCTTACTGAAGATAACGTGGAAAATGTACGAACAAGCCTTGAGTTGAGTCCTACCAAACCATTGCGACAGCTGGTACAACAGACAGATATATTTTTACAATCTAAACACATTTATTTTATTAAAATTGGATTTTATTACAGGATTAAGCTACGGATCTTGTCAAAGAGCTGTAAAAGGAAGTTGCATCTGCATGCCTATAAAATTTCTGTTATACCAGAATTATTGCCACTAGATTTTGATAAAAGATTACAATTTTGTCATTGGTTTAATGATAACCTGATAGATAATGACATATTGGACAATAGTTTCTTCTCAGATGAAGCTTGGTTTCATTTAACAGGTTACATGAATTCCCAGAATTATCGTGTTTGGTCTGCTGAAAACCCTCACATATTTCATGAAACACCATTACATCCTTTAAGAGTTGGAGTTTGGGTCGCTATTTCGAGAAGACGACTAATAGGTCCAATTTTTTTGAAGAAACCGTTAATGCAGATCGCTATCAACAAATGTTGGCTTTATTTATACAAGAACTGCAAGCTAATGAATTAGAAAGAGGATATTTTCAACACGATAACGCAACAGCGCACACAGCTCAAACAACACGCGAATATCTTCAAAACATTTATGGTGATAGGGTCGTAGGTGCACAACGTTGCCCCCCAAGATCACCTGATCTTACACCTTTGGATTTTTCCTCTTTGGATATTTGAAATCCAGAGTGTTTAGAAATCGGATGCACACCATTGAGGAATTGAGAGCTGCAATTATAGATGCCGTCCAAAGCATCACACTTGAGCAGCTGCATAGTGTTTTTGAAAATTTGAAAAGAAGGGTAGACGCTTGCATAAACAATAATGGTGGACACTTTGAACACAATTTTTAAAGAAAATATGATGTTTATTTTTTGACTACATAATGTGTGAAATAAATAAAAATAAAATTACATTTTACTTAATGTGTATATTAGTTTATGGTACATCACACTTATATGTAAGTTGTAATAATTGACTGAAATGTCAAAAACGAAAAGATTTGTATCGCAAACGGTTATGATCGCGCTGTCATATTTTGTTATTAGTACGCGCCCATATGTAATAGCTATGTACACGTCACTGAAATAATTCTAACCACAATATAAGTATGGCGGCATTTTGAGAAAATTATATTTTTAACGCAAGCGGCACAGACAGTCATTTTGGATCTCACTGTATATAATTTTACAATAATGTACAGGATGATTTCATAGATCGCCTCTTTTGTCTATTTCTTATTTATCTATTTCTTGTGGTTTCGTATAAATACACCAACATTTATACGGGATGGACTTTGACCATCGACTGGAATTTTCGTTTGTGGGCTCTGGATCGTGTTGGAGAAGAGGACAATTTTTCTTCTGTCATATGTATATAGTGCTCGTACGGATAAAAATAGATGACGTATGTAAAAAGATCCATTAGACGAACTGTATGTAAATAAATACAGTGACGTCACTCAACTGATCGGACACAATCGGAAAGACTCGGGTGTTGGTCGGAGATATTCTAACAATTTGAATTTTAACGAAGATTTATGAAATGTTGCTTACCTGAATAAATGTTATTATATAACAAATAGGTACCTAATTATATAATTGTTTCAATAAAAATATATTTCCGTGTAAAGCTCAACCGTGCGTATACCCTATTCGAAAAAAGCAAAAAATATATAGTGTTCCATTAAAAAAGAACAACTTTAATACTTAGCCCTTTTTTAGGGCATCTTGTACAAATGAGAAGGTTTAACACAGGCATGGGCAACCTTTTTTGTAGAAGTTTCATGCTGTAAGTAATCTTGAACAATATACATTTTTGTAGTATCCTTATGATTCATTATGAATTAAGTTTAGACGGGCCGTGCTAATATGCAACGAAAGAATTCAGTAGCGGGCCGGCCAAACCTTACTCGAGGGCGGTATGTGGCCCGCGGGTCGGAGGTTGCCCATACCTGGTTTAACACATACACCACCATCCTGTCAAAAGAGATTTAACCCCTTGCACTATTTTCACGAGTCTGACTCGTGATGAAAATTTTAGGCCAAACTTGAATATCACGAGTCAGGCTCGTAATCGACATTTCGGGCCAAACATGAATATCACGAGCCGTGCTCGTGGTCTTAATCTCGGGTCACCAGGAACGCCTGAATGAGGTCTTATCTCTTCTTTTCCTTTTCTTGAATGATTGGGTATTTTATCTTGTATCTTGTTGTCTTTTGAATTTTACAAGAGCACCACCGCGTGAAGTCAACACGAGCACGCCTATCTCGCACTCATTGTCAGTCGTAAGAATGGTCGTAAGATGTGTTCAAAGTTCCGACACTCAGTCTTCGCCGCTTCGACTCTTTTCAGGACTACTCAGGCGTCCGGGTTTGGCACGGCTGATTGTGAATTTCGGCGTAGTGCAAGGGGTTAAAAAATATATCAGTTTGGGAGCTACGGTCCGACGCGCTAATCGTGAGCCATCCTGTATGTTTATCAGAAATTTATACGTTACCTCGTTTTTATTCTCCCCGCCGTTTTCGGCCTTGACATTCTCCACCTTTTACGCGCCATGTGTCCTCGGAAAGACGCTTGGATTTTGGTGGCGGCGTTACATAGTTCTGGAACAAGGCGAAATAAAAAAAAAAAACGCAACAATAAAAAGCGTATGTATCATCCCCCGCCCCGCTCCCTTCACCCTCCCTTTCACATCAATAAAAGTCTTTCGTAACATAAAACAGCCAATCATCACAAAAAGCTTTCACAAAGGAAGCTTTTCATCCCTTAATTTCGATGATGAAACGCGAACGGAAAAGGGAGGCGGGGGTGGGAAGGGGGAGGACATCGAACGTCGTTGTTGCAAAAAACAAATCAGATATTCATCGTCCATTAATCGATCGGTTGTGTAACCATTTTCGTCTCGTTAATGCTATAGTTAAGTTCCTTTGGGCAAAACCGCGTCTAGTCGTCGGGGGCAAGTCCACAATGCGTTAGACGCGTCGAGGGGGAGGGAGATCGTTTAGATAACGAAAAAAAAAAAAGGAAAAAGAAACGAAAAGCGCCCCGCGACACGCGAGAAGATTTACTGCGCGTAGCAACTTTGATGAATGGATGGATGGATGGAAGAACGATGACGTCGCCGTCGCAGATAGCGTGTTTAGTACCCTCGTCAGAGACGTATTATTTTCGTTCCCGTATACGCTACCACTCTTCTTCTTTTTCTTCTTCATCTTCGAAGTTATTGCCGAACTTTTTTGTCCTCTTTCCTTCTCGTCTTTTCATAGAAGACGACGTCGACGTCGTAATTAATTACCCTTCCCTTACAAGAAGCGAGGAGTTCGACCCTCCCCGAAAGGGGAAGGGGAAGGGTCGCTTTTGTAGAGTCGTTTTCGCCTTCGAACGATTTCATAACGGCCCGCTGTAATTTATTCAACGCTCGACCCCCGCGCGATATTGTTTTATTATCCTTGTACGTACAACGGGATCTACACGATCATAAATATTAAAGTCGACAAGGGGTCGTAGTTTGAACTTGCGGGCGTTGTTGATGTGCGGCGCGCGAAGCTTAGGTTTGAAGTTCTAAATGTACGAGCCGGTCCGTACGTGTAAGCTGCTTCGGTATTAGAACTGCG
This sequence comes from Chrysina gloriosa, assembly GCA_038088585.1. Taxonomy (NCBI): domain Eukaryota; kingdom Metazoa; phylum Arthropoda; class Insecta; order Coleoptera; family Scarabaeidae; genus Chrysina; species Chrysina gloriosa. The sequence goes on along the minus strand of CM076087.1, from coordinate 109,477,020 downwards.
TGTTAGAGGACTACGTACGCATATACATAAATTTCGGGGGATGATGAAGGGGTGCAAAATGAAGTTTCGGGGTACGATATGATTTGTAGGATGCCATTACGTAAACGAGACGCAAATTTTAACGAAAACTTTGTGGTAGAACGTGCCCCGCCCCCTCCCCCGATTCGATTTTGTTTCCCTCCAATTTGAGAATTTTTTCGAAAATATGACCAAAAGCGGCCACCGGGTAAATTCGGTTTGTACGAAATCGTCATCTTCCGAATATAGGAAGGAATCGAAGGAGAAAATCATCGTCGAATGACTCGTTCTGAATCAAAAGAAAATATATTGCTAGCGCCCTAAACCACCGATAAACCAGCGATAAATTGGAATTAGCCTTGAGCCCCCAAAGCCCTAAAAACCGCGATGCTCATCGCCATAATCGTTAAGCCACTTGCTGGCAATCACCTCATAGCTAAAGACGACATGACTCCTTCGTCTGGTTATTCCCTGCCGATGGCGCTTGGTGGGAGATGTCCCGGCCGTCCGTACGAAACAAGCAAACTCAACGTAATCGCGGCGTTTTGATTGCCGTAAGTATAGGGAGGATGAAGAGAAGAAAATCACCGTCGGACGTCCCGTTCTGAACAAAAGAACGATATTGCTAACGTCCCAAACCACCGATAGCGATCGACTGGAATGAAACCCTCTAATGTATTCCGCGAGCTCGTAAATCCTTAAAACCACATTTATCATCACCGTAAATGTTACCCCGCTTGCAACGACAACCACCTCATAGGTAAGGAGAACATGACTGCTTCATCCGGTCATTCAATGTCGATGGCGCTTGGTGTTAGATGTCGCCCCGGTTTGTAGGGAGCAAGCAAATTCATCGTAATCGTAACAGTTTGATTCCTGCAAATATAGGAAGAAAGAGGATAAAGAAACCTTCGTCGAACACCTCGTTTTGGACAAAAACGATGTGGCTAACGCCCTAAACCACCGATAACGATAAGTTGACATAAAATCTTGTAACGTATTCCACGAGCTCATAAAGCCCTAAAAACCGCAGTCTTCATCGCGGTCATCGTTAAACCACATGCTGCCGACAAGCTCACAGGTAAAGATAACATGATTGCTTTGGCTGTGACGTCATTTCCACCCCAAAAATCGCTTTAATTATCTATTATTGCGCCATTATCGAGGACGGGAAGCACATATGGGAACTGGAGGTGAACTACAAAGATATCTTCTAACCGCACACAAATACAGAAATTTTCAGGTGGGTTTTTAGGGTTTAACTACACTCACTTTTCTATAAAGTTCCGATCTGAAGTGTTAACGTCAATATCCATTAAAATTCACCATACGATGTCCTTGTCAAACGTCAAATTTGGTCGAATTCTAACCTCAAAACGTCAACATCAGTATTAACAATTGAAGGTTTGTCACATATCAATATCAATTAAAATCAGTCGTATTTCAACCTAACATGGGTTTCAAAATTCAATTTTAACGAATTTTAGCGTCAATGTCAAAAGGCGGAATTTGACGTTTAACGTTGAAATTTCGATGTCAAAGCGTCAAGCGTTTTATAGTGAAGCTTCGGTGTAATTTGACGTATCACATTAACTTTTTCCATGTGAAATTTGACAGAGTTCTAGGTTTTTGGCAATGATGGCTCAGATTGAAATTATTTTGACATTTTTGTCAGAGTGATAGAATTTCGACAAATTTTAAGATTTGACATTGACGGTTGGTAACGAAATCTGACAGAGCTTTGAATATAAATATTGACGTTGATCGTTTAGGATGAATTTCGATAGAATTAGACGTTTGACATTGACAATTCGTGGTGCAATTTGATACACAACTTCACGCTTTGACATTGACGTTAATTTTTCAAATTGAATTTTTGTAGAATTTGACGTTACACGTTTGAAATTTCACCGGCTCGTAGTGAAGCTTGCCAGAACTATAGATTTCAATATTGACGTTGATGATTTAGGTTGAAATTCGACGAAATTTAACGTATGACATTGACATCTTGCAGTGACAGAGCTTTAAGTTTTGGTGTTGGTTGCTGAGATTGAAATTTGGTAGGAGTTGATGTTTGAGTTTGATATTTCGATTGAGCTGGATATTTGAACATTCCTTTCAGGTTAAAATTCGACGGAATTTAACGTTTGACGTTTTGGAAGTCAAATTTTGCAGCGCTTGAAATATCAACATTGACTTTGACGTTTTAGGTTACATCTCGGTAGAATTTGACGTTTGACATTGACAATTCGGTTTGAAATGTCAGAACTGCAAATATCAATAAATTTAAATTCAGCATATTTTGACGTATGGCACTGATTCTGCGGTGAAATTTAACAGAGAGTGAGAAGTTTACATATTTACGCCTCAAATTATAATTTGACCTAATATAATGATATAACAATGACATTTCTAGTGAATTTTACGTTTAGTTGTTGATTTGATTTTAAATTTAGTGAAATTCAACCTGAAAAGAACGTCAAAATTCATTGTTAACTATCAACGTCAATGTAAAAACGTACAATTCTATCTAACTCTATTCCGAAATATCAATGTCGTACATTAAATTCTGCAGAAGTTCAAACTGAAACGTTACCGACAATATTCACATTTCAAACTTTGGTAAACTTCACCCAAGTGTCAATGTAAAACGTTAGAAACTGTCGTATTTCAACTATGAATGAAAATCAAAATGTAAGATTCATTGTTATAAGTCAAATCCCATGGAATTTCAATTCGACACACTCTGTTAAAAGTCACCGCAGAATGAGTGTCAAATTTGTAAAATTTTGCCAAATTTGAACCTGAAATTTCAACATCAATGTTGACATTTGAAGTTCTGAAATTTCAAAATGAATTGTCAATGTCAAACGTCAATTTTTGTCGAATTCTAACCTCAAAACTTCAAACATCAATATTAACATTTGAATCTCTGTCAAACTTTACTGTGAAATGTCAATGTTAAACGTTAAAATATGTATGTCGTATTTTAACATGAAAAGAACGTAAAAATTTTAACTATTCTTAACCGGAAACGTCAACGTCAATGTAAAAACGTGCAATTCTGTCTAATTCTATTCCAAAATATCAAAATGTGATTCGTTAAATTCTGCAGAAGTTCAACCTGCAGCACCACCGTCGATATTGAGATTTCAAACTTTGATAAATTTTACTACCAAATGTCAATATAAAATGTTAAAAACTGTCGTATTTCAACTATAAATGAAGATTAAAACGTAAAATTCATTGTTATAAGTCAAATCCTACGAAATTTCAATCCGACACGTGCGTATCTAAACTTAACACTCTGTCAAAAGTCACCGCAGAATGAGCGTCAAATATATCAAATTTTGCCCAATTTCAATCTAAAACTTCAACGTCAATATCGATATTTCAAATTTCACTACCAAAGGTTAATGTCAAAAGTTAAATTCTGCTAAATTTCTACCTACAAAGAATGTTGAAATGTGCAGCTTCAATCCGAAGGAATAATTTTAAATCCAGCAAAATTTGATAATGATCTTAAAGCTCCGTGAGTGAAGTTTGACAGAGTTTTAAGTTTTGGTGCTGTCGGCTCAGGTTGAAATTTGAGTTCGTTTGATATTGACTTTGACGTCTGACATTGACAATTCGTGATGTAGTTTGATACAACTTTACGTTTTGACATTGACGTTGACACTTAAAGTCGAATTTTTGTGGAATTTGATTTTGATGATGAAAATTCGATGTAAAATTTGACAGTGTTTAACGTCACATGACATTGACGTCTTCCGGTAACACTTGATAGAGATTTAAATTGTGTAAATTGGACAGAATTTAACGTTTGACATTGATATTTTTGTAGTGAAATTTGACAGACATTGAAATGCCAACATTCACTTTGACGTTCCAAGTTGAATTTCGGTAGAATTTGACGTTTCACTTTAACAATTCGATTTGAGATGTCAAAACGGCAAATGTCAACATTGACGTCGATGACAGAGTGTGAGGTTTAGATATTTACTCCTCAGATTATAATTTAGTAGAGTTTGACGTATAATAATGACATTTCCAGTGAATTTTACTGCTTGTTTTTATTTTAAGTCGAAATATGACAGTTTCTAACGATTTACATTGACATTTGGTAGTGAAATTTACCAAAGTTTGAAATTGTCAATATTGACATTCTTATATGATAGATCTCTACCACTAATAGGTCAATGACCTATTAGTGGTAGAGATCTATCATATAAGATAAGTATAAAAAGGTCACGAAATATATATATATATACATTTAATATTGACATTGACAATTCGTGGTGTAATTTGATACAACTTCACGTTTTGACATTGACGTTGACTTTTCAAGTCAAATTTTTGTAGAATTTTGCATTAAACGTTGAAATTTCGATATCAAATTTGAGAGCGTTCAATGTCCCGTAGCGAACCTTAGCGCAGCTTTAAATTTTTATGTTGACGTTGATGATTTGAAATTCGACAAAATTTGACGTTTGACATTGACATTATATGGGGAAACTTTAAGGAGCTTCGGAAGGCTTTGAAATTGATTTTTGAGTTTCTGCGGTTGGAACACCTTTTTGTAGTTTACATCCAACTCCCATGTGGCGTTGTCATGCTCGATAGTGGTTAAACAATAGATCATCAAAGCGAGTTTTAGCGAGGAAGTGACGTAAGTACCAGAGACACCGCTCTGTTTTCTGGTCCGATGATTTTATCGCTTGTTTTGATGTAGCTAATCAAAATCTTTAATGCCATTGGCAGGGAGTGCCCAAACAAAGCAGCCATCTTGTCTTTAGTTATAAGGTCGTTGCTAGGAATTGGCTTAAGGATGACAGCGATGAAGAATGTGGTTTTAGGACGTTTAATGTTTTGTGAGCTCGTGGAAAACGTTACGAAGCCTTACTTCAGTTTATCACGAGCGGTGGCTAGCACCCTAGCTAGCAATATTTTTATTCTGTTCAGAACGAGTAATTCGATGACGGATTTCTCCCCTCTTCTTAATTATATTTGGAGAACTCGAAATGCTAAAATTACGATGAATTTGCGCATTTCGTACAAGCCAGGGGACGTCTAGTATCAAACGGAGTGTCTCGAGGAATTTTAGGATTTGAGTGGTGTGATGTTTAGATGGCTGATGACTATGCTATAGGGTGGTCGTTTGGCAGGGGATTTATTCCAAGAGGAGGTAGAGCGGAAAATCGGAACAAGTTTTTGTCTCGATCAACTAGACGAGTCTCTTCACCGCAATGAACTTCACTCACTAGATTTGAGGAATCCCCCGAAGTTAAATCACGAAAAAACCTTATCAAAACAAAATCTGAATGGACTCTATCCGTCGTTATGTAGCCTAACTAAATTAGATACGTGAATGGGCAGCTACCAAGCAGCTGTGCAATAGCTTACTAAGTAAGCACAATTTGCATATGCCAATAATCGAAGAGGGAATTATGCTTTGTTAGTCACGGACCGCAACCGCATATATCTGGAAAAAAACATAGATCGCATCGAAAAGCGCTGGAAAACCCTTTTTCTCTCTCCCCCTCCCCAAATCATTTCGTTCCAAATCGACAATTAAGTATCCAATCAGCGCATTCGCTCCTCATTCTCGATTCATATTAATTTCTTTTTTTTTAAATTACGTGTACAACCTGCGTCAATAGCAGCCGTACCTACAGCTGTTACGAAATGCCCCCCCCACGCGATTCGTAATTACGTTAATCGATCCAGTCGAATTCGACAGCTGTTTCCGTAACACGTTTTCCGCTAACGAAGAACCGTAGGAATTATTTCGGAACCGGTCCGCTATTTTAAAATTGAACGCGAGGCCGAAGGGACGAGACGAAACGGGTGAACGGAGGAAACGCGGAGGAAGATAAAAAGTAGCGAAAATTTAATTAACTTCGCGTTCGCTGCCCGCGCGGAGGAACTTCAATTAAGGGGCTCCGGACCGGACCGGGCCCGGTTATTGTAATATCAAAAGAAAAAAAAAAGAGGGAAGGAAGGAAGAAACGGGGCGAAGAGAGAAGGGAAAGAAGGAAAATAAGAAAAAACAGGACCGCGGTGCTCGGTAGATAAACGGGGGAGAGTCGTTTCTTGCGCGTGCTTTCGGCGAGGGTAATTCGGGTTTGTGAGGTATTTCGGAATGGGACAAAAAAAAACGTCGAGTGAGAGGGTTTCTATTGATTTTTCTTCTCTTCCTTCGTGCCCACTTCTCGAAATAAAACCGGAGAAGTTTTAGATACGTTCGGTCTGAGTAAAGGTAGACAGAATTTCCGTAAAATGTAGCTTCTTGATACTTTTTTTACTCCTAGATAGACTTTTCTATCTAGCACTTTTTCGGCTATAACTTCGAAACCAGTACATATTTAGATTTAAAACCGATTTCCCATAAATCTAGACGCAAGTAGCTTCAATTTGATGTATCACACAATACACTTCTGGACACATCATTTTTTGTCAGAAATTCGATTTTTTGGTAATCTAGTAATTTCCTTTGGATCCTCTGAGTTTAAACGAATTTATATAAACTTATTTAGCAGCGCGGATGCAACATCAATCAAATCGGATAGAAAACTACCATTAGGTGCGATTATTTTCATTTATTTTGATCAAATTTGGAGGGAAAACTACAAAAATCGCCGTTTTTATACACGTTTCAGACTATAACTTTCAAGCCAGTACGTATTTAGGTTTAAAAATGATATCCCACGAATCCAGGCATGAACAGCTTCAATTTGATGTATGATACCACACACTTCTAGACATATCAATTTTTCTAAGAAATTCGAAAGGGGAAAATTTAACGCAATTTTGAAAACGTCCCAATTGAGCTTAAACTTCGTAATTATACGTTTCTGAGACCCCAGAAAACGATTCTACAATCAAAACTGAGATGATAATTCCAGTTTGAGCGTTATTTCTTATTTTTCTGGTAATCCAGTAATTTAGTTTCTGAGTTTAAACGAAGAGCGTTGCTAAATAAACTTATTTAGCAACGCAGATACAACAGCAATCAAATCTCATTGAAAATTACAATTAGATGCAATTATTTTTATTCATTTTGATGAAATTTTGTAGAAAAGCGAGAAAAACTACCGTTTTTACATACGTTTCAGGCTATAACTTTCAAGTCAGTACGTATCTAGTTTTAAAACTGATCTCCCATGAATCTAGGCGTGAATAGCTGCAATTTGATGTATGACACCACACACTTATACCAATATCACACATATCAATTTTTGTCAGACATTCGTAGGGGAAAATTTGACGAAATTTTGAAAACGTCCCAATTGAGGCCAAACTTCGTAATCATACGTATCTGAGACCCTAGAAAACGATTCTACAATCAAAATGGAGATAACAATTCTAGTTTGGTCATTATTAAGGTCTGAATAATGAAAATTTCTGATTTCTTGGACGATTCAGAATGTGCGTCTAGGTTTTCTGAGTTTAAATGAACTTAAATGAATTAATTTAACAACGCAGATACAACACTAATCAAATTTTATAGAAAACTACAATTAAGTACTATTATTTTGATTAATTTTGATCAAATTTTGTAGAAAAACGACAAAAACGCAGTTTTTACATACGCTTTAGACTGTAACTTTGAAACCAGTATATATTTAGGTTTAAAAATGGTTTCCCGCGAATCCAGGAGTGAACAGCTTTAATTTGATGTATAACACGACATACATACATCTAGACATATCAATTTTTTGCTCGAAATTCGGATATTTGACAAAATTTTGAAAATTTTCGGATTTCATCCAAACTTTGCAATCATATGCATCTGAGAACGTAGATTTCGATCCTAAACTCCCCATCGGCGAAAAGCTTTTAATTTTGTTCGTTTTTACGCTCTAGTAATCGGCGAAACTTACAGGTTAAATTTACTTTTTTAATATAATGTTTTCCCAGTTTCTTCTTCCCCACCGCGTAGTACATTGCTCTCGCTTCGAATCAATACCCGTAGACGTGCTGGGATTTATATTTAGTCAAGTATTTTTCTGTAGGTAGACGAGCCGGTTTAAAATAGGCTAGTTGCACGCTTCATTAGCGAACAATTCATCGAATTCGGTCGATTTTTCGCTCCCATAAACCGCATTAAACCGCAAAGGCCGTTTAGAACGTGAATTGCACTACATTAAGCAGATTTAACGCGTACGAAACGGACTGACGGGGGATGTGTGGGGGGACGAAGTGATTCGAGTTTGGATCGAAAAATACCTCAAATTAAGATGTATAGCGCGGTATTCCTGGACGTTTGTTTAGAAAGTTCCGATGGTTTCGAAGTTTTATTTTTCTTAGTAATCCGAATCAAGTAGCTGCATTTCCGTCTGCTCCGAATGTGGCATCTCCGCCGTTTTTCTTCCGAAGCCGTTGCTCCGAACTTGGTGAATTCACGTCACTACTTCTTTAATTGTATTACAAGAAAAAGGGAGACAAAAAAGCAAAAAAAAACTACATCCGGTAACGTACGTCTTTATTGCTTCCTAGTCACCTGATTAGGTTTCAAAACGATTTCCCATGAATCTAGGCATGAACATCATCAATCATGGTGTGTAGGACGACAAAGTCGTAGATATATCAATTTTTGTCATAATTTGAAAATTTAACGAAATTTTTGAATTAGATCCAAACTTCCTAACCATACTTATTTGGGGCTCCAGAAAACGTCTCTAAAGTCGAAATTGAGATAATAATTTTAGTTGGATCGTCATTGAAGCCGGATTTCTTATTTTCTTGGCGATCCGGCAATTGTTTTTGCATTTTTCGTGTTCAAACTAACCTAGGCGAACTTACTTAGCAATGCAGATACAAAGCTATCAAATTTGATAGAAATCTATAGTTAGATGCACTAATTTTGATCTAATTTTTAAGAGAAACGACAAAAATCGCCGTTTTTACGTACGTTTTAGTCCATATCTTTAAAACCGGTACGTATTTGGATTTAACAATGATTTCCTATGAATCTAGGCGTGAACAGCTTTAATTTGATGTATGACACGACACACTTCTAGACATATCAATTTTTGTCAAAACATTCGAAGAACGTTTCAAAATTTAACGAAAAATGGAAAATTTTCTAATTAGATCCAAACTTCGTACCGTATTAATCTGGAGTCATTAACGATGCTTAAGTGGAAATCGGGATAATAATTCGATTATAATTCGATAATAATAGTTCGATCGCCATTGAGGACGAATTTGTGAAAATTTCATTTCTTATTTCCTTGGCGATCCGAGAATTGTGTTTGGATTTTGGAGTTTAAACTAAGCTAGACGAACTTATTCAACAACGCAGATACTAAAGCAATCAAATCTGATAGAAATCTACAATTTGATGCGTTAATTTTGATCAAAATTTGTAGAAAAACGACAAAAATCGCCGTTTTTACGTACGTTTTAGTCCATAACTTCGGAACCGGTACGTATTTAGATTTAAAAACGATTTCCCATGAATGTAGGTGTGAACAGCTTCAATTTGATGTATGACACGACACACTTCTAGACATATCAATTTTTGTCAAACATTCGAAGAACGTTTAAAAATTTGAAGAAAAATAGAAAATTCTGTAATTAGATCCAAACTTCGTAACCGTACTTATTTGGAGCCCCAGAAAGCTAATCTAAAGTCGAAATTGAGATAATAATTCTAATTCAATCGTCACTGAGGCTGGATTTGTGAAAATTTCTTATTTACTTGGTGGTACGGGAATTGTGTTTGGATTTTTGGAGTTTAAACTAACCTATATAAACTTATTTGGCATGGTAGATACAAAAGCAATCAAATTTTATAGAAATCTACAGTTAGATGCATTAAGTTTGATCAAGTTTTATAGAAAAACGGCAAAAATCATCGTTTTTACGTACATTTTAGGGTATAACTTTGAAAACAGTACGTATTTAGGTTTAAAAATCATATCCCACGAATCTAGGCGTGAAAAGCTGCAATTTGATGTATGACACCACACACTTCTAGACATATCAATTTTTGTCAGAAATTTCAAGGGAAGAATTTGACGAAATTTTGAAAACGTCCCAATTGAGTTCAGACTTCGTAATCGTACGTATCTGGGACCGCAGAAACGATTCTACAGTCAAATTTGAGATAATAACTTCAGTTTGATCGTTATTGAGGCCAGAGTGGTAAAAATTTCTTATTTTTGTTTTTGGTAATCCAGCAATTTCGGTTGGATTTTTTGATTTTCAACCAACTCAAATGAATTAATTTAGCAACGCTAATACAACGGCAATCAAATTTGATAGAAAACTACAATAAGATGCAATTATTTTTATTGATTTTGAACAAATTTTGTAGAAAAAACGACAAAAATCGCCGTTTTTACGTACGTCTTAGGCTATAACCTTGAAACCAGTACGTATCTGGGTTTAAAAATAATTTCCCGCGAATCCAGACGTTAACAGCTTCAATTTTATGTGCAGGACGTCACGCTTCTGGACATATCAAGTTTTGTTAGGAATTCGAAGGGTTTGAAAATTCGACAAATTTCGAAAGCTTTCGATTGAATCCAAACTTCGTAACCATAGGTATTTGAGGCCCCAGAAAACGATTCTACAGTCCAAATCGAGATAATAATTCTTATTTGATCGTTATTGAGGGTGAACTTGAGAAAATGTTTAGTATTTTTGGTAATCTAGCGATTTCGTTTGGATTTTCTGAGTTTAAACGAACTTCAATGAACTTATTTAGCAACGTAAATAGAACAGCAATCAATTCTGATAGAAAACTACATTTAGATGCGATTATTTTTATTTATTTTGATTAAATTTGGAAGAAAAACGAAAAAAGTCATCGTTTTTACATACGTGTTAGTCCATAACTTTAAAACGAGTACGTATTTCGATTCAAAATGGATTTCCCATGAATCTAGGTGTGAATAGCTTCAACTTGATGTATGACACGACACACTTCTAGACATATCAATTTTTGTCAAAACATTCGAAGAACGTTTCAAAATTTGACGAAATATAGAATTTTTTTAATTAGATCTAAACTTCGTAAGCGCACTTATTTGGAGCTCCAGAAAATTACTCTAAAGCCGAAGTTGAGATAAAAATTCTAATTCGATCGTCTTTGAGGCCCAATTTGTACAAACTCCTTACTTTTTTGGTGACCCGGCAATTTTGTTCCGATTTCTTGAATTTAAAAGAACTTCCTGCACAATGAAGATCACACACTTAACACTTTCAGTTGCACATACACTTGACTAACAACACTATTTACCTAAATTCAGATTTTGTTTAAAAATAGTAATCTAGTTGGCTCTGGAAAATAGTCTCTTATTTCTAAAGAAATGTTGACTTTAGGTGAATAGTGTTTTTAGTGAAGGTCAACTGCAAGTGCAAGTGTTCAGTGTTGCTTCGCAAACGAACCTGGGTGATAAATTATTCATTGGAAAGTTATGTAGATGTTCGACTTTTTTATTCATCCTTTTTTATTGAAACTCGTCAGCACGAGAATAGTCGGTCCGCAATTGACACGTTACAATGCCCCAGATGATATGTCGATAACTCGCAGAGAGGGATTTGGCTCAAATTGTAGCTCCATCTCCCGAGCAGAGGGAGTATTCGCACACTCGGTTATATCACAATTTCCGACGATTAAATAAAGATTTTGGCTCTTGAAAATAGTTTATTGTGTTTAAACAAATTCTAACTTCAGTTTAATAGTGTTTTTAGCGAAATGTGAGTGCAAGTGCAAGTATTCAGTGTATGATCAAGATTTTATTCGATTAAGATTTTGACTCCCGAAAATAGTTTACTATTTTTAAACAAATTCTGACTTTAGTTCAATAGTGTTTCGAGCAAAGTGCGAGTGCAAGTGCAAGTGTTCACTGTGTCATCCAGATTTTAGTCTATTCGGATTTTGGCTCTCCAAAGAAGTTTACTAATTGTAAACAAAAACGGACTTTAGATCAATAGTGTTCTTAGTGAAGTGCAACTGTTAAGTGTGGAATCCAGAGTTTTACTTTATTAAGATTTAGGTTCTCGAAAATAATTTACTATTTTTAAACAAATTCTGACTTTAGTTCAATAGTGTTTCGAGCAAAGTGCAAGTGCAAGTGCAAGTGCAAGTGCAAGTTGGTGATGCGGATTTTCTTTAATTAAGATTTTGACTCTCGAAAATGGTTTATTAATTGTAAACAAAAACTGACTTTAGATCAATAGTGCTTTTAGTGTAGTGCAAGTACTCAGTGTGATCTAGATTTTATTTTATGAAGATCTTGGTTCTCGAAACTAGTTTTACTGTTTATAAACAAATTCTGACTTTAGTTCAATAGTGTTTTTAGCGAAGTGCGAGTGTGAGTGCAAGTGCAAGTGTTCAGTGTATGATTCAGATTTTATTTTATTAAGATTTTTGCTCTAGAAAATAATTTACTAATTGTAAACAAAGACCGACTTTCGGACAATAGTGCTCTTAGTGAAGTGCAAGTATTCAGTGTGCGATTTAAATTATTTTATTAAGATCTTGGTTCTCAAAGCTAGTTTTACTGTTTGTAAACGAATGCTGACTTTAGTTCAATAGTGTTTTTAGCGAAGTGCGAGTGTGAGTGCAAGTGAAAGTGCAAGTGTTCAGTGTATGATTCAGATTTTGGCTTTGAAAAATAGTTTACTGTTTTTAAACAAATTCTGACTTTGGTGTAATAGTGCTTTTAGTGAAGTGTAAGTGTTCAGTGTGTGAATTTCATTGTGTAGACTTTCAAATTGTTGTGGCCGTTGTTCAGGTCATCCCCAACGACACTTAATTACCCAATTTTTGCTACTGAGGATGGCAACTTCGTTGCCGCAATTCAGATCTTGAGTGATTTCCGAAAGGGGTGTGGTGATGATAAGTTCAATTTACTTTACGTAGTAATCTAACCGCGGTCTCCTTAAGCATGACGAAATTGTTTGCCTTATCCGCTTACGAAAAACGTCGGGAAACTACCACACCTCAAAGTCGTCGACGGTTTTAATCCTAAACCCGGGCGTCCAATTTGACGAAATCTCTCGTTAATTAACACCCCTTTCTCCTACATACATCGCCCCTTCCGAAATACTCACCGGGATCGTCGGCCCGGAATTCGTTCGCCATATCCTCGGTGGCGTCCATGGCCGCCTGCGCGTCCGGTTTGTCCGCCTGTTTCATGCTCTGTCTCGTCTTGTGACCTCTGAAAGCCGCTTGGATTTTGGTCGCGGCCTGTTTCAATTCCTCTTCGGCGCTGATCCCGTTGACGGCCTCGACGATTTGATGGCCGGAATTCCTTACTTTGCCGGTTCGCACCACCGAATTGGGGCGACTTTGTGACGAAGAGGACGACGACGATTTCCTACCACCGGTCACCGTCTTGGCCGAGCCCGATTTTTCCTCTATCGTTTCTGAAACGGAAAAAGAGACGTTAAAGAAAAACCGATGAAAAGGATTTTTTTTTTTGGGCAAAAAATCCGGAGAAGGTTTTTCGACGAGGCGATAGCGAGATGGAGATTTGGGGGAAAACGTACCGGACGCCATTGCCATGCGCCGAAAGGGCTGCTGTAGCGATCGATTGTTTATTCGCTCGTATAGTTACTACGGTTTATTATGTAATATATTTTAGTTTTCGGAATATTTGGAGAACTACATCGATTTGAACGGTTGCATAATTATAACTGGACATTCTACAGCAGGCAAATCAAAAGTCTACTGTGTGAAAAGACATTAACGCAGATTATTTCGAGCAACACTAGAATAACAAATGTAAGTTCAACATTGATCGATTATGTAATTACAAATGACAAGTTGTTACGGGCATTTATCACAGTTCCGGTATATCACAGTGTTACGGCCAGTTCGTCACACTTCCGGTTTGCTACTTGTGATTTCTCGCTTCAACTTTTGACGTATTAAGCTCCTGGCATTCAGTTGAGCAGGTCGCTTTCCGTGAATAAGTTATTCCGTTTTCGCTTAAAGTCTCGTTAGGCGAGGATATACGCGAGAATTCGTCTCTCTAAAGTTTAATATTATCGTTGTGTGCATCTGGGAGTTACGCTTCCTCAATTTTGCTGTTTCTTTCTTTCACGTTGTTGTTGGGAGCTAGTATAGTGTAGTGTGATCTAGTATAGTATATTAATATTTACATGGTTAATTGCCACTAATTAATACATCATTAATTACAGTTCAATATATTTAAATTCACAGTAAATTTTGGAGTTTTGGATGTTCATATTCAAATAACATTCGGTTTATTGTGGGGTTCTATTTACACTTTTTCGATACCGCGCAGGCCACCTGTTAAGCATTTTATTACCCTGCGGGTGTTAGCTTCTTTTTTAAGTCCAGCCAGAGACGTTTAATGGGAGGAAAGAATGTAACTAGAAATAAAACTATCAATCATTATAAAAAGCATCGATTAAAAGATAGAAAAGCGTTGTAACCACTTAAACACACACATTCAACACTTTCACATCACAAGAATTCCTAATAACGACTGGATATAAAAAAACCAAGGATATACCTGGGTATCAACAATATAGGTTTCCATAACAACGTCACGCCGCGTCGCGATGTCTCCTTGCCAGTTCGGGAACTAGCATTTTCCTCCCTTTGAGCCATGTCTGGCTTCTACCAATTCCCAATTTCACTTTAATATTGGACTGGACAAAACGTTTGTTTCCCCGATCGCTCTTTGCTACTTCCCCATTTTCACCCGATTCCTATCCCCGAAATGCACTCGGGAAGTAATTGATGATCTCTACATTTTGACGACGGGTTTCTTCACCCAATTATTTTCCATATAATTAACCGATTTCTCCCACAACCGTCGTCCCCTTGTCTTCTTCGAAACCAAAAACCACATTCGAGAGGGGACAACGGCCTAACAACCCTAAATTCTACCGCATTGCGCATTGTTGATCGTAAACATACACGAATCCTTCACATACTACTACTACTACTGCTAAGTAAGGACGCGGAGTTAACGGATCGTAATACTGGACCTAACATGTTTGCTTTCTTGCCCACGTCGTCGTCGTCGTCGATACGACAAGAAATTCAGCAAGAAACGAGTGGTCCTCGAGCTCGCGTCTCCCGTCACCTTCATAATAGGATCTCGATGCTGGAACGTGCGCTCCTATCGGTCGTGTATCGTATCGGCTTTTCAATCCGCGCACAAAGAGCCAGGAGTTTAATTAACGAGATCCTGGATAAAGCGAGCGGGAGGGAGGACGTAAAAAATGAAGGTGGTAGAGCGACGGGGAACGGAGGAGGAGGAAGAGGGGGAGTTGTTCAAATCCCGGCGGGAATACGCTTAGCTGGCTCATATCGAGGAAAAAGCGGATAAAACCTGGTAAATTAGGGGGGTTCAATCTTCGATTTTCCTTCTTTCCCCTAAAAAAAAAAATTGCTTGTTTTATTAGTCATTTGGGGTGTATCGGTTAATTTAAATTCGATTAGCTAGCTTCATACCTAATGCTTACAACACTCCAGCTGTGTTACAGCCACCTTACAGTTCTACATAGCAGAACGTAATTAAAACTAGAATATATGCAAGTGACAAGTAACTGTGATCCTCCCTTAAACTACTAAAAGAACGGAATGTTACGTGCAATAAAATATATTATCAAATTGGCAGAAGTAAGAAAATTCCTTTTTACTCGAAAACAAATCCCCGACTTACTAACTCTAAATTAACTAAATGATTCTAGGAAATTTTCCCAAAACTCAACAAGACGAAAGGCGGAACTTAGTGCAACGTATTTCCGGTTGTCAACTCTCGCACGGCGTGGTAATCGGTATCGGGACGAAAGCTGTCCAAGATGGCGGGTTTTCTCGCACTCGGTGTAAAGACGTCTGGAAGCCAGCCGAACACAGCAAACTAAAGTCCCTCCAGCAGTCTACTGACATGAGTTATACTATTCCGCTCCTAGTCTATTGTACTGAGAATTTAGATAATTATATAAACAAGATCGTACCGGCGTAGTTTTCATTAACGATGTCATAAAAAGCATGAATTATAACAAATTATATTTACAAGATTTTAGAAATATTTGGCATAAATTGAATATAAATATCTATTGCGTTGTGTGTGTGTCCGTATGTAATTGGATCCCCTCTTCGGTACAGCTTCAGTTTCTACGAATTCCCTCTCTTAAATTATTTCTTCTTCGGTGTGGTGAAGCTCTGTTTATTTAATAGTTACTTCCTTTAAAATCCTTTTGGTCCAAATACAGTTAAAACTTCAACGCAGTAAAAACGTACTTCGATGATTTTTCTCTCTTGTAATTCACCCTCGTTAACCAAACATACGCTCCTTTTCCTCGGAAATCTGGACTACATTAAATTATTTCTCCGTTGTCCAGGTAACTAGCTGTTTTAATTTACCATGGAAAACACTTCATCACGGCGCGTCGGTCTAATCTTTAAAATTGAAGGGATTATGGATTCTGTTATGTATAGAGATATTATATTAGAAGAAATGTTGCCTTATGCTCGCCAGAATATGCCACGAGGATGGATTTTTCAACAAGATAATCCGAAACATCGATCACAGCTCCTTCAGCAAGTCGAGTCAATGTCCGGACTTGAATCCCATAGAACATTGATGGCAAAAGTTAAAACTAGGTACTGAAAATTGTGCCAATAAACCCGTTCGGTGGGAAAAAGTTCAACAAGAATGGAAAGATATCTCTGAAGATGGAATCGATGCCTCGACACTATTGCCTCGCTTATAAGTACTCTGAGAGTCCGGTCCTGGAGCGTTTGACGGTGTGAGTGTTGTCGGAGTGCTCCGTGTTTATACCCAAGTTTTCTTGGAGGATTGTGATCTTTTAATTGGTAACACAGTGAAAAATATAAAAACTAAGTGAAAGTGATTATCTGGGAATGAAAATAACAGGTAAAACTAAACAATTTTATTCCAATATCATTGATAAAAGCCAAACTTCCGACGGGTCGACCGGAGCTCGGCTTTTTTTTGCGCGGTGATAAGAAAAGGAAACAGAAAAATACATATCCGTAGAGAACAGGGGCGGAGTGGGAAATTATATATATCATGGATACGGAGGAATACAGCTCGGAAGATAGGAAGAGAAAAGGAGAAAGAGAAGAGGATGAAGAGAACAGCGAAAATATTTTCAAGAAAAGTAAAAAATAATAAGATCGCCTATGAAGTCCCAGAAAAAGCTGGAAGAAAACATTGGAGTAATGATGAAGATGATTGAGGAAATGGGAGCGAAGATGAATAATTTATCAATAGAAATAAAAGAGATGCGGGAGGAACAGGGAGAATATAGAAAAGAACTGTCAGAGTTGAGAAAAGAAAATGTGGAACTCAAAAGGGGAAATAAATTCATTAAGGGGGTAGTAATGGAGATGGAAGACAGATTAGAACGAGTAGAGAATGAGAAATGACGGAATAATGTAGTAATTCAGGAGCGAAAAATAGATACGGAAGATAGGGAAAAAACAAAAAACACAATGGAAAATCCGCATAGATAAGACTGCAGATAAAACAAGCCATAAAACTAGGTGAAAAAACCTGTCTAGTTCAATTAGACAGGACAGAGGATAAGGTAGAGATAATGAAAAACAAGAAGAAACTAAGAACAAAAATAGGAGAAAGAATTTTTTTATTAACGACGATCTATTTAAACGGGATAGGAAGATACAGGAACAAATTACATTCGGAGCTAAAACCGAAAGGGAAAACGGAAAACAAACAAAAATTCGGTTTCGGAAATTGTACATCGGAAATGAAGAAGGGAAATGGGACAGGGAGAAGGATAACTTGATACAGATACAGAGATCAAAAAACTAGAAGACGTGAACGAGCAAGGAAAAGGGAAGACGTACCTGGCAATGAAAACGGATACGGAACAAAACACGAACGCGACTTGGCAAAATGGAAATAAGCAAACGCAAAAAGATAAAGAAATAATAAAACTGGATACATGGAATATTACGAGTATATATGGAAAAGAGGTGGAAATAGTAGAGGAAATGAAAAGATACAAAATTGATATATTGGGAATTGGTGAAACCAAGAAGGTGGGAGAGGGAAATAAGACACTTGATAGCAACTGTAAGATGTACTTCTCTGGAGTGAAGGTAGGAGAAAGAGCAAAGGAGGGGGTGGGGATTATAGTTAGTGAAAGGATGAGTCATAAGGTCAAGCTAACTAATTGCAATAAGCTTGAAATTGGAAGAGGTGGGTGTATGGCCCAGTTGAAGGTACGGAAGAGCAGAAAACCTCGGAATTATATGAAACCCTACAAAGGATATGGGATGAGTTGCGGGAAGATAGTATGAAGGTGATTATTATGGGTGACTGGAATAGTAGAGTGGGTAATGATACAAATAAGGGACTGGGCTGCTTTGGAGCATTTGGAGAAGAAAGCTTAAACAGAAATGGTTGGAAAATGATTGATTTTTGCATACGTAATGATCTCCTAATAGGGAACGGTTTCTGGGACCAACCACTGGTAGAGAGATACACCTTCGTCGCGGAGGAGAGAAACGCGAGGAGAATAGTAGACTACATAGTCTACACCCAGAGTGTGAAAACCAATATACGAAACATTAAGGCACAAAAAGAAGCTGAAATGGGAACTCGGCACAGATTGCTAACGGCAGAACTCCAAGAACAAATTAACACGGAACAACAAATAGCCGAGTATCGTAAAATAGCAATCAGCAAATTGAGAAACGACAAGAAAAGAGCAGAATACCAACAGAAAACGAAAAAAACGATTTACTAAAGAGACATGACAAGGAAGGAATGACACTGGAAGAGACGTGGAGGATTTTCATGGAAATTATTTATAATTCTGCAGTAGAAGTATGTGGTCAATTCTACTAATAACTTCCCATGCCGAACTCAAACTTCCCTTTTTTCCTTGAGGTCATCTCAAGCTCCGCTTTTGCCCGAAAAATAGTTTCCGAGTCAAAGCGGCGAAGATGTGGGTGAGACGCGAGAAAATCCTTGGCGAAACCGCCAATCAGTTCCTTTCGAACTCGCGGGGAACGCGCTGGTGACATCGAACTCCCCCCTCTTACCCTTCAAACAGCGACTACATTCGTGAAGCGAAAGCTACACAATAAAGGGAGGTGGAAAGAAGTAAGGGAGTCATTTTAAAGGTCGTTCGCGATTCGAAAGAGCGACGATAACGAGGTCAGCACGTTCGGCGTGCTCTTCGCCTAACATACCTAAAAATAACGTCCGAGGCGTCGAAGATGGGGATAAAACGACGCTGTCGGTGGCCGACGGCGATGCTAGAACTCCATGGACTTACCATCATCATCCATTGTAAACGGCGGCGCGCCATTGTGCGTTTCGCGATGACGTCGAAAACGTCTCGTTACGTTACGTTACGTACGGAGAATGGAGGAAGTAGGTGACAATGGTGGCGGCTGTGGAAGCGTCGAAAATCGATGCGGACGCGAGCGTTATCGTCGAAGCTTGCCTGCCTGCCTAGGCTCGCTCCCGGTCTCCCCGTCCGTTCGCACAATCCAGGATGTCGTTCTGACGAAATATACAAAGTTTGAAAAGGGGGAATTTGATGTACGTAGATAATCCGTCGTCTATTTTCGCCAGCATGCAAATCGGGGGAAAGATGATCTCGAATTCGTGTTCGCGTTAATCGATTTAGGACTGGCGACGTGCGAGACCGGTTTACCGATTGTCTTCGGACTTCAGGCCGAAATCCGCAGACTAATTTCGAAATTTGCATGTCGGTGCAATTTGGGGACTCGCGGGATCGACGAAACCCTCCAAAAATACCCTTAGGTATCCTCGAATCTCCGGGTTCCTAATCCCCAGAGAATATCATAACTAGTCCCGGCATACAGCGGGAAATTACGAAGCAAGTTACGACAACCTGCATATTGTACTAAAATTGCATCGGCCTAGCTCTTAATTAATGATATAAAAAGCATAAATCATAACCAATTATATTTAGAAATTTTTAGAAATATTTAACATAAAATCAAGATAATTACCTAGTGTTGTGTATGTGTGAGTGTAATTTCTTTTTTCGACAATGCCGATGGTTCCTCCTATGTCTCCTCTCTTAACTTCTTTTCTCGGTGCAGCTCAATTTTCTATGGATTCTTCCCTCTCTTAACTTCTTTCTTCGGTGTGACTCTATTTTCAATGGATTCTTCCCTTTTTAGAATCTTTCTTCTCCGGTGTGGTGAGGTTCTTAAAAGCCCTTTTGTTCCAAAATATATTTTAAACTTCTTTGTTGACTTATCTATCTTGTCAACTTTCTTCGTCGTCAACCAAACAAACTTTTTATTTTTTCCGGAAACTAGGACTACACAACATTATTTCTCCGTTGTCCATGAAACGAAAACTTTAACTCACCATGACTTGAGTTCATCCAAGGGATAAGGCTGTTATAGAAATCTGTATTGAAAATGTCGCATCTATCCTTGGTCATTTATATCCACTGGTTATTAGGAAATCATGTGATGTGAAAGTGTTGTATGTGTGTGTCTGAATGTTTGCAATGGTTTTCTATCTTTCAATCGACGCGTTTTATAATAATTAATAATTTTATTTCTAGTTACATTTTTCTCTCCCATTTAACGTCATTGTCTGGAGTTAAAATAAGAGGCTAACACCCGCAATGTAATAAAATGCTTAAAAGGTGGTGTGTGTGGTATCGAAAAAGTATGAATAGAACCCAGAAATAAAACGAATGTCATTTGAACATAAACATCCATAACTCCAACATTAACTGTGAATTTTAAATATATTGAGTTGTAATAAATGATAAATTTTCTAATGGTAATTAAGCATTCGAGTATTACTATACTACAATATACATAGAACTACTCGCATACAGAGCATCGATGTAGTACTGACTCTAAAATGGGGAATCGGCGATGCCGTCGTAACTTGCTTCGTAATTGTAAGGCTGTTACCACCGTTTGTCCGGACTAATCATATCGAGTAGGCGAATATATATTTACGACATGAATACATGCATAGATATAATGCATTAAAACGTATTCCTTATTCGCAAGCCGGAAGCCTACCGCGAACGAGTAAATCCGTTTATGAAATAAAACTGGTTACATGCATATATGTATGTATACGATTGTACGCGAGGTAATACGGTGAGCTCAATCGTAGACACGCACACCTATAAATGCGTCGCGCAAGGTTAGGTCTATAGTCAGAGCTGATAATTAAATTTATAATTATTTTCGAAATATGTAATTACATGTTAGAAATGTGTGATACCCTATCTAACTATGTCACAAACCAAAATTAAATACGACAGAAAGTACAAGCATCCGAGAGATAATAAAAGGCAGAAAACAATCGAAAGAAATCGAAGTGAAACATAGATGAAGGAAAACTAAAGAGTAGAAGTCAAAAGATAGGGTTGGAAACGCTGAAATTAGAAAGAGAAACTGGGAAAGAAAAACAGATGGAGTATAAATATATAGTTCGAAAAGCAGAGCTGAGAAGAAGGCACTATGAAAGAAAGACAGAGGGATTATAAGTAATAATAAGATATAGAAAAAGCACGTGACAATATATAATTGAAGAAAATTTGAAATCAGAAGACAAACAAAAGAGGGAAAGATACACCTCGTAAAGGGAAAAGCTTGGGAGAAGAAAGCAAGAATCGGAAAGAACAGAAGACGGGCAGAAACAGCAACTGCGTCCTAATACAACTGAAAACAAAATGAATGGAAACATAGATGATGAGAAAACCGAAAAGTGCAAGTCGAAAAATAAAGTGGAAAAAGTAGAAGTGAGAAGAAGGAACCAAAGAGGACAAGTAGAAAGATACGGTTGGAAAAGCAGAAGTGAGAAGAAGAAACTAGGGAAGAAAGACCGAGGGATGATAAGTAATAATAAGATATAGAAAGAACAAGTGACAAGATATAGTAGAAGAAAGATTGAAGTCGGAGGATAAAAACGAGAAAGAAAGGAATAAAACATACAGGGGAAAACAAGGGAGAAGGATGGAAGAACAGGAAAAGACAGAAGATGAGGTGAGACAGCAAATACAAGCCGAGACAACCAAAGGATATCGAAGGAAAACAGATTGCGAGAAATCAAAGAATGCAAGTAGAAAGATAAATTTGGAAAAGTAGAAGTGAAAAGAAGGAACCAGGTGCGAAAGAGAGAGAACAATTTTAAATCAGAATACAAACACAAGAAAGAAGGAAACATCAAGTAAAGGGAGAAACAAGGGTGAAAAGGGGAAAGAACCGGAAGAAACAGGAGACGGGCAGAAACAACAACTGCGGGCTAATACAACTAAAAGAAAACGAATGGAAACATAGACGATGAGAAAGGCAAAGAATGCAACTCGAAAAATAAGGTTGAAAAAATAGAAATGAGATGAAAGAACCAAAGAGAACAAGTCAAAAGATAAGGTTGGAAAAGCAGAAGTGAGAAGAAGGAACTAGGAAAGAAAAACCGAGGGATGATAAATAATAATAAAATATAGAAACAGCAAGTGACAAGATATAGTAGAAGAAACATTGAAGTTCGGAGGACAAAAACGAGAAAAGAAAGAAACAACACATAAAGGGGGAAACAAGGGAGAAGAAGGGAAGACCCGGAGAAGACAGAAGATCAGGAGAAATAGCAAATGCAAACTAATACAACCGAGTGAAATCGAAGGGAAACATCAAAAAGTACAAGTCAAAAAATGTTAGAAAAGCAGAAATGAAAAGATGGAACTAAAAAAGAACAACAGAGAGAATATAGGTAATAACAAGATAGACAAGAGGAATTGACAAGATGAAGTTGAAGAAATTGGAGGACAAAGACGAGAAAGAGAAAAATAACACATAAAAGGGAAAAACGAGGGAGAAAATGGGAAGAATCGGAAAAGACAGAAGACGAGGAGAAATAGAAAATTAAAATCGAAGGACAGAAAATTAGAACGAAAGAAATAACACATATAAACGAAAAAACGAGGGAGAAGAATCGGAAAAGACAGAAGATGAGGAGAAATACCAAATGGAAGCTAATACAACCGGAAGAAATCGAATGAAAACATAAATGACGAAAAACCAAAGAGTACAAGTCAAAAGATAATGTTGGATATGCAGAAATTAGAAGATGAGACCAGGAAAAAATACAGAGGGAATGTAGCTATTTGCAAGATATAAAAATAGGAACTGAGAAGATAAAGTTGAAGAGGAATGGATATCGGAGAACAAAACGAGAAAAACAGATAAAAGAGAAAACGTAGTAAATAACAGGATATAAGAAACGGAACTGACAAGCTAAAGTGAAGAAAGTTTGAAATCGGAAGGCAACAACAAAAAGGGAAGAAATAACACATAAAAGAGAAACCGAGGGAGAAGTTGGAAAGAATCGGAAAAGACGGAAGAGGAGGAGAAACAGTAAATGCGAGGTAATGCAATTGAAAACAAAATGAATGAAAACAGAGATGATGAAAAAACCAAAGAGTGCAAGTCGGAAAACAAGATTGAAAAAGCAGAAATGAGAAAATAGTATTGGGAAAGAAAGGAAGAATCAATAGCAAAAATCAGGTGACAAGATATACTTTCAAATCAGAAACCAAACAGAAGAGAGAAAGAAACATCACGTAAAGGGGAAAATAAGGAAGAAGAAGGGAAGAACCACAAAAGACAGAAGATGGAGAGAAACAGCGAATGCGGGTTAATACAACTCAGAATGAAACGAATGGAAACATAGATGACGAGAAAACCAAAGAGTACAAATCGAAAGATAATGTTGGAAAATCAGAAAAAGAACTAGGAAAGAAAGATAAAAGGAATATAAGAGTAACAACAAGACATTAAAAAATGCAGGTGACACGATTAGTTGAAGAAAAATCGAAATAGGAAGACAAAAACGAGAAAGAAAAGGAACGGCGCATAAAGAGGAAAACAAGGGAGAAAAAGGAAGAACCGAAAAAGATAGAAGAGCAGAAGAAACACCAAACGCGAGATAATACAACCCAAAGAAATCTAATGTAAACATCAACGACCAAAAACCGTAAAGTACAAGTCAAAAGATAAGATTGGAAAAGTAGAAATGAGGAGAAAAAACTTAGAAAGAGAAAGACAGATACAATAAAAGTAATAAGAAGGTTTAAAAAAGGCAAGTGACGAGATATATGTGAAGAAAAATTGAAATGGGAGGACAAAAACGAGAAAGAAAGAAACGACACAGAAAGGGGAAAACGAGCGTGAAGAAGGGAAGAAGAGGAAAAGGCAGAAGATGAGGTGAGACAGCAAATGCAAGCTGAGGCAACCAAAGGATATCGAAGGGAAACAAGTGGCGAGAAATAAAAGAATGCAAGTAGATAGGTATGGTTGGAAAAGTAGAAATAAAAAGAAGGAACTAGGAGAGAAAGACAGGAAAAATATAAATAATAAGAAATAAGACACAAAGATATAGTTGAATAGAAATTGAAATCGAAGGACAGAGACGAAAAAATAAAGGTACGATAACTAAAGGGGAAAAACAAGGGAGAAGAATGGAAGAACAGGAAAAGACAGGAAATGGGGGAAGACAGTAAATGCAAGCGAATGCAGAAGATAGCGAACAAAACGAGAATGAACACGAGAGCAAAAGAAAACGGAAATGGGAGCAGGACAAGAAAATGGGACAGCAACGGAAAAAGACGAAAACCGAGAACTAGAAAAAAGGAGAGAAGAGAAAAAATGTAATAACATAATTCGAGAAACTTTGCAAATCAATTGACAACCTCCAAACAAGCCTAAAGCAGTCAAACTGGAACCCAGCTAGCTCAAAATCGGTGAACACCTCTCAAATGTCTTCAATTCAAAATAGTCCAAGAAAAGGAAAAGGAGAAACCAAACGGACACGCAAACAACAATAGAGACAAAAGAATATTGGATAAAAGACAGGCAGCAGATAGGAACAAAACAAAAGATAAAGAACGAAAGACATAGGATAGAAAATACAAAAATCTATCAATTCCCATCTTTTGATCCTTGTTTTCTCTCGTTCTGAACCTTTAGTCTTCTGTTTTGCTTATTAAAAACAAAAAGAAAAATATCCTTATAGTACTTAGCTTTCGACCTTCGCCTTGTCTTTTATTTTTCCGCTTTGATTCTTTCGTCTTCCATTTGTCTTTTGTCTTTCCTTTCGATAGAGAATAGAAGGCAGAAAAGGAAAAACGAAACGGAGACGAAAACAACAACAGAAACGAAAGATAAACAGAAAACTAAGAATATAGCAGGCAGGACGAAAATACAAAAATTTATCAGTTCCTATCTTTTGCTCTTTATCGTTTCTGACTTTAAACCTTTGCATCTCTTCGTCTTTTCTCGTTTCGTCGAACATAGGAGAGAGAGGAAAAGAGAAAAAGGAAAATTCCAACAGGATGAAATTTTCAAGCAATTCGGTTGTGCATTTGATACGAAATTTTCGCGGTTCAATTTAATTTTTTTTTCCGAATTTGACTTTCCTCGTCTGTATGAAAACTACCCATTTTTTATCAATTATCAGTACCGATCTTGCCATAAAAATAACGAATTTTGCGCAATTTGAACAACACTAAAAATATCCAATTCTCGAAATGTATTAACAAGCTATGTATACGCTTCTAGTGCATGTGTATATTTGATGCTATGTATTTATACAGGGTGAGCCAATTTAACTGAAAACCACGTGAACACTGTTGTATTGATCCTAGTGGTTATTAATTTTATGAACATAACCGTAATTTGTCAAAATCTACACGAGAAAACGTAATACTAAACTGAGAAAGATGGCAGATGACAGACGTCAAATAAAATTACAATGTCGCCAACTGAAGGATCTGAAAGTTTTCCTATTGAGGTACACGCTACTACAAAGTACTTTCGGTTGAATTTATTCACTCTGTATATCCGAGGTAGGATATACAGAGTGAACAAATTTATGCGATCCGGTTTAGTATCGATCTTCATAAGGCTTAACCGGGCCTACCGCACTATGCAATTGACAGCAAGCATTCCTTACACCGCTGTCGTTTCCAATGAATGTACATGTGTATGTATTGGTTTTTAATTTTATGAACATAACCGTAATTTGTCAAAATCTACACGAGAAAACGTAATACTAAACTGAGAAAGATGACAGATGACAGATGTCAAGTAAAATTACAATGTCGCCAACTGAAGGATGTGAAAGTTTTCCTATTGAGGAACACGCTACTACAAAGTACTTTCGGTTGAATTTATTCACTCTGTATATCCGAGGTAGGATATACAGAGTGAACAAATTTATGCGATCCGGTTTAGTATCGATCTTCATAAGGCATAACCGGGCCTACCGCACTATGCAACTGACAGCAAGCATTCCTTACACCGCTGTCGTTTCCAATGAATGTACATGTGTATGTATTGGTTATTAATTTTATGAGCATAACCGTAATTTGTCAAAATCTACACGAGAAAACGTAATACTAAACTGAGAAAGATGACAGATGACAGATGTCAAATAAAATTACAATGTCGCCAACCGAAAGATGTGGAAGTTTTCCTATTGAGGTACACGCTACTACAAAGTACTTTCGGTTGAATTTATTCACTCTGTATATCCGACGTGAGATATACAGAATGAACAAATTTATGCGATCCGGTTTAGTATCGATCTTCATAAGGCATAACCGGGCCTACCGCACCATGCAGTTGACAGCAAGCATTCCTTACACCGCTGTTGTTTCCAATGAATGTACATGTGTATGTATTGGTTATTAATTTTATGAACATAACCGTAATTTGTCAAAATCTACACGAGAAAACGTAATACTAAACTGAGAAAGATGACAGATGACAGATGTCAAGTAAAATTACAATGTCGCCAACCGAAGGATGTGAAAGTTTTCCTATTGAGGTACACGCTACTACAAAGTGCTTTCGGTTGAATTTATTCACTCTGTATATCCGAGGTAGGATATACAGAGTGAACAAATTTATGCGATCCGGTTTAGTATCGATCTTCATAAGGCATAACCGGGCCTATCGCACTATGCAGTTGACAGCAAGCATTCCTTACACCGCTGTTGTTTCCAATGAATGTACATGTGTATGTATTGGTTATTAATTTTATGAACATAACCGTAATTTGTCAAAATCTACACGAGAAAACGTAATACTAAACTGAGAAAGATGACAGATGACAGACGTCAAATAAAATTACAATGTCGCCAACTGAAGGATCTGAAAGTTTTCCTATTGAGGAACACGCTACTACAAAGTACTTTCGGTTGAATTTATTCACTCTGTATATCCGAGGTAGGATATACAGAGTGAACAATTTTTATGCGATCCCGTTTAGTATCGATCTTCATAAGGCTTAACCGGGCCTATCGCACTATGCAGTTGATAGCAAGCATTCCTTACACCGCTGTCGTTTCCAATGAATGTACATGTGTATGTATTGGTTATTAATTTTATGAGCATAACCGTAATTTGTCAAAATCTACACGAGAAAACGTAATACTAAACTGAGAAGGATGACAAATGACAGATGTCAAATAAAATTACAATGTCGCCAACCGAAGGATCTGAAAGTTTTCCTATTGAGGTACACGCTACTACAAAGTACTTTCGGTTGAATTTATTCACTCTGTATATCCGAGGTAGGATATACAGAGTGAACAATTTTTATGCGATCCCGTTTAGTATCGATCTTCATAAGGCATAACCGGGCCTACCGCACCATGCAGTTGACAGCAAGCATTCCTTACACCGCTGTCGTTTCCAATGAATGTACATGTGTATGTATTGGTTATTAATTTTATGAACATAACCGTAATTTGTCAAAATCTACACGAGAAAACGTAATACTAAACTGAGAAAGGATGACAGATGACAGACGTCAAATAAAATTACAATGTCGCCAACTGAAGGATCTGAAAGTTTTCCTATTGAGGTACACGCTACTACAAAGTACTTTCGGTTGAATTTATTCACTCTGTATATCCGAGGTAGGATATACAGAATGAACAAATTTATGCGATCCGGTTTAGTATCGATCTTCATAAGGCTTAACCGGGCCTATCGCACTATGCAGTTGACAGCAAGCATTCCTTACACCGCTGTCGTTTCCAATGAATGTATGTATGTATATTTTATTTTGACGTCAACGATTGCTCGATGTACATATACATATATCTTACCAGTCGTAACATCGGAGAATTCCGAAATAAATGGGTCAAAAGGTCAGCGCGAGCCGAATGGCCTCTGGCGGCGCGCGCTTGATTCAGCCGAATTTCGCCATGCAAAAAGACAAAACCAAAAAAGAGGAAAATAATTCGCGATGGTTTGAAGACGGAAGTAAAGGTAGCCGCGTAGCCGCAAATAGGTTGTTTTATTTTCCTCGCCGTCTCCGGCGTTTTCTAAAAATATAGTCCGTCGGAGCACTTAGTGCGGATTAAAGAAGAGCGAATAGATAAATAAATGATGATAATTTAATGGTATAAAGCGGACGAGTTTAAAGTTTAATTTTCTCTTTTAAAAGTTGGTAGTAAACAGAAAGCGATGATAATGGATTGGAAGCCGGAAACGCAATTGTGGAAATTTTTATTTTTAAAACGTTTCGTTTCTGCTTTCCGTTTTCGTCTCTTCCCTTTACCTTTTGATCTTTACCTTTCGATTGCTCGTTGTTTTTGACGATGTGTTTTGTTATTTTTTTCCTTTGCCTCTCATTTTATTATATTTATATCCTCGATTTCTCCTCTTCGGTGACCCTCCAGTACAGCCGTAAATTAAATGAAAAAGAAAAAGAAGACGATCGGCGATTGGAAATTAAGAATAGAAGGAGAGAAAACCTCTGTTTTCCCCCTCTTTAGTAGTTTATCGTGGTTTCTTCTTTCTTTCGGATCTATCTGCTCTATTTGAAGTTATCTGCCATCTGTTTCTATATTTTACCCTTCTTTCTCTTCTTCTGCTATTTTTTTCTCGACCACTCTAACTATTCAGCTACTTATACTGCACTATAAAGAACAGAATGTATCAAATAGAGAATAAAAAGATATATATAGAACAAATAATCGAAGACAGAACGTGGAGGTGAGGGAGATCTAGAAGACTTTCTTTTCTTCTGTTGTATGTTATCTCTATCTGCTATATATTTTTTAGTTATGTTGTCTTCTCCCATGGCTATTCGCCACAGCCACAAACTGAGTGGAAAAGAAACGGAAGATTTCTCTTATCTTATGTTTTCCATTTGAGGCAAAGACGAGCGTAAACATGTAAGATAAACGATGAAAGATACAAAATTAAGAATAGGAGATAGCAAAATCCTGTTTTTCTCTTTCCTTCGACGTTTAGTAAGTTTTTTCTTCCTTTCTTTCGGGTCTATCTGCTTTATTTACAGTTATTTCTTATATTCTTTATATATCTTACCCTTCTTCTTCTGTTATCTGTCATCTGTTAACAGGAAGATGAAGGGCAGAGAATGTCAAATAGAAAATAGGGTAAATGTGATTGCAAATAGGGGGCAAAAAAACAGTTTAATAGACGAAAGAACGATAAAAGATTATGTTTTTCCTTGTTCTTCATTTATTCTCACAGCCATCTTATCTTCTTCTATACTTTTCTTTTAATTCCTTCTTTGTTTTTGCCTTCTGAAAAAATTCTATAGTTTCGATCTTCATTTTTTATCGCATAACCTAACATAAACGAATTGTTTTTCTTTTTCATTATTGTCATGCATCTTTCGGTTGATTTTTCCCCTCTTCCACTTTTTCTGTTTTTCTTTTTCCCTTTATTGTAAAAGGGAAACGTGCATAGCAGAATACATCGACTAGACAACAGACGATAAAAGATCAAGAACGAAAGGTAGAAAACAAATGATAAATGATCAACAATAAATGTTCTCCATTTTCAATGTTTTGTTTCTCTTTTGTCTCGTTTCCGGTTTATCATTTTCATCCTCATTCTACCACTTACAGCTCGATTTTATCAATTTGTTTCTGATTGTCTATTCTTCGACTACTTTCTGTCGTTCAACCCTAATGTCTTCAATCGTTTTTTTGATTTTGGTCACCTCAGTCTAGATTTTCTTTCACTGATGATGACAACCTAGTTGCCGAAATATGTATTTAGAACAATCTAAATCGGTGTAGTAAGGGTAAAAATACTTTTTTCGTGTTTTCTTGTTTTGAACTGCTTTCTGTTTTTATTCTCTGTTTTCCCTTCTACTTTCTGGCATCGACGTTCTTCTGGCGTTTTCCTTCGGCCCTTTGTTTCGATTTTTGTATCGATTACCTCGTCTGCTTTGATTACCAGTTTTTATCTTCTAACTTGCTGTTTCTCCTCATCTTTCTTTGTTTTTTCGGGGCTTTTTCTCTTCTTCTCACTTGTTTATCCTTTCATGTGTTGCTTCTTTTTTGTTTTGTATTCGGATTTCAATTTTTTCCTCAACTATATCTCCCCAGCTGCTTTTTCTTGCTAATATTTATATCCCCCTGTTTTCCCTTCTACTTTCTGGCATTGACGCTCTTCTCACGTTTTACTTCGGTCTTTTGTTTCGATTTTTTCTATCAATTACCTCGTCTGTTTTGATTACTAGTTTCTATCCTCTAATTTGCTGTTTACCCTCATCGTTCTTTGTCTTTTCGGGGCTTTCCCCCTTCCTTTCACTGGTTTACCCTTTCATGAGTTGTTTTTTCTCTGTTGTTTTGTCCTCGATTTACATTTTTCCTCAACTATCTTGTTACTCGCCTTTTTATTTGTTGCTATTACTGATTTGCCTTCTGTTTTCCCTTCTACCTTCTGGTATCGACGTTCTTCTGCCGTTTCTTTTCGGTCTATTGTTTCGATTCTTTTCCACCGATTATCTCGTCTGTTTTGATTACTAATTTTTATCTCCCTAACTTGCTGTTTCTCTTCATCACCTGCCTTTTCGGTGTTTTCCACTTTTTCTCCCTTGTTTACCCTTTCGGAGTTGTTTTCTTTCGTTTTTGTTTTGTATTCGGATTTCAATTTTTCCTCAACCGTTTCTCGTCAGTTCCTTTTTATTATGGCATCCATGCTCTTCTGACGTTTTTCTTCGGTCTTTCGTTTCTATTTCGTCTACCGATTACCCCGTCTTTTTGTCCCGTCTTCATATTTTCTCGTCTTTTCGGGTATTTTCCCCTACTTCTCACTTGTTTACCCTTTCATGAGTTTTTGCTTTGTCCTCGATTTCAATTTTTCCTCAACTATCCTGTCACTTGCTTTTTTTTATTTGTTGCTATTACTGATATCGCTTCTGTTTACTCTTCTACCTCCTGGTATCGACGTTCTTCTGACGTTTTTCTTTCGCTTCTATTTTTTCTACCGATTATCTCTTCTGTTTTGATTGCTAGTTTCTATCCTCTAATTTGCTGTTTCTCTTCATCATCTGCCTTTTCGAGTTTTTTCCCCTTTTTCTCAATTGTTTAGTCTTATGTGTGTTGTTTCTTTCCTTCTAGCTTTTCTAGCTCTGTATTTGAATAGCAATTTTTCCTCAACTATATCTTGTCTCTTGCATTTTTTATTTCTTGCTTTTACTTATATCCGTTCCGTCTTTCTTTCCAGTTCTTTCTTCTCATTTCTACTTTTCCAACCCTATTTTTTGACTTGTTCTCCTCGTTTTTCGTCATCTGTTGCTCTTCGATTTTGACACAAATATCACATCGGTAAACTCCTCACCACACAATTGTTTATAATAAAATCGGTGACACGTGTTTCGCTAGCTCGAGGCAAGCATCTTCAACAAACCGTATAAACCGACGTGACTGAATTTCGGTTTATACGGTCGTTGAAGCGAAGTGACTGAACTTCGGTTTATACGGTTGTTGAAGATGCTTGCCTCGAGCTAGCGAAACACGTGTCACCGATTTTATTATGAAACAATTGTGTGGTGAGGAGTTTACCGATGTGATATTTGTGTCAGTAAATTGCACCACAGTCCTTGCAATCACCTTCGATTTTGAACTTACAATTAGTGGATTACAGATTGACTGCGTTGGGCTTGCTTGGAGGTTGTCAATTGATTTCGAAGTTTCTCGGGTTGTAGTATTAGATGTTAGATGTTAGATTACTTGAGGTGGCACTGATGCCTGTTCCACTGCGACCTTTTCAGGTCTATTGTAGTCCTCATGCCTCCTTAAAGTACGTTCTCTAGCTTTATTCCTTTAATTAGACTTGACAGTTTTGAGAGCGGTTCTTCCGTATATACATATATTTTTAAAAGCGGACTTGAAGCCCTTGCTCCGTAATGCTGTTATATGCCTCTATAATAGAATCCTGGTCTGCCTGAAGCTTTGCCGGCTTCATCTGTGTGGCTGGATAGTCGTTGCATACTACCACGATCCTCTCCAAAGCAGCCTCCTTGAAGGTTAAACCTTGTGGCCCCTTGCCTTTCGGAAGACCTGCGGGAGTACTGCCCTCCGACCTCGTTTTTGGACTTCCGTCCTTTCCTTACGTTTAGTAGCCTCCACCGACTGTTGAGGCCTAACTTCCTTATCTAGACTAACTTGGCCTTTTGTGCATGCCTAGTGAAGTTGGCCTTGATTATGGTCCTTTTAACCTGTATGAAATCTTGGCCCTGTTTCACAAGTTTTTGCACTTTAGCCTTGGAAATTCTAGATAGCGTAGCTATACGAAGACTAACTAGAACTTCGGGTTGTAGTATTACAATTTTTCTCATCTCTCCTTCTTTCTAGTTCTCGGTTGTCATCTCTTTTCGTTGTTGTTTCATTTTTCTGCCCTGCTCCCATTTCCGTTATCTTTTCCCCTCGTTTTCATCCTCGCCTTGTTCAATCGCTGTTACACCACATCTCCCTTATTAAATTCCAAAATTTCCTTACGCAAGCGATTCGATTACGTTAACGTATCGTAATCATTTTCCTCTCCCCTTTTTCGTTTCGAATCTCGGAACGGCAATCGCTCAAGACCAATCAGGGCGAAACGTCAAGCGCAGAATTATAGACATAAAAAACGGCGACGAGACCTTTCGGTATCGTTCGGTAATTGCACGCGATCCGCCATAAAAAGCAGATAACAACGGCGGCTCCTCGCGATCGATCGATTTATGGCGAATAAGTTCTCGATAAAAAGGAGTAGAAACGAGGTTACGGCCGGACTGACGTTTCGATAGAAAATACTGCTAAAAAGAAAAGGTGCGGGTTATTTTCGATGCGATTAAGGGCAGTTCGACCGACCAGTCTCGGTCAGTTCTAAAACGAAGCGAAGGTGCGCCTGCCTGCCGTCCAATCGGCGGCTTCGAAAATAGCGATATCGCGTGCGACGGAATGCGCTTTCGAATTATGGATGGATATGGGTGGATGGATAGATTGACGGGATGGATGGAGGTGAAGATCGGTGGTGGAAAATGAAAAGAAATGTTTGACGCGCGCTTCAACGATGTGACGGAACGATTTCTGTCAGTTTTAAATCATTCGTAGACGTTCCACGTCCCGTGACTATTCGCTAGAATCGGTTTTACCGTCAGGTCAGAAAAACTAAAGATGAGAAACGATATAAATCAGAAAAAACCTCAAAGAAAAACGAAGAACGAGAGTAAGTCGGAAAATGATAGGAAAAAGGCGAAATCGGCGAAGAAACAAAAGACAGAGGGGTGAAAATCAATGGCAGAAATAAACCAAAAACCAAAAGAGCACGAAGTAGGAGAGAAAAGTCTTAACGATACTTTATAGTCTCATCCTCACCGATTGAAGTGATTCTCCCAAAATTCTTTGAAAACTTGCAACACGCTTTTCAAGGTCAAAATGAACCCGAAGATAAGGAAGATTTCGAGGAAGATAGCGGAATAGAAAACAACTCACACAAAGCACCTTGGACGTTAAGGGCAAAAACCTGCTAAAGGAAAGTCAAAGATAAAATTCGACAAAACGTGAGAAGGAATGCAAGAGACAAATCGAAAAGATAGAAACTGGAAAGTGAAACAAACGAAGAAGGACACAGAAAGCAGTTAAGAACAAGAAAAATGTATAATTTAGGAAGAAAAAACGGTTGTTTCAAGGCAATTAAAACAAAGAGATAAGCAAAAACTGGAACCAGCGAGAAAGCAGAATGAATGAGGCAGAAATCAAAAAGTAAAGAAAGAGAAAACAAATATGAGGTAGAGGCGGTGGCTTAAGTAAATGGAAATCTGAACTACGGACAAGACATCAGAAAGAAAAGGGTTAAAAAAGGAAAACGATAGAAATCAGGAGAAAAGCTAAAATCGAAAACCAAAAACGGAAACTGGCCATAAAATGAAATGAATAAGGCGACATCCAGCAAAAACAAAATTTTAGTTAAAACGAAAGATAGAAGGTGAAAATGAAAAGAATGTATAAACCAGAACAAACCAAAACAGTCGAAGTACGACACAAAAAGCATTAGAGAGAAGATATAAACAACAACACGTGGAAGCTAAGACGAAGGATAAAAACAAAAGAAACGGCAATAAACTGGAAACCGAAGCAAACAGTTGAGGAAACGGAAAATGTATAATATAGCAACCAGAAATAGTAGTTTAAAGGCATTTAAGCAAAAAAGAAGGAAATAAACAGAAAAATATAACCAGGGAGAAAGCAGAATGAAGGAGACAGAAATCGAAAAGTAGAACGCACAAAGAAAAAACGAATGTGAGCTAGAATCGGTGGCTAAAGTAAAAGCAAAAACAGAGTATACTCAGCGGAAGAGGGTAAACATATGAGGAAGGAGACGAAAAGCACCAGAGAGCAGATAGGAGACACAGAGTATAAACAACAAAACGTAGAAGCTAAGATGAAGGAGAACATGCAAACAAAAGAAACGGCCGGAAACTGGAAACTAGAAATTGAAACAAATAGAAGAGGACACACAGGACAATTGAGGAAAAGAAAATTGTATAATAGAGCAGTAGAAAATAATTGTTTCAAGGCAATGCTACAAGAAAGAAACAAACAAAGAATAGTACAAGGGAGAAACGATGGAGGCAAAAATTAAAAACCAAGAATCACAAAGAGAAAACGGATATGAGCTAGAACCGGTGTCTTACTTCAGACAGAAGGCGGAGTAAGCTGAACGCAGGATACGACAACAGAAAGAAAAGGACTAGAAGAGACAAATAATAGAAATCAGATGAAACGCTCCAGAAAACAAAAAGCTTTAAAAGAAAAGAAAGAACGTAAATAGGAAGGGACGATATAAACCAGAAAGCCGAAACAAATGCAGAAGGAGACCAAAAATACCGGAGAGAAGATATGAAACACAGAATATAAGCAACAAAACGGAAAAGTTGAAATAAAGGAGAACACAAAAAGAATGTATCGTATAGTAAAAGAAAGAAAACAAAAAAGGACAAGACAAACAAGAAATTGAGCAATGGAGGAAGCAGAATGAAGGAGGCAGAACTCAGAAAGTAAGACACACAAAGAGAAAACCAATATCAGTTAGAACCCGCGGTAGTAAAGTAAAGTAAAAAGAAAACCAGAGTAAACTGAACTACGGACAAGACACCAGAACGAAAAGGACGATAAAAAGGAACGATAAAAATCAGGAGAAATGCTGGAGAAAACAAAAACTGATAATAGACGCCCTTTCTTTCCTCTTCAAGAAATTTGCACTTGCGATTCTGTTCTCTCATTTTCGTTCCTTTTTCTTCTACTTAAAAAAGAAATTGAATGAATGACGGAAAATAAAACCGCAAGAACAAAACGGAACACGGAAGTTGAAGCTATTTTGTTTCTGTAATTCTTTCTTCATTCCTTCCTCTTCTACCATTTGAAAAAAGGATGGATGATGGAAAACGAAACTGCACAAATAGAGACACGAAGTGAAGAAACAACAGAAGACAGGAAGCATGGGCTTTGAAGAACAAAACGAAACACGGAAGATGAAGCGATTCCGTTTTTCTAATTTTTTAAATTTTTTTCTTTTACATTTTAAAAAAGGAATGGATAGTGGAAAGTAAAACCGTAAAAATAAAAAGACGAAGTGAAGAAATAAGAGAAGACAGGAAGCACGAGCTGAATGAAGAAACAGACACAAAGAAGGTGAAGGGATTTTGTTTTTCTAATTCTCTCGTCGTTTCTTTTTCCTTCTCTTTTAAAACAAAGGCAATAGCACTGCAACAATAGAAAGACGAAATGAAGAAAAATAGAAGACAGGAAGCAT
Organism: Chrysina gloriosa; assembly: GCA_038088585.1. Taxonomy (NCBI): domain Eukaryota; kingdom Metazoa; phylum Arthropoda; class Insecta; order Coleoptera; family Scarabaeidae; genus Chrysina; species Chrysina gloriosa. Next base: position 109,440,920 of record CM076087.1, on the reverse strand, counting down.
GAGCTTTGAAGATAAAAGCGAAACACGGAAGATGAAGCGATTCCGTTTTTCTAATTTTTTTAAATTTTTTTCTTTTACATTTTAAAAAGGAATGGATAGTGGAAAGTAAAACCGCAAAAAAAAAGACGAAGTGAAGAAATAACAGAAGACAGGAACCACGAGCTGAATGAAGAAACAGACACAAAGAAGGTGAAGGGATTTTGTTTTTCTAATTCTCTCGTCGTTTCTTTTTCCTTCTCTTTTAAAACAAAGGCAATAGCACTGCAACAATAGAAAGACGAAATGAAGAAAAATAGAAGACAGGAAGCATGAGCTTTGAAGATAAAAGCGAAACACGGAAGATGAAGCGATTCCGTTTTTCTATTTTTTTAAATTTTTTTCTTTTACATTTTAAAAAAGGAATGGATAGTGGAAAGTAAAACCGCAAAAATAAAAGACGAAGTGAAGAAATAAGAGAAGACAGGAAGCACGAGCTGAATGAAGAAACAGACACAAAGAAGGTGAAGGGATTTTCTTTTTCTAATTCTCTCGTCGTTTCTTTTTCCTTCTCTTTTAAAACAAATGGAATAGCACTGCAACAATAGAAAGACGAAGTGAAGAAAAATAGAAGACAGGAAGCATGAGCTTTGAAGATAAAAGCGAAACACGGAAGATGAAGCGATTCCGTTTTTCTAATTTTTTTTTAAATTTTTTTCTTTTACATTTTAAAAAAGGAATGGATAGTGGAAAGTAAAACCGTAAAAATAAAAGACGAAGTGAAGAAATAAGAGAAGACAGGAAGCACGAGCTGAATGAAGAAACAGACACAAAGAAGGTGAAGGGATTTTCTTTTTCTAATTCTCTCGTCGTTTCTTTTTCCTTCTCTTTTAAAACAAAGGCAATAGCACTGCAACAATAGAAAGACGAAATGAAGAAAAATAGAAGACAGGAAGCATGAGCTTTGAAGATAAAAGCGAAACACGGAAGATGAAGCGATTCCGTTTTTCTAATTTTTTTTAAATTTTTTTCTTTTACATTTTAAGAAAGGAATGGATAGTGGAAAGTAAAACCGCAAAAATAAAAAGACGAAGTGAAGAAATAAGAGAAGACAGGAAGCACGAGCTGAATGAAGAAACAGACACAAAGAAGGTGAAGGGATTTTCTTTTTCTAATTCTCTCGTCGTTTCTTTTTCCTTCTCTTTTAAAACAAAGGCAATAGCACTGCAACAATAGAAAGACGAAATGAAGAAAAATAGAAGACAGGAAGCATGAGCTTTGAAGATAAAAGCGAAACACGGAAGATGAAGCGATTCCGTTTTTCTAATTTTTTTAAATTTTTTTCTTTTACATTTTAAAAAAGGAATGGATAGTGGAAAGTAAAACCGTAAAAATAAAAGACGAAGTGAAGAAATAAGAGAAGACAGGAAGCACGAGCTGAATGAAGAAACAGACACAAAGAAGGTGAAGGGATTTTCTTTTTCTAATTCTCTCGTCGTTTCTTTTTCCTTCTCTTTTAAAACAAATGGAATAGCACTGCAACAATAGAAAGACGAAGTGAAGAAAAATAGAAGACAGGAAGCATGAGCTTTGAAGATAAAAGCGAAACACGGAAGATGAAGCGATTCCGTTTTTCTAATTTTTTTAAATTTTTTTCTTTTACATTTTAAAAAAGGAATGGATAGTGGAAAGTAAAACCGTAAAAATAAAAGACGAAGTGAAGAAATAAGAGAAGACAGGAAGCACGAGCTGAATGAAGAAACAGACACAAAGAAGGTGAAGGGATTTTCTTTTTCTAATTCTCTCGTCGTTTCTTTTTCCTTCTCTTTTAAAACAAAGGCAATAGCACTGCAACAATAGAAAGACGAAATGAAGAAAAATAGAAGACAGGAAGCATGAGCTTTGAAGATAAAAGCGAAACACGGAAGATGAAGCGATTCCGTTTTTCTAATTTTTTAAATTTTTTTCTTTTACATTTTAAAAAAGGAATGGATAGTGGAAAGTAAAACCGTAAAAATAAAAAGACGAAGTGAAGAAATAAGAGAAGACAGGAAGCACGAGCTGAATGAAGAAACAGACACAAAGAAGGTGAAGGGATTTTCTTTTTCTAATTCTCTCGTCGTTTCTTTTTCCTTCTCTTTTAAAACAAATGGAATAGCACTGCAACAATAGAAAGACGAAGTGAAGAAAAATAGAAGACAGGAAGCATGAGCTTTGAAGATAAAAGCGAAACACGGAAGATGAAGCGATTCCGTTTTTCTAATTTTTTTAAATTTTTTTCTTTTACATTTTAAAAAAGGAATGGATAGTGGAAAGTAAAACCGTAAAAATAAAAAGACGAAGTGAAGAAATAAGAGAAGACAGGAAGCACGAGCTGAATGAAGAAACAGACACAAAGAAGGTGAAGGGATTTTCTTTTTCTAATTCTCTCGTCGTTTCTTTTTCCTTCTCTTTTAAAACAAATGGAATAGCACTGCAACAATAGAAAGACGAAGTGAAGAAAAATAGAAGACAGGAAGCATGAGCTTTGAAGATAAAAGCGAAACACGGAAGATGAAGCGATTCCGTTTTTCTAATTTTTTAAATTTTTTTCTTTTACATTTTAAAAAAGGAATGGATAGTGGAAAGTAAAACCGTAAAAATAAAAAGACGAAGTGAAGAAATAAGAGAAGACAGGAAGCACGAGCTGAATGAAGAAACAGACACAAAGAAGGTGAAGGGATTTTCTTTTTCTAATTCTCTCGTCGTTTCTTTTTCCTTCTCTTTTAAAACAAAGGCAATAGCACTGCAACAATAGAAAGACGAAATGAAGAAAAATAGAAGACAGGAAGCATGAGCTTTGAAGATAAAAGCGAAACACGGAAGATGAAGCGATTCCGTTTTTCTAATTTTTTTTTAAATTTTTTTCTTTTACATTTTAAAAAGGAATGGATAGTGGAAAGTAAAACCGTAAAAATAAAAAGACGAAGTGAAGAAATAAGAGAAGACAGGAAGCACGAGCTGAATGAAGAAACAGACACAAAGAAGGTGAAGGGATTTTCTTTTTCTAATTCTCTCGTCGTTTCTTTTTCCTTCTCTTTTAAAACAAAGGCAATAGCACTGCAACAATAGAAAGACGAAATGAAGAAAAATAGAAGACAGGAAGCATGAGCTTTGAAGATAAAAGCGAAACACGGAAGATGAAGCGATTCCGTTTTTCTAATTTTTTTAAATTTTTTTCTTTTACATTTTAAGAAAGGAATGGATAGTGGAAAGTAAAACCGCAAAAATAAAAAGACGAAGTGAAGAAATAAGAGAAGACAGGAAGCACGAGCTGAATGAAGAAACAGACACAAAGAAGGTGAAGGGATTTTCTTTTCTAATTCTCTCGTCGTTTCTTTTTCCTTCTCTTTAAAACAAAGGCAATAGCACTGCAACAATAGAAAGACGAAATGAAGAAAAATAGAAGACAGGAAGCATGAGCTTTGAAGATAAAAGCGAAACACGGAAGATGAAGCGATTCCGTTTTTCTAATTTTTTAAATTTTTTTCTTTTACATTTTAAAAAAGGAATGGATAGTGGAAAGTAAAACCGTAAAAATAAAAAGACGAAGTGAAGAAATAAGAGAAGACAGGAAGCACGAGCTGAATGAAGAAACAGACACAAAGAAGGTGAAGGGATTTTCTTTTTCTAATTCTCTCGTCGTTTCTTTTTCCTTCTCTTTAAAACAAATGGAATAGCACTGCAACAATAGAAAGACGAAGTGAAGAAAAATAGAAGACAGGAAGCATGAGCTTTGAAGATAAAAGCGAAACACGGAAGATGAAGCGATTCCGTTTTTCTAATTTTTTTAAATTTTTTTCTTTTACATTTTAAAAAAGGAATGGATAGTGGAAAGTAAAACCGTAAAAATAAAAAGACGAAGTGAAGAAATAAGAGAAGACAGGAAGCACGAGCTGAATGAAGAAACAGACACAAAGAAGGTGAAGGGATTTTCTTTTTCTAATTCTCTCGTCGTTTCTTTTTCCTTCTCTTTTAAAACAAATGGAATAGCACTGCAACAATAGAAAGACGAAGTGAAGAAAAATAGAAGACAGGAAGCATGAGCTTTGAAGATAAAAGCGAAACACGGAAGATGAAGCGATTCCGTTTTTCTAATTTTTTTAAATTTTTTTCTTTTACATTTTAAAAAAGGAATGGATAGTGGAAAGTAAAACCGTAAAAATAAAAAGACGAAGTGAAGAAATAAGAGAAGACAGGAAGCACGAGCTGAATGAAGAAACAGACACAAAGAAGGTGAAGGGATTTTCTTTTTCTAATTCTCTCGTCGTTTCTTTTTCCTTCTCTTTTAAAACAAAGGCAATAGCACTGCAACAATAGAAAGACGAAATGAAGAAAAATAGAAGACAGGAAGCATGAGCTTTGAAGATAAAAGCGAAACACGGAAGATGAAGCGATTCCGTTTTTCTAATTTTTTTAAATTTTTTTCTTTTACATTTTAAAAAAGGAATGGATAGTGGAAAGTAAAACCGTAAAAATAAAAAGACGAAGTGAAGAAATAAGAGAAGACAGGAAGCACGAGCTGAATGAAGAAACAGACACAAAGAAGGTGAAGGGATTTTCTTTTTCTAATTCTCTCGTCGTTTCTTTTTCCTTCTCTTTTAAAACAAATGGAATAGCACTGCAACAATAGAAAGACGAAGTGAAGAAAAATAGAAGACAGGAAGCATGAGCTTTGAAGATAAAAGCGAAACACGGAAGATGAAGCGATTCCGTTTTTCTAATTTTTTTAAATTTTTTTCTTTTACATTTTAAAAAAGGAATGGATAGTGGAAAGTAAAACCGTAAAAATAAAAAGACGAAGTGAAGAAATAAGAGAAGACAGGAAGCACGAGCTGAATGAAGAAACAGACACAAAGAAGGTGAAGGGATTTTCTTTTTCTAATTCTCTCGTCGTTTCTTTTTCCTTCTCTTTTAAAACAAATGGAATAGCACTGCAACAATAGAAAGACGAAGTGAAGAAAAATAGAAGACAGGAAGCATGAGCTTTGAAGATAAAAGCGAAACACGGAAGATGAAGCGATTCCGTTTTTCTAATTTTTTTAAATTTTTTTCTTTTACATTTTAAAAAAGGAATGGATAGTGGAAAGTAAAACCGTAAAAATAAAAAGACGAAGTGAAGAAATAAGAGAAGACAGGAAGCACGAGCTGAATGAAGAAACAGACACAAAGAAGGTGAAGGGATTTTCTTTTTCTAATTCTCTCGTCGTTTCTTTTTCCTTCTCTTTTAAAACAAATGGAATAGCACTGCAACAATAGAAAGACGAAGTGAAGAAAAATAGAAGACAGGAAGCATGAGCTTTGAAGATAAAAGCGAAACACGGAAGATGAAGCGATTCCGTTTTTCTAATTTTTTTAAATTTTTTTCTTTTACATTTTAAAAAAGGAATGGATAGTGGAAAGTAAAACCGTAAAAATAAAAAGACGAAGTGAAGAAATAAGAGAAGACAGGAAGCACGAGCTGAATGAAGAAACAGACACAAAGAAGGTGAAGGGATTTTCTTTTTCTAATTCTCTCGTCGTTTCTTTTTCCTTCTCTTTTAAAACAAATGGAATAGCACTGCAACAATAGAAAGACGAAGTGAAGAAAAATAGAAGACAGGAAGCATGAGCTTTGAAGATAAAAGCGAAACACGGAAGATGAAGCGATTCCGTTTTTCTAATTTTTTAAATTTTTTTCTTTTACATTTTAAAAAAGGAATGGATAGTGGAAAGTAAAACCGTAAAAATAAAAGAGACGAAGTGAAGAAATAAGAGAAGACAGGAAGCACGAGCTGAATGAAGAAACAGACACAAAGAAGGTGAAGGGATTTTCTTTTTCTAATTCTCTCGTCGTTTCTTTTTCCTTCTCTTTTAAAACAAAGGCAATAGCACTGCAACAATAGAAAGACGAAATGAAGAAAAATAGAAGACAGGAAGCATGAGCTTTGAAGATAAAAGCGAAACACGGAAGATGAAGCGATTCCGTTTTTCTAATTTTTTTAAATTTTTTTCTTTTACATTTTAAAAAAGGAATGGATAGTGGAAAGTAAAACCGTAAAAATAAAAAGACGAAGTGAAGAAATAAGAGAAGACAGGAAGCACGAGCTGAATGAAGAAACAGACACAAAGAAGGTGAAGGGATTTTCTTTTTCTAATTCTCTCGTCGTTTCTTTTTCCTTCTCTTTTAAAACAAAGGCAATAGCACTGCAACAATAGAAAGACGAAATGAAGAAAAATAGAAGACAGGAAGCATGAGCTTTGAAGATAAAAGCGAAACACGGAAGATGAAGCGATTCCGTTTTTCTAATTTTTTTTAAATTTTTTTCTTTTACATTTTAAGAAAGGAATGGATAGTGGAAAGTAAAACCGCAAAAATAAAAAGACGAAGTGAAGAAATAAGAGAAGACAGGAAGCACGAGCTGAATGAAGAAACAGACACAAAGAAGGTGAAGGGATTTTCTTTTCTAATTCTCTCGTCGTTTCTTTTTCCTTCTCTTTTAAAACAAAGGCAATAGCACTGCAACAATAGAAAGACGAAATGAAGAAAAATAGAAGACAGGAAGCATGAGCTTTGAAGATAAAAGCGAAACACGGAAGATGAAGCGATTCCGTTTTTCTAATTTTTTTAAATTTTTTTCTTTTACATTTTAAAAAGGAATGGATAGTGGAAAGTAAAACCGTAAAAATAAAAGACGAAGTGAAGAAATAAGAGAAGACAGGAAGCACGAGCTGAATGAAGAAACAGACACAAAGAAGGTGAAGGGATTTTCTTTTCTAATTCTCTCGTCGTTTCTTTTTCCTTCTCTTTTAAAACAAATGGAATAGCACTGCAACAATAGAAAGACGAAGTGAAGAAAAATAGAAGACAGGAAGCATGAGCTTTGAAGATAAAAGCGAAACACGGAAGATGAAGCGATTCCGTTTTTCTAATTTTTTTAAATTTTTTCTTTTACATTTTAAAAAAGGAATGGATAGTGGAAAGTAAAACCGTAAAAATAAAAAGACGAAGTGAAGAAATAAGAGAAGACAGGAAGCACGAGCTGAATGAAGAAACAGACACAAAGAAGGTGAAGGGATTTTCTTTTTCTAATTCTCTCGTCGTTTCTTTTTCCTTCTCTTTTAAAACAAATGGAATAGCACTGCAACAATAGAAAGACGAAGTGAAGAAAAATAGAAGACAGGAAGCATGAGCTTTGAAGATAAAAGCGAAACACGGAAGATGAAGCGATTCCGTTTTTCTAATTTTCTTTTCGCTCCAATTTTCTTTTAAAAAAACTTCTTTAACATACGTCAGTGATAAACCAGGACGAAGATATCAAAGGTGTGAAGAAAAAGGAACGCGCTAGTTAGTTATAAAAGAACGAAACATTCGTACTCGTACGTTTTTCTTCTCAATCAACCTTCCTTCAAACCCTCATCCTCCCTTCCATCACATCCTATCCCATATCACCGACGCAGTTACAAATCCGACTTCCGATTCGCGAAATTTTCGTCGACAAATCAACGCGGCGCGAGAATCTACCCGGGGAAAGCTCGCACGGATAAAATTCAATTTTCCCGAGTATTTACAACCTTTTGAAGTTTCAGCAGTTGGACTCGAACGCTTCTTATCATCCTCGCATAACAATATTGCGCATATTTTATCTCCTACGTACATACATACGTTCATATTTTGAAATGGTAAAACGTTAGCGCAAAACTCCTTAAACGAAATGACGTCTCTTAATACATAGCTCAATATAGATGTATACCGTACCGCATACATAAATTGTTATATTTAGCTCGACAGTGATGAACTGCTTTAATAATAAATTTATATAATGACGGGTCTTTAGACGTTGAGCGTCCCGCATCGGACGGACAGATTTATTTGTGGACGTTAAAAGTTGTGTTAATATATTTCCTTTTCTTTTGGCTTTCGTCTATAGAAGGAAGGTGAAAAAGACAAAGTTAAAAGAAACAACAACAAAAAATAGAAAGAAAATAAATACATAAGAAAACCGATAGGAACTTGAAACTTCATATCCTCAAAGCAAGAAAATTTATTCCGTGAAACGTATTGGGGGCGTCTTTGTGAAAATGAAGAAAAGTTGAAGAAAATGAAAATTATATTCCATTTTTTACGCGATATCCAAGAACATGTGTGAAGTTAACGCGCCAGCAGGTAAGAGATTACCAAGGAAACAAAGAAAGAAATGAAGAACAAGAAGGATAAGAAGAAGAAACGCACGAAGAACAAGCACAAGAAGTACTAGAAGAAGGAGAAAAGCACAACAAGAAGAAGGAGAAGTACAAGAAAACGAAAAAGGAGAAAAAAAACAAGAAGAAGAAGAACAAGAAGAAGAATCGCAAGAAGAACAAGCACAAGAAGTACTAGAAGAAGGAGAAAAAGAACAAGAAGAAGAAGGAGAAGTAGAAGAAAACGAAAAAGGAGAAAAAACAAGAAGAAGAAGAAAGCGAAAAAGGAGAAGAAAACAAGAAGAAGGAGAAAGACAAGAAGAAGGAGAATAAGAATAAGAAGTAGAACAAGAACAAGAAGAAGTTTAGTTTTCCTTTGGTTAACAGAATCTGAAAATATCAATTTCGTATCGTTGGTAACTCCGAACTTTAATTTTTGGTATCTGCCTCTTATTCTATTCCTAATCTCTGCCGTTTACGTTTTGTCGTCCAAATTCTTTCTTGCGTCTTTCCGCTCCTCTCTTTTTCTTTCTTTTGCTCCCTATCATCCCCTGTTTGTTTTGCGTTTTCCTGTCAATCCGTCGTTCGCTTCTTGTTTTCTATCTAGTATTTTATTCCTCTCATAATTTTTTACTAGTGTATTGTATTCCATTGTTATCAACTTCTGGTTATCCTCACATTTTCCACCGTTCTTCCTTTGTCTTCAATATATTTTTCGGACATCTTTCTTGCTGTTTCTTTTTTCTGTCTCCTTCATTCTGCTTCCTCTATTGCCCTATTTTTGTTTGTCTTTTTCTTTTTGTTTAACTGTCTTCAAACAACTATTACTATATTATACATTCTTCATCCTCTCAACTGGTTCCTGTGTCCTCCTTTGTTTGTTTCAGTTTTTAGTTTCAGGCCGTTTCTTTTATTTTTGTGTTCTTCTTCATTTCAATTTCTTCGTTTTGTTGTTTGACTTTCTGTGTTTCACATCTTCTTTCCGGTACTTTTGGTATTCTTCTTCTTCATTTATTGCTATATTTTTCTTTGTCCTTTCCTTTGTTGTGTAATCGTAAACAACTGTTTTCTGTTACTATATTATACATTCTTCGTCCTCTCTACTGTCTCTTTCTTCATTTGTTTTAGTTTCTAGTTTCTTGCTGTTCCTTTTGTTTTTGTGTTCTTCTTCATTTCGATTTCTACGTTTTGGTGTTTGTATTCTGTGTTTCACATCTTCTCTCCGGTACTTTTGGTATTCTTCTTCTTCATTTATTGCTATATTTTTCTTTGTCCTTTCCTTTGTTATGTAATCGTAAACAACTGTTTTCTGTTACTATATTATACATTCTTCGTCCTCTCTACTGTCTCTTTCTTCATTTGTTTTAGTTTCTAGTTTCTTGCTGTTCCTTTTGTTTTTGTGTTCTTCTTCATTTCAATTTCTACGTTTTGTTGTTTGTATTCCGTGTTTCACATCTTCTCTCCGGTACTTTTTGTATCCTTCTTCATTTATTGCTATATTTTTCTTTGTCCTTTCCTTTATTGTGTAATCGTAAACAACTGTTTTCTGTTACTATATTATACATTCTTCGTCCTCTCTACTGTCTCTTTCTTCATTTGTTTTAGTTTCTAGTTTCTTGCTGTTCCTTTTGTTTTTGTGTTCTTCTTCATTTCGTTTTCTACGTTTTGGTGTTTGCATTCTGTGTTTCACATCTTCTCTCCGGTACTTTTGGTATTCTTCTTCTTCATTTATTGCTATATTTTTCTTTGTCCTTTCCTTTGTTATGTAATCGTAAACAACTGTTTTCTGTTAGTATATTATACATTCTTCGTCCTCCCTACTGTCTCTTTCTTCATTTGTTTTAGTTTCTAGTTTCTTGCTGTTCCTTTTGTTTTTGTGTTCTTCTTCATTTCGATTTCTACGTTTTGTTGTTTGTATTCCGTGTTTCACATCTTCTCTCCGGTACTTTTTATATCCTTCTTCATTTATTGCTATATTTTTCTTTGTCCTTTCCTTTATTGTGTAATCGTAAACAACTGTTTTCTGTTACTATATTATACATTCTTCGTCCTCTCTACTGTCTCCTTCTTCATTTGTTTTAGTTTCTAGTTTCTTGCTGTTCCTTTTGTTTTCGTGTTCTTCTTCATTTCAATTTCTACGTTTTGTTGTTTGCATTCTGTGTTTCACATCTTCTTTCCGGTACTTTTGGTATTCTTCTTCTTCATTTATTGCTATATTTTTCTTTGTCCTTTCCTTTGTTGTGTAATCGTAAACAACTGTTTTCTGTTACTATATTATACATTCTTCGTCCTCCCTACTGTCTCTTTCTTCATTTGTTTTAGTTTCTAGTTTCTTGCTGTTCCTTTTGTTTTTCGTGTTCTTCTTCATTTCGATTTCTACGTTTTGTTGTTTGTATTCCGTGTTTCACATCTTCTCTCCGGTACTTTTTGTATCCTTCTTCATTTATTGCTATATTTTTCTTTGTCCTTTCCTTTGTTGTGTAATCGTAAACAACTGTTTTCTGTTACTATATTATACATTCTTCGTCCTCTCTACTGTCTCTTTCTTCATTTGTTTTAGTTTCTAGTTTCTTGCTGTTCCTTTTGTTTTTGTGTTCTTCTTCATATCAATTTCTACGTTTTGTTGTTTGCATTCTGTGTTTCACATCTTCTCTCCGGTACTTTCTGTATCCTTCTTCGTTTGTTTCGACTTTCTGGTTTATATCTTCTCTTCCTTTTTACGTGCTGTCTTTCGTTTTAAAGCTAAATTTCGTTTTTCATTTAATTTTCTAGCTTTGTGCCATTTTCTGTTGTTTGTATCGTTTCTCTTTTCTAGTTTTCTTCTTTCTGGTATTTTTGTCCGTTGTTCAGTTTACTCTTTTTTTCCTTTACTTTAGCCGCCAATTCCAAATGATATTCGTTTTCTCTTTGTGTTTTAGTTTTTAATTTCTACCCCTTTCATTCTACATTTCTTGTACAATTTCTTGTTTGTCTTTTACTTTTTCGTTCAATTGCTTTTAAATAATCGTTATCTGTGACAACATTGTACATTTTCTTTCTTCTCAACTGCCTCTTCCGTCCTCCTTCGTTTGTTGCAGTTTCTACCTTTTTTATCCGTATTGTTCCCTCCATTCCTTCTCATAGTTTGTCTTCTTTTATATCCCTTAATTTTTAACTAATTTAATTTGTTTCCTTGTTACCAACTTCTGATTGTCTTCACTCATAGTTTTTCCTTTGTCTCCTTTCACATCTTTTTTCTTTGTTGTTTTACTTTTCGCAGGTTTTTACTTCTACCATCCAAGGCTTGTCGTATTCTGTGGGTTCTACTCCTCTTATTCTATTTCTTGTTTGTTTCTTTCTATTTTGTTTAATTGTCTTCAAACGACTCCTTTTACTGTCTTTTACATTTATGTTCTCCTCGACTGCCTTCTGTGTTCCCCCTTCGTTTGTTTCAATTTGTAGCTTCTATCTTCCGGATTGTTTCTTCCTTTCCATAGTCTTCTTTTATATCTTTGACTTCCCTTTTGCAGATATTTGTCTCTAGCGTACAAGGCTTTCTGCTAGGTTGTTTTCTTTGCTGGCATTTTCTTCTCGTTTTCTCTATCCTCCAGTTTATTTTAAATTAATAAAAATCGGATTAAATCGAAATCGAAATACGATTATAATGGGCCGCCAGAATTTCTGGTTGGACATATTTTGTTGCAACTTTCTATTATTTCATCCACTTACCATTCTTGATTTTCGTCTTACTTTCTACCCAGAGTTTTGTTGAGGAAAAACGCACCATTTGGGTTATTTTTCTATAAATCTCAAAGATAAAAGCGCGTCCCGTTTTCTAAATTGTAACAGAATAGGTACTAACATTTCTTTTACTATTTCCACTAGTTTTCCTTCTTGATCTTCTTCTTACTTTCTATTCAAAATTTTTGTTTAGGTAAAAATCGTATCTTTTGTGTTTGTTTCCTACAAAACTTCGTCTCCTTTTCTGAATAGAAACATAATCGATGTTAACATTCATTTAATCGTTTATATCGCGGCAACTCCTACACAAACACACAGATTTCCAAGAAATTGCTTTAAGTTCTTCAAAATCATAAAGAAAACGCGTACGAGTATCTTCAGAAATAAGTGGAAATCAAAGCCGTATTCTAATTTCTATAAAATTGGCAGTAAAAACATTTCAAGGGAAAGAAATTTCTGGAAAAATCGTAACTTATCTAGGAATTGCAAGGGAAAGCGGAAAAACTGGTTAGGAACGGATTCGAAGCAAAGGATCGCACCGATTTTGAGGAAAATGTAACAGGAAATAATTGCGGTGGTGACAAGCTTTGGGACAAAATATCTGTTTGGGTTTCTCCTTTGAAGTTAGACCGGAAATAAAGACTAAAATAAACATCGAAAAATAAATATAGGTTATGCAAGAAATTACTAATCAAATCTGATAAAATCGGAAGGCGGTAATAACTATAATTATTATATAATATATACACGCTGTATATATTATAATATACAGTGTGTATCGCCGGACTGACTTCGCTCTAAGTATAATTGATCAAATAAATTTGAATTTCGTTTTAACGTTTTGGGTGACCGCTCTGCTGGATCTAAAAATAATTTCAAGCACATTTTTACTTTTTAAAAAATCAAAGCCGTCATGATAATTGAGAAGAAACCGTTTCCTGTCGAAGTAAAGTGCTATTTCGCTCAATAATACAGCAAAATGTTATTGAGGAAAGTTGTTCCAGAATATGAAACTATCACTCTATGCAAAATTTCACAAATATCGGATCCCTTGGGCTAAATTAGTATTTATTTTTTTATCCCTTTTTTCAACGTTTTACGTTTACGTTTACTTTAGGTTTTAAGTTTTGATTTAAAAACATGGCATTGTATTTTCGTTTTTCGCATATTGCCCTGTTATTGGATTCATCTGTTGGGTAATAAAGTCATTATTATAATTAATAATAATAATTATTATTATTTATTTTGTATTCTTGCATTGTAACTACATATAAGAAAACAAGTATACTGTATAAGTTGTCAAAAAGAAAAAATTGGAATAAGTTCCTAATAAGGTGCTTTATCCAGAAAAACAGGAGGTAATTTGCATTAATTTTTTTTTTTTTTGACAACTTATATGCAGCTTTTTGATTCGTTATACCTATAGTGAAGTCAATCCGGGGACAGACTGTATATTATAATATTTATATAATTTATCTATAACATTTATATAATTTATCTATAATATTTATATAATTTATCTATAATATTTATATAATTTATCTATAATATTTATATAATTTATCTATAATATTTATAATAATATATATTGTATATATATATAACTATTATTATTATTATTATTTCTATCTTGCAATCCACAATTTTAGATTTAAAGTTTAAAAAAAAATTTAAGTCCAATTTTTGCTTTCAACATTACACGATGATCGCAATACATAATTATAGTGTAGTATAACTTGACCAATACCAAATTGCACCCCCAATTTGACACCACATAATTGTTAAAAATTATTTATTACTGATACAATATTTAAAAAAGAAAAGAAAACCGATTTCTCATTGAATTATTGCTAAGTTCCCCAAAACGTTACGTTTCTGATCTAAAAACGAGCAGCCATGATGCACGCCATCACATTGCGATGGTGTTGTTTCGAATATTTGCTTTCCTTTGATGTTAGCGATCAGGGGAAAGTATATCCTTGATCTCGGGGAGTTGTTTAAAAAAGTTAGGACACCCTTCATGACAGTCCAGAATCAAGTTGTCTTTTTTTTTTAAATTAAAATTGGATAAAAGTCAATAAACCCCGTACATTTTTTGGTAAAGTTTATGGGTTTCTGAAGCTAAAGCTGAAGAGGGAAGTCCCTTTTGGACACCCCTGGGATTCAAGTTTAAAATTAAATTTAATTGCGTGTTAAAAATAACAAAAATCTGATACAGGAAAATTTATTAAAAATTGAGGATTATAACAATTGCTCTCCTACAATCCTCTTCTATACTTTTATTCGGTATAATTCTACGAAAACTCCCCAAAGAAAAAAATCCCCTCCAATTCCCAACCACAGCAATCGTATTCTACCCAACAGTGAAATCGTTTAATTTAGAACTAAAACTGGAAATATTCAAAAAATTCGAAACTACCCGATCTATGTACGTAAATCGAACGAAAAGAATTTACCTTTTCCGTCCTCGTCTTCTTCTTTTCTTCTCTGGCTCGAATAGCCACCCTCCGGGGAAGATCCTGCTCGCGATTTCGGAAACGGAACTCGCGACAACAAACTATCACCTGGCTGTGGCAAATTTCAGGACATCCTCCCGTTTATATCGCGGCGAGCCCTTAACGCGCCGTACGAGCAACGACTCCGCTCCGTCGAGCGTCGTTTTCGCGCGCGACGCCGTGACGTACCATCGGCAAACGTACGTCTTTGATTGAGGCGCGTCGACGTGCGCCAGCGCCCGGATTCCCGCTCCGGGCGATATGTACGCGAAATTCGTGGTAATGCAATACATTTTTAGGTTGACGAAACGACTTCGATATGGGACCTACCATTCCCCCTTCCTCCGGGGCGTACAATTTTTTTCTTTCATTTTTCCTTTGACGATTTCGAGAGAAATGCGAGAAAATCATGGGCCAGTACGTTACCTTGCAGTTTTGCAAAACGTTTCGGGTTTAGGTGTTTGGACGGGGATTTTGAGATAATCCCAAGAGATAGGGAATTGTGTCGGTCTCTCGTACCCGAAACTATTTTATCCCTAATCTGCACGAGAAGAGCTTTAATTTGATGTGTAATAAGTCGGACATCCGACAATTTCGATTTTCTTCGAAATTCCAAGGGGTACCCTTTGAAAAGTCAAAAAAATCCAAACGTTCTAAATTAGACGAAATTCCGTATACAGATGTTTTCGAAGGTGTAGAATACGATTTTGACGTCCAAACTCGTGAAATTTGCTTCGTTTGGGTGCTAGAGCATACCAGAGCGCTTGGTCAAGAACCACTTTTCACTTTCTCATTGAATATTTCCTCAACGAACAGTCTATCGTTCTCGAAATTATTTTATCCCTAATCTTCACGAGAAGAGCTTTAATTTGATGTGTAATAAGTCGTACTTCCGACCATTTCGATCTTCTTCAAAATTCCAAGGGGTACCCATTTGAAAAGTCAAAAAATCCAAACGTTCTAAATTAGACGAAATTCCGTGTACAGATGTTTTCGAAGGTTTAGAATACGATTTTGACGTCAAAATTCGTGAAATTTGCTTCGTTTGGGTGCTACAGCATACCAGAGCGATTGGTCAAGAACCACTTTTCACTTTCTCATTGAATATTTCCTCAACGAACCGTCTATCGTTCTCGAAATTATTTTATCCCTAATCTGCACTGGAAGAGCTTTCATTTGATGTGTAATAAGTCGTACTTCCGACCATTTCGATCTTCTTCAAAATTCCAAGGGGTACCCCTTTGAAAAGTCAAAAAAAAATCCAAACGTTCTAAATTAGACGAAATTCCATGTACAGATGTTTTCGAAGGTTTAGAATACGATTTTGATCACAAAACTCGTGAAATTTGCTTCGTTTGGGTGCTAGAGCGTACCAAAGCGATTGGTCAAGAACCACTTTTCACTTTCTCATTGAATATTTCCTCAACGAACCGTCTATCGTTCTCGAAATTATTTTATCCCTAATCTGCACTGGAAGAGCTTTCATTTGATGTGTAATAAGTCGTACTTCCGACCATTTCGATCTTCTTCAAAATTCCAAGGGGTACCCCTTCGAAAAGTCAAGAAAAAATCCAAACGTTCTAAATTAGACGAAATTCCGTGTACAGATGTTTTCGAAGGTTTAGAATACAATTTTGATCACAAAACTCGTGAAAGTTGCTTCGTTTGGGCGCTAGAACGTACCAGGACAGTTTTCTGGAAGCCCCAATAAGAATTTCTGGATTTTCTCGGGATAAACAGGCAAACGCGTTCATGTGCCGATGAAGAATTCGTGGCAAAACTAGAAAAAATGCTCACAAAACGCATAACTACGACAGTAAAAATTTTCCAACCGAAACCCATCTCCAATCCGAAGCAATGCATCGTCCACAGTCGTCCTTTGATTCAACACTTTGACTTTAGCGGCGTAATAAACGGCGAAAATGCAATTTAGCGTAAGTAGCCGATCAATAACGGACAAAGCGGTACTAACAGGTACAAAGTTTCCGGAACGCGTGCTCCCTTTTCGCCGCCTCTCTCTCTCTCTCTCTATCCCTCGTTTGAACGAAATGTTTTACATCGAAAACTGATAGCTCTCTCTCTTTCGCGCGCGCATTAACGAAATATTCTGATGGAAAATTGATAGCCCTTCTCCACGTACATGTACATGTACGTACTTGTACATGCATACAACGTAGAAAATTCACCGCGGATAAATGAAATAAACATCGCCGGACAAGAAGAATTGTTAGGCTGCGGCTATTTATATCGAAGAGAAATATCGTTCGAACGTGGAAGAGAGGTCGGACGAGACGCGAACGAGTAAAATGGAGGGAAAGACGTACGTATGTATATCGATTTGCGAAAATGGCGAACGTCATAAATATTTTTATGTATGCCGTTGATTACCCGCCTTTGGATACACTTCCGGGCCACTCGCTAGTAAAAAATCGAACGACCTGCGACGTCACGACCGAGAACGCTAATAATACGCGCATCTCCCTGAAGGAGCGAGAATTCTTAAAAGAAAAAGTTTGGGAGCCACTGCTTTACAGGATCGAAACTGCTCTGTACAAGAATCTAGTGGAAGAACGTGGTGGGCTGTTTAATTTTCAAGTTAATACCAACAAGAATTTCTTGCCTACAAAGGGGATGATAATTCCAAAAATTTTGAGGATCACAGTTTTATACACGTCAAAACGCTTTCAACGTGAACGATGCAAGGAATCATAGGCTAATAAATCGTAGTACCAGCCCCCTAATGCCAAAATCACAGCCAAGAACGCGATTAATACGCGTATCTCAAAGAAGGAATGGTAATTATTAAAAAAAAAAGTTTAGGAGCCACTGATTTACACGATTAAACGCACTTTACACAAATCTAGTGGGAGGAACGTGGTGGACTGTTTAATTTTCAAATTAATACTAATAAGAATTTCTCACCTACAAAGCGGATGCTGCTTCCAAGAATGTTGAGGGTCACAGTTTTATACACGTCAAAACGCCTTCAACGTGAACGATGCAAGGAATGATGGGCTAATAAATCGTAGCACCAGCCCCCTATAGCCAAAATCACAGCCAAGAACGCGATTAATACGCGTATCTCAAAGAAGGGATAGTAATTATTAAAAAAGTTTAGGAGCCACTGATTTACACGATTAAACGCACTTTACACAAATCTAGTGGGAGGAACGTGGTGGACTGTTTAATTTTCAAATTAATACTAAAAAGAATTTCTCACCTACAAAGCGGATGCTGTTTCCAAGAATGTTGAGGGTCACAGTTTTATACACGTCAAAACGCCTTCAACGTGAACGATGCAAGGAATGATGGGCTAATAAATCGTAGCACCAGCCCCCTATAGCCAAAATCACAGCCAAGAACGCGATTAATACGCGTATCTCAAAGAAGGGATAGTAATTATTAAAAAAGTTTAGGAGCCACTGATTTACACGATTAAACGCACTCTACACAAATCTAGTGGAGGAACGTGGTGGACTGTTTAATTTTCAAATTAATACCAACAAGAATTTCTCACCTACAAAGGGGATGATAATTCCAAGAATGTTGAGGATCACAGTTTTATACACGCCAAAACGCCTTCAACGTGAACGATGCAAGGAATGATGGGCTAATGAATCGTAGTACCAGCCCCCTATAGCCAAAATCACAGCCAAGAACGCGATTAATACGCGTATCTCAAAGAAGGGATAGTAATTATTAAAAAAGTTTAGGAGCCACTGATTTACACGATTAAACGCACTCTACACAAATCTAGTGGAGGAACGTGGTGGACTGTTTAATTTTCAAATTAATACCAACAAGAATTTCTCACCTACAAAGGGGATGATAATTCCAAGAATGTTGAGGATCACAGTTTTATACACGCCAAAACGCCTTCAACGTGAACGATGCAAGGAATGATGGGCTAATGAATCGTAGTACCAGCCCCCTATAGCCAAAATCACAGCCAAGAACGCGATTAATACGCGTATCTCAAAGAAGGGATGGTAATTATTTAAAAAAGTTTAGGAGCCACTGATTTACACGATTAAACGCACTCTACACAAATCTAGTGGAGGAACGTGGTGGACTGTTTAATTTTCAAATTAATATCAACAAGAATTTCTCACCTACAAAGGGGATGATAATTCCAAAAATGTTGAGGGTCACAGTTTTATACACGTCAAAACGCCTTCAACGTGAACGATGCAAGGAATAATAGGCTAATGAATCGTAGTACCAGCCCCCTAAAGCCAAAATCACAGCCAAGAACGTGATTAATACGCGTATCTCAAAGGAGCGAAAATTTTTCAAAAGAAGTTTCGGAGCCACTGCATTACATAATCGAAAACACACACCACACAAATCTAGTGGAGGAACGCGTGGTGGGCTGCTTAATTTTCAAATTAATATTAACAACAATTTCTCACCTACAAAGGGGATGATAATTCCAAAAATGTTGAGGATCACAGTTTTATACACGTCAAAACGCCTTCAACGTGAACGATGCAAGGAATCATAGGCTAATAAATCGTAGTACCAGCCCCTAATGCCAAAATCACAGCCAAGAACGCGATTAATACGCGTATCTCAAAGAAGGAATGGTAATTATTAAAAAAGTTTAGGAGCCACTGATTTACACGATTAAACGCACTTTACACAAATCTAGTGGGAGGAACGTGGTGGACTGTTTAATTTTCAAATTAATACTAAAAAGAATTTCTCACCTACAAAGCGGTTGCTGTTTCCAAGAATGTTGAGGGTCACAGTTTTATACACGTCAAAACGCCTTCAACGTGAACGATGCAAGGAATGATGGGCTAATAAATCGTAGCACCAGCCCCCTATAGCCAAAATCACAGCCAAGAACGCGATTAATACGCGTATCTCAAAGAAGGGATAGTAATTATTAAAAAAGTTTAGGAGCCACTGATTTACACGATTAAACGCACTTTACACAAATCTAGTGGAGGAACGTGGTGGACTGTTTAATTTTCAAATTAATACCAACAAGAATTTCTCACCTACAAAGGGGATGATAATTCCAAAAATGTTGAGGGTCACAGTTTTATACACGTCAAAACGCCTTCAACGTGAACGATGCAAGGAATGATGGGCTAATAAATCGTAGCACCAGCCCCCTATAGCCAAAATCACAGCCAAGAACGCGATTAATACGCGTATCTCAAAGAAGGGATGGTAATTATTAAAAAAAGTTTAGGAGCCACTGATTTACACGATTAAACGCACTCTACACAAATCTAGGGAGGAACGTGGTGGACTGTTTAATTTTCAAATTAATACCAACAAGAATTTCTCACCTACAAAGGGGATGATAATTCCAAAAATGTTGAGGGTCACAGTTTTATATACGTCAAAACGCCTTCAACGTGAACGATGCAAGGAATAATAGGCTAATGAATCGTAGTACCAGCCCCCTAAAGCCAAAATCACAGCCAAGAACGTGATTAATACGCGTATCTCAAAGGAGCGAAAATTTTTCAAAAGAAGTTTCGGAGCCACTGCATTACATAATCGAGAACACACACCACACAAATCTAGTGGAAACGCGTGGTGGGCTGCTTAATTTTCAAATTAATATTAACAACAATTTCTCACCTACAAGGGGATGATAATTCCAAAAATGTTGAGGGTCACAGTTTTATACACGCCAAAACACCTTCTACGTGAACGTTGCAAGGAATAATACTATCGTGGTATCAGTGCCTTAATGCCAAAATCGCAGCAAAGAACGCGAATAATACGCGTGAATCAAAGAAGGAGTGGTAATTTTTCAAAAAGTTTGAAAGCCACTGCTTTACACGATCAAAAGCGCACTCTACATAAATCCAGTGAAGGAGCGTGGTGGGCTGTTTGATTTTCAAGTTTATACCAACACGAATTTGTCACCTACAAAGGGATGATGTTTCCACAAATATTGAGGCTCACTGTTTTACACACGTCAGAACGCCATCTACGCGAACATTGCAAGGAATAATAGTAGGCTACTGAATTGCTGATATCAGTGCTTTAATGCCAAAATCAGAGCCAGGGACGCTAATAGTGTGCATATTTCACCGAAGTAGCCGTAATTCTTAAAATTAAAGTTTGGGAACCACTGGTTTACCCAATCAAAAACGCTTTCAACACAAATCTAGGGAGGAACGTTGTGGACTGTTTAACTCGGAAGATAGAAGGGAAAATGGGGAAGGATGAGATACGAAGCAGATAGGGAAGCGGGTAAGAAAAATAAACAAATAAAAGCAAAGACAAGAAATAAAAATGATGGAGACTGGTGGAAATAGAAGCAAAACTCGATGCTTTGGTTCAAATTTAGATTTTTCAAAATGCACTTGATAGTCACTTTTTTAATTTACCCAAAAATTTTGCGAATCACTGGTCTGGAGTAGTTAAAGAAAAAAATATATACAAAAACGTGAAACGTACGGAAAAGTAAACAATAATTAGGAAGGAAAACGAAGAACGCGGGTAAGAGAAATGGAGTGGATCGGCCTACCGTTCATCTAAATCAGAAGTTTTCAAAATGTACACCGCAAACTGAATTTAAAATGGCGAGGTGTTAAAACTGATACCAGCGGTTTTCAAAATGCCGATTCCAGCTCCCGTCTCTCCGTAATCTCTCAAAGGCAGTTGAACTCGAATCAATGTTTGAGAATCACTGATTCGAGCTATATGAAGAGGAAAACAAAAACGTAACAAAAAAAAGAAACAGTAGTAAATGAAGGAAAACGGCGATAGCCACAGATACAAGAAATGAAGTACGTTAGCATACTGGCCATTTAAATCAGAAGTTCTCAAAATGTATACCGCGTTCCGAATTGAAAACGTTTAGAAGCAACTCGTCTAGATTAATGTTTCCCTGTATATTATTAATGTGATGCCTTGTTAAAGCGAATAAGGAGAGGCATAATGAAAGTTAAGGAAACTAACAGAACAAAAAGAACTAAAAAGTAAGAGAGATACAAAGGTAATGAACGTAATATGATATAATAAAACAAGAATCATGTTGGCAAATTGTTAATACTTAAATCAAGGGTTTTCAAAATGCCAGTTACAGCTTTCTTCTGTCCTTCTTAATCTCTCAAAAGCGCTTAAAATAGACAACAGTTTGAGAATCACTGATTCGAGCTATATGAAGAGGAAAACAAAACTATAAAAAGAAGAAATAATAATAAAAGAAAGGAAACAGCGATAGCCACAGATGAAAGAAATGAAGTAGATTAACAGACCGTTCGCCTAGACCAGAAGTTCTCAAAATGTACGCCAAAACTTGAATTGAAAACGTACGGTAACAACTAATCTAGATTAATGTTTTTCTGTACATTTGCTAATGTGATCTCCTGTCAATCCAAATAAGAAGAGGAATGATATCGGTAAGGGAAAGATAAGAAAACGGAAACGAAGGAAAAATTATGAGAGAGAAAAAAGAAATGTCCCACGGTGTGAGACGAAAAGTTTTGCTACCGCTGGTTCCAAATTTTTCAAAGTCTAAGTTCGAGAATCTTATTTTTTTATTTCTATCAGAATTAAAAATGTTCGAGAATCACTGTCTCAGACTAAGTGAACCAAAAAGAAATAAAACAAAGCAAACGGGAAAGCTCAAAGAATGGGGACAATCGATGCAAAAAATGAAACAGAATGATATATTGTCCGTCTTAGTTTCTAAATTAATTAAATTTTGAGATTTTATTAAATCCATGCCTCCAGCGCCTTCCGTATTTCATTCGGAAACATTTATAATCAAGACAGTTTGAGAAGCCCTGGTGTAAACTAAAGAAGAAAAATGTTTGTCTATATCAGATACTCCAAAAATGTACGTTTTGGCGTAAATCGGAAAACAGCCTATCTTGATCCTCTACTGCATTTGCGTTGAAAGCTTTTCTGATCGTGTAAAGGAGTGGTTCCCAAACATTCTTTTTAGAGAGTTGTAGTTTCCTAACGCATTGTTTACATTTTTGGTTGTGAATCCAGCTTTAAGGCACTGACACCACAATTAACTACCCTCTTAATATTTTTTAAAGTA
Organism: Chrysina gloriosa; assembly: GCA_038088585.1. NCBI lineage: Eukaryota > Metazoa > Arthropoda > Insecta > Coleoptera > Scarabaeidae > Chrysina > Chrysina gloriosa. The sequence continues at coordinate 109,418,504 of CM076087.1, read as the reverse complement.
TCATCCCTCTTTAGGTGAGAAACTCAGGTAGAAAACGTTTTAACGTGTGTGAAACTGTGACCCTCAACATTTTTGGAAAATCATCCCTTTTTAGGTGAGCCATTCTTATCAGTATTAATTTGAAAATTAAACGACCCACCACGTTCCTCCATTGTATTTGCGTAGAAGGCGTTTTCGCAGTGGTTTCCAAACTTTTTTTTGAAGTAATACCATCCCTTCTGTGAGGTATGCGTATTATTAACTTTCTTAGTTGTGAATTTAGTTTTAAAGCGCTGATGTTCCAATTCGGTAACTTCCTATTATCTTTTACAACGTTGACGTACAAAGCGTTTTGGCGCGAGTAAAACTGTGACCCTCAACATTTTTAGAAAATCATCCCTTTTTAGGTGAGCCATTTTGCTCAGTATTAATTTGAAGATTAGATTAATCCACCACGTTCCTCCACTAGATTTGTGCAGAGGGCGTTCTCTAGTGTGTAAAGGAGTGGCTCTCAAACTTTTCTTTTGAAGAATTATAGCTTTTTCAGTGAGGTATTCGTATTACCTACTTTCTTTGCTGTGAATTTAGTGTTAAGGCATGGATTAGGTAGCCTACAATCATTCGTTAGAATGTTAACGTAGAAAGCGGTTATAATTTGACATAATGAGTGACAGGGATTCTCAACATTTTGAAAGTGGTCATCTCCCTCGTCTCGGGGTGGGAAATGCATAATTGAGGTGATCTGGAATTTAATCTTTACCATCCACTACGCGTAATAGGTGTTATTGGTTGCGTAAAGCTGTGGCTCTCAAACTTTTTGAAAGAATAGTTGTTTTTTGATTAAGAAAGTCACTGATATAAAATGGTAAGGGGCTAATGTAAAATTTAAATAACGCACTACCTCCGTCTACTGCATTTACATAAATAATTGCTTCTTAACATGTAAAACTGTGGCTCCCAAACTGTTTTGCGAATAATATCCGTTCTTATCTTATAATTAGATGGAAATGAACTGGGAGATAGTATTTTGAAAAGTGATCAACGGCGTTCTGGATGGCTTAGCCGAAGATCACACGTACAAACGTTTTGTCGAATGACACTTTAGTTATCGAAATACGTATTCGGAATCGTAACAGTTTTATTCGAGGTCGCGCTTATTATATCGCCGTCGCCTCCGCCGTCGGAGGGCAATTTTCATTTTTTCCACGTCCATTTCTCTTATTTTTCTCGCCATAAAAGCGATTTATTACCGTCATTCCGCCTTATTCTCGTATCATCAGCCTCGAAAATTCCTTTCCTTAAATCGGCGACGCTTTGCGTATCCGAATTTATCTTCGCGCAACGCATTACCGTCAAGTTGTCCCAGAGATCGTCCGCGGAGACCGAAAAATTACCATATTTTGCTCGATTTACGCCGCCCGTAGAAAAAGGAACTTCTCTAAATATTCATCCCCAATCCGGGCTCGGGTCGCATATTACACGCACAATACACCACACACGCTGTCTCTCTCTTTCTCTCTCCCCTGGAACATACACTCATTGACATTCTAAATGTCCACCTCTTGAGCGCATACGCTCCGATTGTCACAGTTTAAATGCATGTCCAATTTGCCCCGTGTACCTGCTTACTTACAACTTACAACTTAGAAACAGCACGGCGTCTTTTGACAGTTAACTGATCACCTGAATGTTAACGTTTTGAGAGTTGGCAGCTCGAAATATATCATTTTTGCAGTTAACAAGGACCAAAACGTCACATCTTAATAGTTGACAGGTCAAAAAACGCCAAATTTTGACGATCAATAAAAAAGAATATATATTTTAGCTGTAGGCAAGCCAAAAATTCTAGTTTCTAACAGTTAACGAGTTAGAAGGGGCGTAGTTTGACAGTTAGTAGATCAATATAATTTTGACAATTGATAAGGACCACGATGCATAAATATTTTGATAGCTCACAGATCAAAAATACCGTATTGCGACTATCAAAAAAATAAAAACATGGTACTTTGGAAGGCGATAAGACAAAAGCGCCATTTCTTAACAGTATATACGTTATAAGCGGTATATTTTGACAATTAGCAGATCCAACAACGATATAGTGTGACAGTTGTCAAATGAAAAATAATATATTTTGACAGTTATCAGATCGAAATATCATTTTGACAGTTGCTAAGAACCACAATATCACATTTCGATAGGTCACAGGTCAAAAATATCACATTGCGACAATCAAAAAATCTAAAATATGATACTGTGGAAGGCGATAAGACAAAAGCCCCATTTTTTAACAGCTTATAAGTCATAAACGGTATATTTTGACAAGTAGCGGATCCAAGAACGATATATTTTGACAGTTGTCAGATAAAGAATAATATATTTTGACAGTTATCAAATCGAAATATCATTTTGACAGTTGCTAAGGTCCACAATATCATATTTCGATAGCTGACAGGTCAAAAATACCATATTGCAACAATCAAAAAATTTAAAATATGGTACTTTGAAAGGCGATAAGACAAAAGCTACATTTTTTAACAGCTTATTAGTCATAAACGGTATATTTTGACAAGTAGCAGATCCAAGAACGATATATTTTGACAGTTGTCAGATAAAGAATAATATATTTTGACAGTTATCAGATCGAAATATCATTTTGACAGTCGCTAAGGACGACAATATCATATTTCGATACCAAAGAGGTAAAAAATACCATATTTCGACAATCAAAAAACTAAAAATATGGTACTTTGGAAGCCGATAAGACAAAAGCGCCATTTCTTAACAGTGTATAAGTCATAAGCGGTATATTTTGACAATTAGGAGATCCAACAACGATATATTGTGAAAGTTGTCAAATAAAGAATGATATATTTTGACAGTTATCAGATCGAAATATCATTTTGACAGTTGCTAAGGACCAAAATATGATATTTTGATACCTGACAGGTAAAAATACCATATTTCGACAATCAAAAAAATAAAAATATGGTACTTTGGAAGCCGATAAGACAAAAGCGCCATTTCTTAACAGTGTATAAGTTATAAGCGGTATATTTTGACAAGTAGCAGATCCAAGAAAGATATATTTTGACAGTTATCAGATAAAGAATAATATATTTTCACAGTTATCAGATCGAAATATCATTTTGATAGTCGCCAAGGACGACAATATCATATTTCGATAGCTGACAGGTCAAAAATACCATATTTAGATAATCAAGAAAATCACAAATATGGTGCTTTGGCACTTAACGGTGGAGATATCAGATTCTGAAGTTAACAAGGCAAAAATTAGCCAGTTGACAGATCAGAAATGTCGTAATTTTGACAGTTGACAAGTTAATGATATAATTTTGGTACTTGATAGGTCAAAAACATTCTATTTTAATAATTTAAAGTAAGTTGAAAACGTCTTATTTGGTAGTAGACAGAATAAAATTCCACATTTCATATGTCGTATATCATATGTTGACAATAAACAGATTAAGAATGTCATACATTTCGAGCTGTCAGGGTAAAAATTTATAGCTGACAGATAAAAATGATATATGTATTTTGAGAGCCGACAGATCAAAGATGTCAGGTTTTGACAGGACGAGGACGTCATATTTTGACAGTTGACAGATTACATTACATTATATTTTTCTATTTGTCGTTTTGCTTTTAATATGTCAGAAACTTATTTTACAACACAAATTGAAGAATAACATTTTCTACTTTAAACAACTGTTTCGTACGGACCAACCGATAGTAACCTCGCAAGTTTTGGGACGCATGCGTTCAAAAAGGCGGACATTTAGAGTTTCTGTGAGTGTACATACAACTTAGGTGTTGTACGTGCTCCTTCCTCTTTCATCTCACGCGCGTCATCGGGATGGCCAATCAATCACCGGACGAACGCGCGCACGTTTCGGATTACGTAAAAAGCCACCTATTAGGTGTAAATAGCCCCCTTCCCTTTCTCCCCTCCCCTTCCGAAAAGCGTCGGAAGACGGCGGATTTCCGGAAAGTCCGGGCGCTAACGAAACCGACGCGTCGACGATCAATGTCGACGTTTCGTCGTTCGTTGGTTTTTTTCTAATTGGAGTCCCTCGAGGCCGTCCGCCGGATTACCTTTTTCCCTTTTTCGGCGGGGGAAACGACCGATCGGAACGGGATGGGACGGGACGGAGGCATCTGTCGGAAACTGATGACCCGTGCCGTCGGAAATTGCGCGCCGCTGGCCGTGCAATTTCGCCGAGATCGACTACGGGAGCCGGATTTGAGCGTGGGCGAATTTAAAATCGCAGTGTGTAGGAGAGATATGATTGAAAGGGGAAGTCTAATATTTGTTTTAGGGAATACAATTGCGGTAGTTTATGCGATTGGGGATGTTTTCCGATATCAATATCATCCCTGAAATGATCGGTTACGAAATAAAAATTGTTTTCCTTTCTGTTTATATGTACTATTTCGTTGGCGTTGAACAGAAACCAAGCTGGCGGTGATGACATACTTGTCAAATCTGTTATCTAAAGCTGTCCACATCGTGGATATTATTGGACAAACTATTTTATTCGAATTCATATACGAAACGACCACTCCGATTCCAATTATCAACGCAACTATCTTAATTAATCATATAGTAGCAGGCAACAAGAAACCCCTTTCCTTTTAAATATCACGTTTTAACAGTTCAAAAGTTCAAAACGCCATCTTATTACCGTTCATAGGTTAGAAGCGGTATATTTTGACAGTTGACAGCTCAAACATGTTATATTCTGACAGTTGACAGATCAAAAATTATATATTTTGATAGTTAACAGATCAAAAATGTTATATTTTGACAGTTGACAGATCAAAAATGTTATCTTTTGACAGTTGACAGATCAAAAATGTTATCTTTTGACAGTTCACAGATCAAAAATGATATATTTTGATAATTGAGACATAAGGGATTTTATATTTTGGGAATTGGCAGGTCAAGAACGTTATATTTTGACAGTTGAGAGCTCAAGAATGATATATTTTGATAATTGACACATCAGGAATGTTATATTTTGATAGTTGACAAATCAGGAATGTTATATTTTGACAGTTAACAGATCAAGAATGTTACACTTTGGCAGTTGACAGATCAAAAATGTTATATTTTGACAGTTGACAGATTAAGAATGAAGTATTTTCACAGTTAACAGGTCGAGAGTGTTATATTTTGATAGTTGACAAATCAGGAATGTTATATTTTGACAGTTGACAAATGAAAATGTTATCTTTTGACAGTTGACATATCAAGTGTGTTATATTTTGATAATTTACAGATCAAAAATGTTATCCTTTGACAGTTCACAGATCAAGAATGATATATTTTGATAATTGACAGATCACAGATATTATATTTTGAAAATTGACAGATCAAGAACGTTCTATTTTAACAGTTGACAGATCAAGAATGATATATTTTGATAATTGACACAACAGGAATGTTATATTTTGATAGTTGACACATCAGGAATATTATATTTTGATAGTTGACACATCAGGAATATTATATTTTGATAGTTGACACATCAGGAATATTATATTTTGATAGTTGACACACCAGGAATATTATATCTTGACAGTTGACAGATCGAAAATGTTATCTTTTGACAGTTGACAGATCAAGAATGATATTTCGACAGTTGACAGATCAAGAATGATATTCTTTGATAATTGACACATCAGGAATATTATATTTTGATAGTTGACGGATCAGAAATGTTGAGTCATCAAGAGTCTTATACTTTGACAATCAATACATCGAAATATCATTTTTACCATTGATAGGACCAAAATACCATATTTTGATAGCTCACAGATAAAAAAATTCGGCAATTAACAAATTAAAAATATCATCTTGACAGTTGGTAAGGTATACGATGTCATATTTTAATAGCGGAGAGGTCAAAAATGTCATATTGTGCCAATCAACAAATCTAAAATTTTGTATTTTAGTAGTTGACAAGCCAACAGAACACCATTCTTTAATAGTTTACAGGTTACAGGCGATATATTTTGACAGTTACCAGGTCAAGAATGTTTTAATTTAACATTCAACAAATCGAAATGTTATTCCGACATTTGATAGAAACCACGATGTGATATTTGTTGTACTTTGGCAGATAACAATTGAAAAACGTCACTCTTTTTTATTTGACAGTTAACAAGTTAGAATTGGCGTATTTTGACAGTTAACAGAGCAAAAATGTTATATATTGACAATTGACAGATCGATATATCACTTTGACAGTTGACAAGGACCACAGCGTCGCATCTTGATAGTTGACAGGTCAAAAAACGCTGTATTTCGACAATCAATAAATCAAAGATTTTGTACTTTGGCAGTTGGCAAGTTAAAAACTTCATTGTTTTAAAGTTAACAAGGTAGAAATGGCATATTTTGACAGTTAACAGATCTAGAATGTTGTTTTGACAATTGGCAGATCGAAATATCATTGGACCAAAACGTGACATTTTAATAGTTGACAGGTCAAAAACGTCAAATTTCGACGATCAATAAATAGAGAATACATAGATTTTGCCAGTTAGCAGGTCAAAACCATATTTTCTAACAGCTAACAAGTTAGAAGGGGCGTAGTTTGACAGTTAGTAGATCAAGAATGTTATATTTTGACGTTTAATAAATCGAAGTACCATTTCGAAATCACAATGTTATACTAGAATAGTTGACAGATCAAAAGCGCCATATCTCGACAATTAACAAATTCATAAATGTCGTTCATATTTTGGCAGTTAGCAACTAAAAGAGCCATTTCTTAAGAATTCACAGGTTTGAAATCCATATTTTGACAGTTATCAGATTGAAATAGCATTTTGACAGTTGATAAGGACCACTATGTCATATTTTGATAGATCACAGGTCAGAGATACCATATTTCGAAAATCAGAAAATCTAAAATATGGTACTTTGGAAGCTGATAAGTCAAAAGCCTCATTTCCTAGCAGTTTACAGGTTAGAAGCGGTATATTTTGACAATTAGCAGATCCAGGAATGATATATTTTGACAGCTATCAGATCTAAATATCATTTTGACAGTTGCTAAGCACCACAATGTCATATTTCGATATCTCAGAAGTCAAAAATATCATATTTCGATAGCTCACAGGTCAAAAATATCATATTTCGATAGCTCACAGGTCAAAAATATCATATTTCGAAAATCAAGAAATCAGAAATATGGTGTTTTGGGAGTTGACTATATAAATATCATATTCTGATAGTTCACAAGTCAAAAATTAGATAATCGACAGATCAGAAATATTGTAGTTTCAACAGTTGTCAGATCAGAAATGTTGTGCTTTTGACAGTTGACAGATTAATAACATAATGTTGGTAGTTGATAGATCAAGAACATCATATTTTAGTAATTGGTAGGTTAAAAACGTCATATTTGATGGTTGGCAGAATAAAATTCCAAATTTCATATGTCGTATATAAACAGATTAAAAATGTCAAACATCTCGAGCTGCCAGGGTAACAATTTCATGTTTCTATAGTTAGAAGAATTCAAACGCCATATTTTTGTAACTAACAGATAAAAGTATATGTATATCTATTTTGAGAGCCGACAGGTCAAAGCCGTCATATTTTGACAGGTCAAAGACGTCATATTTTGACAGGACACGGGACATCATATTTTGACAGGATAAGCGCGTCATGTTTTAACAGGTCAAAGACGTCATATTCTGACAGAAAGAGGACGTCATACTTAGCAAGACAGAGAGACGACATATTTTGACAGGACAAGGACGTTATATTTTGACAGTCGACAGATCAGAAATAACATATTTTAACACTGTAAATTAAGAAATGCGACACTAGTACTAGTGACTAACTTTGCGGAAAATGTTCGGTTTTCTTAATTTGGGATTTAGCAAAAGTTACGTGCTTCTTTTGTTTACAGAAAATTATTGTCAATTTGTCTTTTTGCGAGAATATTTTGGAGCTTTCGACTAAACATTCTCTGCAAGTTTTAGCGATAATTTTGCTTAATTCGATCACAAATATTTCGGCCCAAAAAGTACGTATATTTCAGGTATCACCAGCACCGGATGAAATTTTCACGAAAAAGTTCAACAAACAACCATCCCATTATCCGAAAATTATCTTTCGCTATAAAAAGGGCGAGAAACGCTCGAAACGCCCGAGTCCTGACATCTATTGGCGATCATCCGAAGTTTATTTCCACCCCGTCGGTAACGCGCGCGTTTTCCTTCTCGCCCGGAGGGCGGTTTGCACCCTAGTTGGACGAGAGATCAATAGGTAGTTGTTTCGCGAAAATAAACTGAGGGGGCGGTAGAGAGTTCTCAGTTTTAATTCGATGGAAATGAAGAGTTCTATTCGATTTGAAGTTAGTCGAAGACGAACCGGAACAAATTGCGAGTTTTTGGTGAAAGAAAGCTTCGTTTTCGGCGATTTTCGAAATTCTAAGCACAGTTAATGAAAATCGTTATAATTTTATCAAATACCTAAATTCCGGAAAAATTCGGAAGAAGTCGTCGAAAGCCGAAATTCGGCGAAAATCCTAAAGTCGATGGATTTTACCCGCCAAATTCGATGGCATCGTTAAAAATTCAAAATTCAACAAAAATTGCTAAAACCTAGAAATGTAGATGGCGCTTCGACGTTCTTATCATTCTGTATACAGAAAATCAGAAAAATGAAAATGGATTCGAAAAATATGTGTTTACTAGCTGTTAAGGCTGTCCCTGCCAGGCAGGAAGAAAAAGAAAATATAAGCTAAAATGTAAAAAAATTTAATTTTGCCGCGCCCCTTTTTCGTCTTAATTCTCCGCCCACAGGCCAAAAATCAAAAATCCGGCTACGTTAGGATTTGGCCTAGGGGTTTTACTATATGCATGCCTATTTTCAGCTTTGTAGCCCATCAGTGGGCTTCAAACAGCTCTGGATAGGCAAAAAAGAGGAACGCACAAATAAGGAAATAATATACATAAGGAATAAGGCAAAAGAAAGAAAATGCTGAAGATTGATGCTTTAACCGATCTAATCAAAACGTTGGTAGAGGATGCAAAAGAGATGGATCAAGACCGGAGAGTGTATCAACAGGAAATACGAAAACAAAAATTCACTTAGCCCGGAGGGCGATCATCAACGAGGAAGAAACCATGGAGGAGGAAACTAATGAGAGAATCGCAAAAACCGGAAAACCCTCCAATGCAATGAAGACCAAATTTCTCAGCAAAAAAAAGAGTTGAAAGCCGAAATTGTTAGAAGGACAGCGAAACCAACACGAAAAATTCTCTACAAAAGCTGAACGACAACGGAGGGATAAAGAAGTAAACTAACACCCACAAAGATGAGATTATTGAGATAGATACGAGGAAAAACAAGAGGAGATAAAGAAAAGAAATGTAGAGTTCAAAGAATAACTACGTTGAAAACCAGCAGAAGAGACGATACAACCGGGATAATTAAGATAGATGGGACATACACATACAACGAATGGTACAAAACAGACTAATGAGAAATATGTACGAAGCAAGAGGGAATAGAAGAAACGACGAACCAAGAAAAACATGGAAGGTGGCGAAGCAGAGAGGAGTACAATGGGAGGATATACCATGATTGGCGCAGAACCGAGGAAATTGGGGAGAAATATGGAGGAAACAGAATCACTCAACTCCCATTCAGCCAGACGTTGTTAGGTACTACATGGCTCAAGGATTAAGTAAGTACGTAAGTATGAATATTTGGAAATATTGGAGCGCGGTGCAATATCTTCTTTAGATCAGTCTGTATATAACATAAAGGAAAAAGATTGAATGTAGATCTAGCAAGGGTGGTTTTACAAGCGAAATAGAGTTCGGCCCCGCGCCAGTATTCGACCATTAAATTCCATCCGAGATCGGACGTCGCGTCGTCGTTGTCGGGCTTTATCTTTTCTTCTTCCTCCTCTCTCCTCGCATTTTCGGTTAGGAGAGGTCGGCTTCGACGCGATGCCGTAGGTTCGGTCGCCGGATAGCCTGCGCTCGCTTATGGTTAGCCCAGAGATAGATTAACCGTCGCGACGACTATTTTCTCCGGCGTTCTCGCAAAAACAAATTTTATCGCGTCTCCTCCGTCTCCCTCTCTAATAAAGAATTATTGGCGTGCTTTATGCATTCCGGCTCTCCGATTTTAATTTCGTCGAAATAGCGCTTTATTAAATTAATAAATCAAGCGCTCTCGAAAAACGACGGTTGTTTCTGACCTATTTGCACGTCGAAGTAACTGGAAGAGAGAGTAAGAGAGCGAGACAGAAGAATGGGGGAGAGGGAGAAGGGGGCACAAGAAAATGCTAATCGTAATAAAGGCAAATGTGATGAAAATGCTATTTTCGATTCTCCTTTTCATTAGACAAACGCTGAAGATGACAACTTCAATTGGTGGACCACTTACTCGGATTTATCTCATTGTCAGTTGAAATGATGTTAGGGCATCCTTTCGGTAATAATCCCGTTTCTTGCTTCGAGGCTGCGTTCGTTCTTTTTTGCTTTAATAGTTGTGGGACAACCTGTACTACGTGCTTTGTTCGAGGTGGGAAGAGAGAAGTAGGAGTGGGAGAGGGGGATAAAATACATGAAAAGACTACCAGAACTATCTTCGATACCAACAACCGGGTACGATCAACAGCCAGTCCCCTAATATCGAGATAGAGGGTTAATGACGAATATGTACATATTCTATACTCATACCCCACTGTATATACGCATTGTAGATATATACAGGGTGAAACGCTTAAACGTATCGAAACGTTATTATATTTGACGAACTATTAGTTTTAGAACAAGTATATAGTCAATTATGTATACAGGGTGTAACTGTGTAAATGACAAAACGTTATCCAAAGGTAGTTAATTAAAATATATTCAATATTTGCTTAATATACGTAGGGCCCCAAACGTACCGTTCGCGAGATATTAATAATTACAGTTTTGAGTCCGGCCCTGTTATACAATTGTAGCGAGTTTCGAATACGACTAACGATCGGATTATTGATCGAGTAAGCATAAATAATTTATGAATTTGCGAATTTTTCACACTGCTTGCACAGTACATACATGTTATCTAGGGTTTATTAATCATTTTACTTTAAACATTTTTACACAACAATCACATAAACATATTATTGTCAAACAGGTCTAATGTTAGGTATTTATTGTGAAACTTTCTTTGTTTTCTTGACTTTACATTGTTTACCAATGTTTACCAACATCTTCTTGAAAGAAAATACTTTTATCATTACCAATAAAAGATCGTCGAACTTTTCAAATATAGGTCAAGTTCATGAAGCGAGAGCAAAATAAAACATCTGTTTATATTTTTGTAATAGTGACAGAGACGGAGAAGCATTATTCACTTGTCGATAATATGCCATTTCCTGGCGGCGCTATTTCAACGAAACCATCTGTTCGCATTGTAGAATACCCGAATACCGACTGAATGCCCGACTATTTATTTCGTCTTTTAAAAATCGCTTGCCTCTCAAATAAACGTCAACGAGGATCACAGTACCGTAATGTAAAAATATAGGGGGCTAAAGTTTTATTAAAATTAAGCAAAAAACGTTTCACGTGTTTTGCCATTGTTTTTGCTGATTACGTTAACTATATCATACCAGCTTTACCATATTAATAAATTAACCATTTCTACAGTTACACCCTGTATATCTCCATCTTTCCAAGTGTGGGTATTTTTTTGTCGGTTTAATTTTTCTCGAAGGACGCCATCTTATTTTGTCTTGTTATTTAAATGACACCATACTATAAATCTTACGTTTTTGGGAAGTTTGTTCTTCCGTGTTTTCAATAAATAATAATAATAATAATAGTAATAATAATAATAATAATAATAATAACATTTTTATTACTAAGAAAAATAAAAGATTGAAAGTAAGATGGGCACACCAGTTAATGCATCGACATATAATTTTTCTAATTAAATCTAGATATCGTTGAATTTAATTGTCATTTTGACAGTTTATAATTACTGTTAGCGTTTCTCACGTTTGTCATTTATTTAATAATGTATTAAACCAGAACATCAATCACTAAATCCATAGTTTCGAAGATACATATTTCATGAGTTCATTGAAAAGAACAATTCTACAAACGAAGAAATGCCCTGATGGATGTAGAGGATAATCTTAAAATTATTGTCAAACGGATTTCTGTGTATTCATGGAATATATGACAAATTTGCCATTCTAACAGAGAAGCATAACTCTGGCTAACAGCAAGTTATGAATTGTCAAAATGATATATAAAATAAATAAAATTACCCCCGATCACACGTTTCGGAAGTAATTCCAGATACGTATTTCGGCATCTGAGTTGCCATCCTCAGTGGTAAACAGCGATGAATTTTATTTATTTTACATATTATTTTAACCACAGTCTCCTTATTCTTATTCGTCAAACTGACAATTAAATTCAACGATACCTAGATTTAATTAGAAACATTATGCATTATTATGTTGCAGAGGCTGGTGTGCCCATCATACTTTTTCAATTTTTATTTTGCTTATTGTTGTTGTTGGAAATTTGACATTAAAGAAAAAAGATGGCGTCTTCTGAGAACAAAATAAAAGCGACCAAACCAATTATGCGCACTTAAAAATATGCAGACCAGGTTTCCATTCGTTTCACGACCCCGTATCTGAATGTATACAGTGTGGAATTAAACCATGAAATACGGCGAACTTAACAGGTTTTTTTACACTGGTTTAAAGTAGTCTTTTGAAAATAATTGCACCGATACTCGCATACGGATCTGAAGTATGGACAAAAACAAGGAATCAAAAACAAAAAACACAAAGCATTAGATAGATAGAGAGAATACCAAAACAAGATAAAGTAAGAAATTGTACAATCAGAGAAGGACAACTTAGATGCTTAGGACATGTTATGAGAATGAGAGAAGATAAACTGATAAGGAGAGTTTTCGAAGCCAAAACAAACAAAAGAAAGCTAAAGGAAAGATCAAGAAAGTGTTGCATAGGGAGGTAAGGAGAAGCGGCGGAGAAAGAAATAAATTGGAAGGAAATCCGAAGACAAGTGCAAGACAGGAAAACATGGCGAAAGACATGGAAAAGAACCTCAACGTGACTCAACTCCACGAACCCGACATTCGGATGGGAATAAGGGTTAGGATTAATTAAGTACGTAAGTAAGAGTGGTATTTTCTTCCCCATCAGTTACAGATTCAAGACTATTAACAGTGTATTGCTTCGGACGTCCATTTCCTTTCTCAACAATTAACAATTCTGTTTTGAATATAATCGCTGTGTTGGTGTATATCATACCTTTCCAAAACATAAATCTTTGTTTGACATTCTCATAGATTTCTACAATGCCGGGAATTCCTCAGTATAATTAGAAATTATCATAAAACCATCAGAGCCAGCCATCAACCACCTGTTGAAATCCCCGCTCCAAGGGTTAGACAGGATTTCCGAAATTTATCCCCTCAAGGACATTGCTAGTTCCTTTGTTAGCAAGCCTAACGACGCCATAGGTGGAATTGTCTCGCACATCAACCGCCTGTCGAAATCCCGGTCTAAGGGTTAGACAGGATTTCCGAAATTTATCCCCTCAAGGACATTGCTAGTTCCTTTGTTAGCAAGCCTAACGACGCCATAGGTGGAATTGTCTCGGGCATCAACCGCCTGTCGAAATCCCGGTCTAAGGGTTAGACAGGATTTCCGAAATTTATCCCCTCAAGGACATTGCTAGTTCCTTTGTTAGCAAGCCTAACGACGCTATAGGTGGAATTGTTTCGCGCATCAACCGCCTGTCGAAATCCCGGTCTAAAGGTTAGACAGGATTTCCGAAATTTATCCCCTCAAGGACATTGCTTGTTCCTTTGTTAGCAAGCCTAACGACGCCATAGATGGAGTTGTCTCGGGCATCAACCGCCTGTCGAAATCCCGGTCTAAGGGTTAGACAGGATTTCCGAAATTTATCCCCTCAAAGACATTGCTAGTTCCTTTGTTAGCAAGCCTAACGACGCCATAGGTGGAATTGTCTCGGGCATCAACCGCCTGTCGAAATCCCGGTCTAAGGGTTAGACAGGATTTCCGAAATTTATCCCCTCAAGGACATTGCTAGTTCCTTTGTTAGCAAGCCTAACGACGCCATAGGTGGAATTGTTTCGCGCATCAACCGCCTGTCGAAATCCCGGTCTAAGGGTTAGACAGGATTTCCGAAATTTATCCCCTCAAGGACATTGCTAGTTCCTTTGTTAGCAAGCCTAACGACGCCATAGGTGGAATTGTCTCGGGCATCAACCGCCTGTCGAAATCCCGGTCTAAGGGTTAGACAGGATTTCCGAAATTTATCCCCTCAAGGACATTGCTAGTTTCTTTGTTAGCAAGCCTAACGACGCCATAGGTGGAATTGTCTCGCGCATCAACCGCCTGTCGAAATCCCGGTCTAAGGATTAGACAGGATTTCCGAAATTTATCCCCTCAAAGACATTGCTAGTTCCTTTGTTAGCAAGCCTAACGACGCCATAGGTGGAATTGTCTCGCGCATCAACCACCTGTCGAAATCCCGGTCTAAGGGTTAGACAGGATTTCCGAAATTTATCCCCTCAAGGACATTGCTAGTTCCTTTGTTAGCAAGCCTAACGACGCCATAGGTGGAATTGTCTCGCGCATCAACCGCCTGTCGAAATCCCGGTCTAAGGGTTAGACAGGATTTCCGAAATTTATCCCCTCAAGGACATTGCTAGTTCCTTTGTTAGCAAGCCTAACGACGCCATAGGTGGAATTGTTTCGCGCATCAACCGCCTGTCGAAATCCCGGTCTAAGGGTTAGACAGGATTTCCGAAATTTATCCCCTCAAGGACATTGCTAGTTCCTTTGTTAGCAAGCCTAACGACGCCATAGATGGAGTTGTCTCGCGCATCAACCGCCTGTCGAAATCCCGGTCTAAGGGTTAGACAGGATTTCCGAAATTTATCCCCTCAAAGACATTGCTAGTTCCTTTGTTAGCAAGCCTAACGACGCCATAAGTGGAATTGTTTCGCGCATCAACCGCCTGTCGAAATCCCGGTCTAAGGGTTAGACAGGATTTCCGAAATTTATCCCCTCAAGGACATTGCTAGTTCCTTTGTTAGCAAGCCTAACGACGCCATAGGTGGAATTGTCTCGCGCATCAACCGCCTGTCGAAATCCCGGTCTAAGGGTTAGACAGGATTTCCGAAATTTATCCCCTCAAGGACATTGCTAGTTCCTTTGTTAGCAAGCCTAACGACGCCATAAGTGGAATTGTCTCGCGCATCAACCGCCTGTCGAAATCCCGGTCTAAGGGTTAGACAGGATTTCCGAAATTTATCCCCTCAAGGACATTGCTAGTTCCTTTGTTAGCAAGCCTAACGACGCCATAGGTGGAATTGTTTCGCGCATCAACCGCCTGTCGAAATCCCGGTCTAAGGGTTAGACAGGATTTCCGAAATTTATCCCCTCAAGGACATTGCTAGTTCCTTTGTTAGCAAGCCTAACGACGCCATAGGTGGAATTGTTTCGCGCATCAACCGCCTGTCGAAATCCCGGTCTAAGGGTTAGACAGGATTTCCGAAATTTATCCCCTCAAGGACATTGCTAGTTCCTCTGTTAGCAAGCCTAACGACGCCATAGGTGGAATTGTCTCGCGCATCAACTACCTGTTGAAATCCCGATCCAAACGTAAAACTATATCTACAACCAGTTGTTTAAGCGCTTGCGCATGGGAATAGCACTTTAGACGAAAAAGTATAAATATGGTTTAAAACGAACCGAATTACAATACAAGTACAATATCAACGGCGATATTGTACACTTTGTCCATTTTAAGCTTATTACGGATAACATAATTTCGGGTACGAGAGTCGGTTCATTGAGGAAATATTCAGAGAGAAAATGAAAAGTGGTTCTTGACGAATCGGTCTGGTACGCGCTAACACCCAAACAAAGCAAATTTTACGAGTTTTGACGTCAAAGTCATATTTTACACCTTCGAAAACATCTGTACACAAAATTTCGTCTAATTTAGAACATATTAATTTTTTTCTAAAGTTTCGAAGAGGTATCCCTTGAAATTTTGAAGAAAATCGAAATGGTCGGAAGTACGACTTATTACACATCAAATCTGGTGCGGATTAGGGATAAAATAGTTTCGGGAACGAGAGCCATTCAATCTCACCGTTGCGCGCAGCGAAGTAAGGCAACAATACGGGCGAAAATTGCTTGCACATATGTGAGCTTGCATTTCGTATACGTGCAGTAACGTACAACTGAACCGTAAGGCATTTGCATTTTTCCTAATTGACCTGAAAGTAGTCGAGACCACCCAAATAAGATAGATTTCAATGAAATCGAAGAGAACTTAATAGCGTTGTATAGAATCAGATAAACTCGAAATCGAATAGGATTTAACGGAGTCCAACGGTATCGAATAAAATCGTTGATATTGAATTAAATCGCTTTCAAAGTCGTAAAAGGAAAACAATTGCACGAAACTTGTTTGGTGGTTCAATTGTATCCTTTGTTGTTGTGTGGTTGACTTTGCTCTCGCATACAAAAGCTACTATATGATTTCTTTTTTTGAATTAATATGATGGTTTTACGATACGGAGCAGCCGATTTTTGAAATTTACGTATTAAATTTGCTAAATCTCGCGATTTATTGCTTTCCCTCAACTTTTCCCAAGGAAAATCTACTTACTACACCATACACTTGGCGAATACACAACGAATTCTGATCGTGTGCCGTCTCGCCATTAAAAGCTCGCAAAGCTCGCGTGATCCGGAAGCGATGACGGGGATCTGTCATGTCAAAAACAAACAAAAAACAAAGAAATCGGAGCGGCCCGACCTCGACATACTTAATTCGGCTTAATTCGGCCCGGTTACGGTTATGATATTCGATTGTTTTGGCGTAGGTTACCTCCTGTTTCGTCGTTATTGTTGCGCTCCTTCGTACGACGTACGTCCTAGATACATCAATCGAACGACGAACACAACGCGGGATAATTGCGGGAGGTCGTCGAAATTCCTTGGCGTCGCATTTATTTCGCACGCCAATGGTAAATTATTGCCCGTTCGATAGATGGAAGGGTCGGAGGAGGAGGAAGGCGGTGGTTTTAATGGAGAAACGAGGGATGATCGTAAGGTGATTTAAAAATATCTCGGATTTATGACGGGCGTTGGTGGCGAAGAAATTTTATGGGAATTGGAATTCGTTAAGGGATTAAGTGGATTAAGTTCGATTGTATGTATCCGAAAATAATTTAATGCGTCAGACTAAAAAAGTGGTTTTGACCCATTACGTGCTACGTGCCCCCTACACAGGGTGTTCCGAAGCCGTGACTGACGTCAGCATTGCAACACAATACGCGCATAGACAGGCGATACATCGTCAATATGACATCCTGAAGTTTGCGAACAACGGAGTAGCAGTGTCCTCGAGGGAATAATTTTTCTTGAATGTTTCGATTTAAAGCTATAATTGGCGAATTTCAGATATTTTGCGCTTCATCCCATTTCGTATGGATAATCCGGAATTACCAAATTCAAGTAAATCATAATGGAGGCAAAAAAAACGTTTTGTGGGTGCAATTTTCTAATTTATGTGACTTTTTACTTGTAACGCATCCCTGGATAGAACATGATAAGTCTACAATTAAATGATCATCTTCAGTGTTGATTAGGAATTATCAACCAAAATTCTCGCAATTCGAATGACAGCTGCTTTATTCAAGTTTATTTTAAACCAGATTTATACTTTTTCGTCTAACGTTCGACGTTCTTCCATCAAAAGTTGAGATTAGCAAATTACATAAATTTGCGATTAACCAAATATTTAAAATTCAAATCTCGCGCCTTTTAACTTGTCAATGTCAAATTTGCAGATACTGATTTTGGCTACATCTATATTTGCGCCACGGCACAATTATACATAGATATAGTACATACGTATACCGTACCGCTTCTGGCTCCCTCAGTGGCATTTTCTTTTTCTTTCGCAACATATCTTGCTATTTGCTTTAATATGTAGACTTTGTCTATTCAGAGTTTTTACCTACGTCATAAATTTTGGTCCTTCGATCTTTGTATTTCAGATAGGTGCAAATCGTGCTTCTTTCTTCACCGACAGCAGTTGAAAAAAATAGTGAAATGATTAGATTGTCTTTACTCGTACGACAAAACAATAACGCATTAGAAAAGCTTTAATTTGATGTGTAATAAGTCGTACTTCCGACCATTTCGATTTTCTTCGAAATTTCAAGGGGTACCCCTTTGGAAATTTAGAAAATAATTAATATAATCTAAATTAGACGAAATTTTGTGTGCAGAACTGTCAAAACTGTGTCAAAACTGGTGAAATTTGCTTCGTTTGGGTGTTAGAGCGTACCAGAGCGATTCGTCCAGAACCACTTTTCACTTTCTTATTGAATATTTCCTCAATGAACCGCCTATCGTACCCGAAATTATTTTATCCCTAATCTGCACCCGAAGAGCTTTAATTTGATGTGTAATAAGTCGTACTTCCGACCATTTCGATTTTCTTCGAAATTTCAAGGGGTACCCCTTTGGAAATTTAGAAAAAAATGAATATGTTCTAAATTAGACGAAATTCCGTGTACGGATGTTTTCGAAGGTGTAGAATACGATCTTGACGTTAAAACTCGTGAAATTTGCTTCGTTTGGGTGTTAGAGCGTCCAGAGCGATTCGTCCAGAACCACTTTTCACTTTCTCATTGAATATTTCCTCAATGAACCGCCTATCGTACCCGAAATTATTTTATCCCTAATCTGCACCCGAAGAGCTTTAATTTGATGTGTAATAAGTCGTACTTCCGACCATTTCGATTTTCTTCGAAATTTCAAGGGGTACCCCTTTGGAAATTTAGAAAAATGAATATGTTCTAAATTAGACGAAATTCCGTGTACGGATGTTTTCGAAGGTGTAGAATACGATCTTGACGTTAAAACTCGTGAAATTTGCTTCGTTTGGGTGTTAGAGCGTCCAGAGCGATTCGTCCAGAACCACTTATCACTTTCTCATTGAATATTTCCTCAATGAACCGCCTATCGTACCCGAAATTATTTTATCCCTAATCTGCACCCGAAGAGCTTTAATTTGATGTGTAATAAGTCGTACTTCCGACCATTTCGATTTTCTTCGAAATTTCAAGGGGTATCCCTTTGGAAATTCAAAAAAAAATGAATATGTTCTAAATTAGACGGAGGAAGGCGACGCCTAATTATTAAACTTCATCATTACTTATTATTATCCAAGGTTACAAAGCAAAAAAATAGAAGCTGGAAGGAGAAACACGAACGTGTATTGTGCGTGCTTTTAATCGATACACGTTCATTACTGATATATGACGTGGTGCGAAAATAACGACTGTTGGAAATGATGATGGCGAAGTAAATAGCGACCGATTAAAACGAGTTTTAACGCAGACTTTTTTGCCCGTAAAAGAATACTGAAAGAAAACTGGAGGAAAAAAAACAAATTTTTTCAGGGGAAGACGTATGTGTGTGTAGCACGCATGTATGATAGAATAGAATATTAATTCTGTTTGAACAGAAGCGAACGGAAATAAATGAACTCCAGGAAAAGTCAATGGCATTACGTAGAATTGATAATACCTAATAGAATTCACATAAAATCGAAAAGGTTCAAATCGAATTGAATAGTATCGAATAAAGTTAAATAAAGCCTAATAAAATCATATACAATTAGGATAGAATTAGATAGGATTGAATAAAATTCGAGTGTACCAGAATAGAATCAGATAGAATCGAATAGAATAATTGGACAGCAGTTGGCAATCTGTATGAAATCACATATTTTCAAATAGTGCCGAATGGAATTCGCTGAAATCGAATAGAATCCAAGAGCATCAAATAGAATCAAACGAATTTGAATTAGATTAAATAGAATCTAATGGGATCCAATAGAATTTAATGCAGTCAAATACCATCTAATAGAAACAATTCGAATCGCATGACACTAAATAAAACTGAATGGCGTTTAATAGAATTGTATGAGATTCCATAGAATCAAATATCTTTCAATAGAATTATTTGGTCTCCAATAAAGTCGTATAGAATTGAATCGAAATCAAAAGCGCCGAATAGATCAAATTAAATTCAATAAAATGAATTACGTAGAATTCCAATAATTCGTGAGTGTATATATGTAACTACAAGATATCCAATAGAATCCCATAAGATCCAACGAAATCGAATATCATCAAATTCTACGAAATCGAATGATATTTATTTATTTATTTATTTATTTGCCCAACAGAACATTACATTCCAATTACAGGACAACACGTTTGAATAACAACTAATAGAATTCCATACACGCAATCCCATCACAGAATTGGATTGCTTTCAGTAAATTTGAATAGAATAAGAATTAAATAGAATGCATCAGAATGCTACACAATTTAATACAATCGTTATCAGCAAAACAACCTAGAACTAAATAGAATCAAATGCGAACCAGTAGAATGTAATTGTGTAGAAGATAATTGATATGAAATAGAATCCAATAGAATCGAATAAAATGGAATAGAATTGAAGCGCACTTAATAGAATCTAATGGGATTCTACGGAATAGATTTCGATAGAACCTAATGAAATTCTTTAGAATTCAATGAATGTGAATGGCGTCCAATAGAATCAAATTAAAGTGGAACAAAATCAAATAGAATTAGATGGAATTTAATAGAATTGAATGGTATCCAATAGAATTTAATAGAATCGAACCGAATCGAATAGGTTCGGATAAAATCGAACGAATTCGGATGGAAACGAACAGCATTGAATAGAATGGAATATGATTCCATAGAATTAAACAGCTTCAATAGAATAAAATAGAATTAGACAGTATTCAACGTAATTCAATGGAACTCGCTAGAATCGAATAAAATTAAATAGAATACAATAATCCGATAGCATCTGATAGAATCGCATAGCCTAAAATATAATCGTATAGCATCGAATACAATTCAATAGAATGGAACTGTAGAACACTAGTAGAATCTAATGACATTCTACAAAATCCTATGAAATTGAATAGAAGTCAATAGCACCGAATAGAATCAAGTAAAAATTCAAGAAAATCAAATAGAATCAGATGGAACTCAATAGAAGTGAATAGAATTGAATAGAATTGAATGATATCCAATGGAACTTAATAGAATCGAACGGTGTCGAGTAGAATCGGGTAATATCGAACGAATTCGGATACAACCGAAGAGCATTGAATAGAATGGAATATAATTCCATAGAACAGCTGCGAATAGAATAATATCCTTGTAATTAATATATATATATTATATAATAATACTGTCCAAAGCAATTCAATAGAATATCCAATAAAATTAAATAGAATAGAGCAATATGATTCTAATAGAATCCTATAGCATGGAAAGAATCCAATAGAATCATATAGCATTGAATACAATTCAATAGAATGAAACCAGACAACAATAATACATAGAATGTAATGACATTGTATAGAATTTTAAGAAATCTAGTAGACGTCAATTGTGTGGCACAGAATCAAATAAAATTGAATGAAATCCAATGGAATCTGATGAAATCGAACGAACTCGAATAGAACCGAATGCAACTGAGCGACAATGAATAGAATCTAATGATATTCTATGGAATTCTATGGAATCGAATAAAAGTCAATAGCATCGGATAGAATCAAATAAAATGAAATAAAATCACATAGAATCTGATGGAATTTCATACAGTCGAATGGTACGGAATAGAATAGGATAAAACAGAACGAACTCGATTAGAATCGGATGGAACTGAACAACAATGAATAGAATCTACTGACATTCTATGGAATTCTATGAAATCGAATAGAAAACAATAGCATCGGATAGAATCAAATAAAATGGAATCAAATCAAATAGAATCTGATAGAATTTCATAGAATCGGATGGTACCGAATAGAATAGGATAAAATCAAACGAACTCGATTAGAATCGAATGGAACTGAACAACAATGAATAGAATCTACTGACGTTCTATGGAATTCTATGAAATCGAATAGAAGTGTATAGCGTTGGATAGAATCAAATAAAATAGACTTTGAATGAATTTCATAGAATCGGATGGTACGGAATAGAATAGGATAAAATCGAATAAACTCGAATAGAATCGAATGGTATTGAACAACAATGAATAGGATCTACTGACATTCTACGGAATTCTATGAAATCGAATAGAAAACAATAGCATCGGATAGAATCAAATAAAATGGAATCAAATCAAATAGTACCTGATAGAATTTCATAGAATCGAATGGTACGGAATAGAATAGGATAAAATCGAACTAATTCGAATAGAATCGAATGGAATTGAATAACAATGAATGGAATTGATTGACATTCTATGAAATCGAATAGAAATCAGTCGTATCGGATAGAATCAAATAAAATGAAATAAAATGAAATAGAATCTGATGGAATTTCATACAATCGAATGGTACGGAACAGAATATGATAAAATCGAATGAATCCGAATAGAACTGAATGCAACTGAGCAACAATGAATAGAATCTAATAACATTCTATAGAATTCTCTGAGATCGAATAAAAGTCAACAGCATCGGATAGAATCAAATGAAATGGAATCAAATCAAATAGAATCTGATAGAATTTCATACAATCGGATGGTACCGAATAGAATAGGATGAAATCGAACGAACTCGAATAGAATCGAATGGTATTGAACAACAATGAATAGGATCTACTGACATTCTATGGAATTCTATGAAATCGAATAGAAGTCAACAGCATCGGATAGAATCAAATGAAATGGAATCAAATCAAATAGTATCTGATAGAATTTCATAGAATCGAATGGTACGGAATAGAATAGGATAAAGCCGAACTAATTCGAATAGAATCGAATGGAACTGAACAACAATGAATAGGATCTACTGACATTCTATGGAATTCTATAAAATCGGATATAAGTCACTAGCTTCGGATAGAATCAAATCAAATAGAATCTGATAGAATTTCATAGAATCGGATGGTACCGAATAGAATAGGATAAAATCAAACGAACTCGATTAGAATCGAATGGAACTAAACAACAATGAATAGAATCTACTGACGTTCTATGGAATTCTATGAAATCGAATAGAAGTGTATAGCGTTGGATAGAATCAAATAAAATAGACTTTGAATGAATTTCATAGAATCGGATGGTACGGAATAGAATAGGATAAAATCGAATGAACTCGAATAGAACCGAACGGAATTGAACAACAATGAATACAATCTAATGAAATTCTATAAAATTAAATAAAAATGGAATAAAATGAAATATGTAGAATTGAATGGTATCGAATAGAACTTAATAGAATCGAATGGTAGAACGGATAGATTCGGACGTAATCGTCCGAACTCGGCTAAAACCGAACGGCATTGAATAGAATTGAATAAAATTAAATAGAAAACACGAATCTAATAGAGTTTAGAAAAGAGACGGAAAACGTAGAGACCTAAAAAAAAAAAGGAAGTTACTCGTATTTTCGTATTTCTATTGTTTTCGTCTTCGATTTGAAAGTGGCACTTAACACATTATTTGCGGGCGTATCCTCAATTGCCGTTCTCCCGTGATATTCAGTCTGTTCCTCGCATGCAATGCGTTAATATCCGAAGGCTGTTAATTTCCACGAGCGTGGAAATTTTAACGTAAAACAGACACGAATCGACTTTTCATTTTATGGTAAAAGCCGGTTTAAAACCGTATCTGACAGTTGGATAAATCGACTTCGCCTATCATTAACGATTTTTCTACGTTTCCCTACTTATTCCCCTATTATTATTATTACTATTATTGTTGCTCGAGTCCGTGAGCGAACAAAAATATTTTTTCTATACTTACATACTTTTGCCGCATTTTCCGATGTCTCTCTTTTCTTTCTTCGTTTTTTTATTCCTTTTTTATATCGGAAAACGATTCGAAGATACGGAGTATTAAAATATTACATTTAGATTCCTAGTTCGCTGATTTTCGAATTACAGTAGAACTTCGTTATAACGCTCTTCTAGAGCCCTAGAAAGAAAGAGCGCTATAACCGGGAATGCGCTATTGCCGGGGAATCTTAAAAACGGCTTAAAATGAACAAAATTTATTTTAAAACGTCTTTATATATACGTACACTTCCAATTCAAGGCCGGAAGGTCGAATTTCAATAAATACTACTACTATATACATATGTACTACTACATACGTTTTACTTCTTTTAAATAAAGTAAAAGTTAACACAATCTATTATATAAAACTTGTACGTTAAAAAAGAAATATAAAACAAACTATGTATATATTCCTACAAATTTTATTTTAAAAAAGTCATTAATTTGGGTTTGTTTATAGTGACAGATGTTTCTTTTTAAAACTGCATTTTCTGGTTTATCGATATTTTTTAAGGTTTGCTCTTCTACCTCCGTACAGGAAAAAAGTGCTCTGATTGTTTTCAAGGCCTCCAGAACGTCGTTTATTTTTGGCGTAATTATTTCTGATGAATCTTCATCCTGTTCATTTTCCACTTCTGATGGTGCATTGAAATCGGCGATTAGTGTCTCGAGGCCTAAAACTTCATCGGTCACTAGCCCATTGACGAAGTCATCAAAACTTTCCAATTCAGTAAATCTTTCTTCCATTTGTAAAAGATCTCGCCAGCCTTGATGAATTTCTACCTTTTCGGTTTCATCTTTCCTTGTAAAGGTACCAAAAAACGCCTGCTTTTTTGAAACAATTAGAAATGGTCTCTTTCGTAATGTCCATCCATGCAGCGTATAAAAAGTGGATAGCATCAAAGAACAGAATTTGTTGGAGAAGTCGTCCATAATCGATAGATATCGTTGGACCATCCTTTTCCTGTGACCTTGCTTCAGAACTTTCATGATGCCTTGATCGAGTGGTTGAAGCTCACTTGCGGTGTTAGGTGGTAGGAAAATCAAATTGATGTTTTTGAAATTTATCAGTTTCGGATGCGCGGCGCAATTGTCGACAAGCAAAAGTATTTTTTCGGTCTTTCAATTCGATGTCCCACTCATTAAGCCATTGCACAAATCTATTTCCAGTCATACATGCACGAGACTGAGAAGAATAGGTGCAGGGAAAGGTTTTCACATTCTTAAAGTGACGTAGCCTAGCGTATTTTCCAATTACGAGCGCGTTTTTCTTACCTGTGCCTGTGAAATTCGTGCATACGAGGACCGTTGGGCGTTCTTCGCTTAATTTTCCTCCGTGGCATTTTTCATTCTTTTTAACGCCTTGCACTATTTTCACGAGTCTGACTCGTGATGAAAATTTTAGGCCAAACTTGAATATCACGAGTCAGGCTCGTTGTTCAATTTCACGGCAAACGTGGATATCACGAGTCAGGCTCGTAATCGACATTTCGGGCCAAACATGAATATCACGTGCTCGTGGTCTTAATCTCGGGCCACCAGGAACGCCTGAATGAGGTCTTATCTCTTCTTTCCTTTTCTTGAATGAATGGGTATTTTATATCTTGTTGTCTTTTGAATTTTGCAAGAGCACCACCGCGTGAAGTCAACACGAGCACGCCTATCTCGCACTCATTGTCAGTCGTAAGAAAGGTCGTAAGATGTGTTCAAAGTTCCGACACTCAGTCTTCGCCGCTTCGACTCTTTTCGGGACCACTCAGGCGCCCGAGTTTGGCACGGCTGATTGTGAATTTCGGCGTAGTGCAAGGGGTTAAACTAAGGATTTATCGGGCATCGCTTTAAAAAACAACCCGAATTCATCCGCATTATAAATTTCTGAGGGATTGTAGCCAGAGGTGGGTGTCGACGTTTGACTTTTCCAGTCGAATGTTACATCAGGATCTGCTGAATTCGGCTCACCACAAATTTCTTTGTACACGATATAATGTCTGTTTTTAAATCTATCGAGCCATCCAGTTGAAGCGGTAAAGTCCAAGTTATTCCAAGACCGTCGGCCACTCGGAGGGCCTTTTCTTGTAAAATTGGGCCACTTACCGGGATGTTAGAGCCCCTGGCCTGGACGAACCAACTTTTCAGAATCGTTTCTAGCTCTTCATATTTCGCGGGTCGTATTTTTACGACCGATTCCCTCAGGCACCGAAACAAATTCACTCCGCTTCTTTAAAATTGTACGTAAAGTTGAAGCGTTGGTGCTGTTTGACGCCACGACAAGTCTTTTTTGATTTAAATTGAATTTATCAAAGTCTTTTATAAGATCACTCTTTTCTTTTAACGAAAACGATTTTCGCCACGTGTTGCCAGCAGCGTAAAAGTAAAAGACTGAAAGGAAACCTTGATTACGCCAGCGCCAAATGAATAAGTCAGATTCTCAGAAAAATGTCCAGCCAAGATTCGTGGAACATCTTGGTGGGATTTGTTATATAGAAATCGTAACGATGTTCATTTCCCGGAAATATCTAGACCATTTCCGTCTGCTTTTTAAACATTTATTTTAATTTAATCACATCCCTTTCTAGTGTTTGCAAAATAAAGTTAAAACATTAATAATTGAAGAATGTGTGTACATTAAAAATATCCTTCAATGAGGTGTTATAAGCGGGAAATGGGAGTGTTATAACGAATAGAAGGACTACAGAAAATTAGTCGCTGGGACCGGAACCAAGGAAAGAAAGCGTTATAGCCGGGAGATCCTTATAAACGGGAGCGTTATAACGAAGTTTTACTGTATCTCCCTACCGTCATCCACATCGGGCAATTTCCGCGTGCGTTTTACATTTTACAACGCGAATCCGGGAGACGAGACCGTTGCCCGAATTCCGGCGGCGGTTCGAAGAGACGACGAGAACGCGACGAGATGGGGGCGACTAGACAATGTCTAGCCTGTAGGGGTGGACGCGTATTGATCTGGCAGGGGAGACGAGAGGCGACTCCCAGTCTCCTTTTTCCGCTTTCGCTTTCGCTTTCGAATTTCTCTGGCCGGCGAACGCGAAGCTTTGTCAGAGGGGGAAGGAGGGGAGGGGGACGTAGCGAGAATCCTGGAAACGGGTAGTCGAGTCGTCGTCGTCTCGATTCGACTGTACCATTCGCAGTACTTCGTACCCCCGAGATAGTCGGGGTGCTTACGTGGATGACGATGTCGTTTCTCGCGATAGCAGTTTCGGTGCGAAATCGAGGGGTGGGCATTTTAGGGGGACGATTTCGGCGATATTTTTCGTGTAACGTAAACGCGTAAAGTCGCGTGAGCTTTTGGGGTTGTAGCCGATGACTGTTTCGGAAACAAAGGACAGACGGGATTGGATTTGCTTTCGTGTGAATCATCAGAACTACCAACTTTACATCTTCATGAACATTTCCTGACTTGGGAATATTTCGTTAGATTCCGTCTTCTTCAGATCGAATTTCAGTCTTCCCATTCGTTTGGAATTTGGAAATTTCTTAAATTTGGGGGTGTTCCCTCTATCAGCAGTCTCCTTCTTCTTTCACTCCCTTTCCTCATCTTCCTTTTAATGTCATTTCTTGTCTTAACTCAGGATGGGGTTTTTAGGTTGTGAGTGATGGCAGTTTCGGATACAAAGAAAAGGAAAACACCCTAAATTGTTTAGATTTTTTTCCTTGGTGTAAATCATCATAAATACCAATTCTCAATTTCCATAAATATCCCTTAAATTGGGAGTGTTTCGTTTAATTCCGCCTTCCTCCTCCTCCTCCTCTCTTCTTCTTCTTCTTCTGCTTCAGATTGAATTCCATTCTTTCCATTCTTTTGGAGTTTGTGAATTTCCTAAATTGGGCGATTTCCCTCTATGACCCCTCTCCTTCTTCTTTCGCCCTCTTTCTCCGTCTTCCTTTTACTTTCATTTCTTGTCCTAACTTGGGATGGGGTTTTTAGGTTGTGACTGATGGCAGTTTCGGATACGAAGAAAAGGAAAACACCCTAAATTGTTTAGATTTTTTTTCCTTGGTGTAAATCATCATACATACCAATTCTCAATTTCCATAAATATCCCTTAAATTGGAAGTGTTTCGTTTAATTCCGTCTTCCTCCTCCTTTTCTTCTTCTTCTTCTTCTGCTTCAGATTGAATTCCATTCTTTCCATTCTTTTGGAGTTTGTGAATTTCCTAAATTGGGCGATTTCCTCTATGACCCCTCTCCTTCTTCTTTCGCCCTCTTTCTCCGTCTTCCTGTTACTTTCATTTCTTGTCCTAACTTGGGATGGGGTTTTAGGTTGTGACTGATGGCAGTTTCGGATACGAAGAAAAGGAGAACACCCTCTAAATTGTTTAGTTTTCCTTTTTAGTGTAAATCATCATAAATACCAATTCTCAATTTCCATAAATATCCCTTAAATTGGGAGTGTTTCTGTTTAATTCCGTCTTCCTCCTCCTCCTCCTCCTCCTCTTCTTCTTCTTCTGCTTCAGATTGAATTCCATTCTTTCCATTCTTTTGGAATTTGTAAATTTCTTAAATTGGGCGATTTCCCTCTATGCCCCTCTCTCCTTCTTCTTTCGCCCTCTTTCCTCGTCTTCCTGTTACTTTCATTTCTTGTCTTAACTCGGGATGGCGTTTTTAGGTTGTGACTGATGGCAGTTTCGGATACAAAGAAAAGGAAAACAACCCCTTAAATTGTTTAGATTTCTTTTTTGGTGTAAATCATCATAAATACCAATTCTCAATTTCCATAAATATCCCTTAAATTGGGAGTGTTTCGTTTAATTCCGTCTTCTTCCTCCTCCTCCTCCTCCTCCTCTTCTTCTTCTTCTGCTTCAGATTGAATTCCATTCTTTCCATTCTTTTGGAATTTGTAAATTTCTTAAATTGGGCGATTTCCTACTATGACCCCTCTCCTTCTTCTTTCGCCCCCTTTTCTCGTCTTCCTGTTACTTTCATTTCTTGTTTTAACTCGGGATGGAGTTTTTAGGTTGTGACTGATACAAATAAAAGGAGACACCCTGAATTGTTTAGATTTTTTTGGGTGTAAATCATCAAAAATACCAATTTCTAATTTCCATAAATATCCCTTAAATTGGGAGTGTTTCGTTTAATTCCGTCTTCCTCTTCCTCCTCTTCTTATTCTTCTTCAGATTGAATTCAATTTTTTCCATTCTTTTGGCATTTGGAAATTTCTTAAATTGGGCGCGTTTCCTCCATGAATCGTTTCCTTCTTTCTCTCCCTTTGCCTATCTTTCTGTTACTTTCATTTCATCACTTGCCTTTCTTCTTTATTCCGATAAAAAAGAAATAACTTTTCTCTTCAGCTTCTTCTACCTCTTCCCGTTGGCGTTCTCTCAGTCTAAATTGAGGTTTGAACCGTCTTTCTTGAATCTGAGGTGTTTCTCTTAGTTTGATCGGTTTTCTTCTTTCTTTTATTTTTCTTCTTCAGTTTATAGTCTTATCTTTGCTCTCTTCTGTTCTTTTTCTTCTTGCTCTACTTGATAAAAAGATAGGAAGATACATAATCGTTACGAAATAAGCGAACAAAAAAATACAGTGAATTGTTTAGATTTTCAATTTTTTCAATTTCCATAAATCTCCCTTAAATTGAATAAGTTTCATTTAATTCCGTCTTCCTCCTCCTCAACTTTTTCTTCTTCAGATTGAATTCCATTCTTTCCATTCTTTTGGGATTTGGAAGTTTCTTAAATTGCCTCTATGACCCCATCTCCTTCTTCTTTCACCCCCTTTCCTCGTCTTCCTGTTACTTTCATTTCTTGTCTTAACTCGGGATGGCGTTTTTAGGTTGTGACTGATGGCAGTTTCGGATGCAAAGGAAAGGAAAACACCCTGAATCGTTTATATTTTCTTTGGTGTAAATTATCATAAATACCAATTTTCATTTTTCATAAATACACCTTAAAATTGGGAGTGTTTCGTTTAATTCCTTCTTCCTCCTCCTCCTCCTCTTCTTCTCCTTCTTCAAATTGAATTCCATTCTTTCCATTCTTTTGGAATTTTGAAAATTTTTTAAATTTGGGGGTGTTCCCTCTATGACCCTTCTCCTTCTACTTTCGTCCCCTTTTCTCAGCTTTCATTTGCTTTCATTTCTGGTCTTCATTTGCGATGAGCTTCGAGGATCTCGCTGATGGAAGTTTTGGATACAAAGAAAAGGAAAACACCCTGCATTGTTTAGATTTTCTTTGGTGTGAATCATCAGCAATACTAACTTTAAATTTCCGTGAGTATCCCTTAAATTGGGAGTGTTTGGTTTAATTTCGTCTTCTTTTTCCACTTCTTCTTAATCTTCAGATTGAATTTCAGGCTTCCCTTAAAATTGGGAGTGTTTCGTTTAATTCCGTCTTCCTCCTCCTCCTCCTCCTCTTCTTCTTCTTCTTCTTCTTCAGATTGAATTCGATTCTTTCCATTTTTTTGGAATTTCGAAATTTCTTCAATTGGGCCCGTTCCCTCTATGACCCGTTTCCTTCTTTCACTCGCTTTTCTCATCTTGTTACTTTAATTTCTTGCATTGACTTGAGATGGGCTTTGCGGTTGTCATTGATGAAAAGTTTTGGAAACAAAGAAAGAGGAAATAATTCCGAATTGGCCGGATGTTCTTTTTGCGAATCATCAAATATACCAACTTTAAATCCTTAAATTCGGAGTGTTTTTTTCTTGCTGTTCTTCTTCTTCTTCTTCTTCGTATTTAATTTCACTCTTTCTATTCTTTTTGGAATTTGGAAACTTCTTAAATTGGGGACGTTTCCTCTAAAAGCCGTCTCCTTCTTCTTCCACTCCATTTTCTCGTCTTTCTGTTACTTTCATCTCTTGTTTTGACTGGGGATGGGCTTTGGGATTGTGGCAGATAAAACTTCTTGAATTGGGGACGTTTCCTGTATAACCCGTCTCCTTCTTCTTTCACTCTATTATCTTACATTTTTGTTACTTTCATTTCTTCTCTTGCCTTTCTTCTTGATTCTGATTATTATTTTTCCCTTCACCCTCTTTTTCCTCTTCCAATTGGCGTTCTCTTAATCTTAATTGAAGTTTGAACCGTCTTTCTTGAATCTGAGGCGTTTCTCTTGGTTTGGTCGGTTTTCTCTTCTTCCTTTGTTTTTTCGTCTTCTTCTTTTTCTCTTGATAAAAAGAAAACAGAACACGGTTTCGTTTGTTCGCTTCTTCGTTTTTTTCACGGTTGAAAGCTTTTTCGTAAGATATAAGTCTTCAATCTGGCCCAGTTTCTTCTCCTTCCTCCAAGTTTTCTTCTTTTTCAGGATAAATTCTTGCCTTTCTTTCACCTTTGTATAGTCCTCTTCTCTTTCTTCTGGTAGAACGAAAACTATCCAATATGATTTCTTTTCCATCTCTTTCGCCTTATCGCTCTTTCAATCCTAGTTGAGATTGGAAATTTAAATTTTCGGTCTCTTCTTTTGGTCCGTATTCTTATGTCTTTCTCTTCATGTTAGATTTATATCCTTGTCTTTCTTTCGTTCTTTGTCTTCTATTCAAATTATTAAAGTCTATTGACGAATATTTAGAGGTATTACTTGACCTTCTCCACTTTTTAGGGCGTTCAATGTATTATATTCAATTCTCTATAATTACTATATTTGTAACTTTTTAATTATTCTCCTTCATTTCTCAGGGAGAACTTTCAATGTCCACCGTTTGGGCGTTATTTTTAACGTGAATTATCGAAGCATGGGGATGGGATAGACAACGAAAGTTTTTTCTTTGCGTTCTTTTCGTCCTAATAAATTACCAAAAAAAAAAAAAAAATCCCGATTCAACAGAAGAAATAAACTAGCCATATTTTAGGTTTAGGTTGATACATCGCTATTTACTAATTCATTCCAAATCGTCTCTGTTATTACGACTCTTCGCGTATCCCGCGATAAATCTATATCTATTGGCCGATCGGTCGGGTATCGATCTGTCGAAGAGATTCTATTTTTATATCGAAATATTTCTTTCCCGTCCGAACGAACAATAAATAACCCGCGCAGAACTCACCATAATTTTTCCTCGTTTAACGGACGATTTTAGAAAAGGTACATCGAAGACGATAAATTACAGGAAGTAAAAAACAAAAGACTGGGAAATAATCACGAACGAAGACGGTATCATAAAGAGATGGAAGGAAAAAACGCTAAATTGCACCCTCGGAATGGATTACTTGGACTACTTTATTTGTTATGCGATCGCGATCGAATAGATGCTACCATAAAGCGGATTTTGTCTAGGAATCGAATGGAATAAGAACGGACGAGCTATCTGTAAAAATTTCCGCGCTAGAACGAAATTATGGTAATTCCAGGTAAGAATTTTTTCAAGCTTCAAAGTAGCATATCTCCGGAACGGTAAGAGTTAGGGACCTGCAGTTTATTTTATTTGAATCAGTTCTTCGAGTACTTCACGCCTACCGAGTTTGAACGCGCTAGCGCTATCGGAAGTATGTTTCGACAAATATATTTTTGCGTCCACTCGCGTTCAAAATAAGTCTATCTGATAGATTTCGGCCCGTAGAATCTAAATCTTGCATCCTGGACCCTGTATCTCTTTCCGTTCTCGAGATAAAGAAAAGTTCGTCCGATTGCGTTCTAAATATGTCTATTGGATAGGTCTTGACGAGTAGACGTTTAGAGTTTACTTCGTCCGATCGTGTTCATTCCTACACCAATCGACGCGTCTTGACTCGCTGATTCCAACGGTATATGATTTATTTAGATTATTTCAAACGGTTGCCGAGAAAATGCAAGAAATCGCGAAAAATCGCTTAAAATCGCTTAAAATCGCTTAAAATCGCTAAAATCGCATACCTGTTTCGCTAATATAGCACGTTCGTGACGTTCAATCCCACATCAATCGACGCGTCTTGACGAGACGAATTCGACGGGGTAAGATTTTTTATTTTACTCCAACGGTTACCGGGAAAATCGCAAACAACCGCGAAAAAACGCAAAAATCGCTAAATTTCACCCTCCAAATGGGTGTTTTTCAAGCTACGACATTCCCTCCTACACCATTCGAAAGAGCTCGTTTTTCCGATTCGGGATCAACGCCGGATCGCTTTCTATCGTTTATAGTTTAGGCGCTACGAGCGCTCGAAATTTGCCTATTTTCGTCCTATATTCACCATTATATTAGGTCTATTTTGAGCGTTTCTCCCAAACTTCGGATGGCGTTTTTCGAAATCTATGACCGATATATCATCGGTCCGTATATGTATATTCTGAAGCGCAATAACTTCGAAATTCGAACGTGAATTTCTCGTCGAATGACCAATACCTCGTTAAAAATTGTAGGATCGCGATCGAATAGACTTTTCCATAAGCAGATTTTGTCTGGGAATCGAATGGAATAAGAACGAAAGCGCTATCTCTAATGGTTTCCACGCTAGAACGAAATTATGGTAATTTTAGGTAAGAAACTTTTTCAAACTTCAAAGTGCTATATCTTCGGAACGGTAAGACTTAGGAACCTGCGGTTTATTTCATTTGAATCACCTCGTCGAATACTTTACGCCTACCGACATTAAACTCACTAGTGCCATAGAAAGTATGCCATCTCGAAAAACTGACAAAATTTCTATGCTTTGAGGTAGAAACTTTTTGTACAAAAATTTCACGGGACTAACCAAACTTCGATATATGGAGAATTTAGACATATAGAAGTTCGATATATGGAGTTTGTACTGTATATCCAAAACGAAAGGAGGGGAAGTAGGAGAGTCTCCGAAAATTTTTACTAGGAAATGTATCTTAATAAGAATTTTCAGAAAATAGTTTGCGTTTGTTGGATTTTCATTTTCATCGCAAATTTTCGCATCTCCGAAATAACTTCGACTTATCGTTCCTTTCAGAATAAACACACGACCGACTCGTTTCGCTCCTTCGCCGCGACATGAACGTTTTATAATAGGGCGCACCGAGAATGCGGTCTTTCCGGCAATATCGCCCCGAGTCACGTCCAGGTGTAAATTATGGCGGTCGTAAAACGAACCGAAAACGGAATTCCTACGAAAATAGAAACGTCGGGAAATTGACGGTTGTTGTTCGGTAGGAAAACCGAGCCGTGCCGTTCCGACGAAAGAAAGTTTCGAGCGGAAATCGACTTCGGCTTTGTTACATATGTAACATACGATACACCATCATCAGTACAAGTTGAAACTCACCCAGAATCACGTGTGGGTGACACGAATTTCAAGCAATATCATCAATAGTGTGCGATCAGGCTTTATTTCACCCTTGGTCACACACAGTGCAACGGAAACTTTTGCAAAACTTCGACGGGTCTACAGAGACAATGTTTTATCAAGCAATGTTTTGGTAGTTTAAAGCATTTACGGAAGGTGGCGAGCCGATTGAAGATCCTTCCTCGACGAGGAAGGCCTCCCGTTTCAAGAACCGATGCAATTGTCGACGGAGTCTGGGATATTGTGGGTTCAGATCACCAAGGGATGATCGGGGTAGAGTTGAAATTGAACCGCACCACCGTTCATCAGATTTCAATGAATTGGGAACGAGGAAAGTCTGCTCAAGAATGGTTCCGAGGAACCTGATGCAGGACCAGAAGGACATGAGGAGGGACAAGACCTGTCCCCGCACCGTTGATCTTTTGGTATCGATTGAAAATGATCCCCATTTTCTAGAAGGTGTCACTACCGGTGACGAAATTTTGGGTGTTTCAATACAACCCGGAAACATCCAAAGACAAGGCATGGAATGGCAACATCCTAGCTCTCCAAGGTCAAGAAAGAAAGCAAGAATGAGCAAGTCAAAGATCGAAAGCGTGCTGATTTGCCTTCTTGATAGCCAGGGAGTCGTTCACGAAGAGTTTGTGCCACAGCAACACTTTTACCGAAAGGTTCTTGAAAGACTTCAAAAAAGCGTTATGCGTATGAGACCAAACATCAAAAAGAAGTTCGAGGGTTGCACAGTCACACAGCAATTTTTTATTTTTTTCTCTAATGAATATTATTGTTACTAGTCATAACTGACTATCTTACAATATTATTCTCTTTCATCTTATAATTCGGTTTTTCTTAATTTGCTCGGCGACTTCTTTTGGGGTGACCAACTTAATTTCTAAGTTTCTTATGTTTTGTTCAGTCTCTTCCAGTACAACATTATCTTCCTGGGATGGATAAATATTATAAGACTACCTTAACGGATTAAGCAAGTTAGGTTACAAATTCATAGTTGGTGGTGGAATATACTCTAATCTGGGGCTCGCGGGTAAGCAAAGGTAAAGAATTGCGTCAGGCTGCCTTAGAACTAAGATGTCATATCACACAATAGAGAGACCAACTGATTGGCCATCGGACCATAATAAAATACCGGATCTTCTGGACTTTTTCATATTAGAAAATATTTCTTCAAATTCTGTGCACATAGGAGAAAACTTTGACTTGAGCTCAGATCATTCACCAGTCATCCCCACATTTAGCCAGAAAGTCATCAGAAAATAATGAAATCCCACCCTAACTAATAGAAAAACCAACTGGCAAGGATTTCCAGACGACCTGAATAATATGATCCAACTAAACGTGTCGCTAAAAACAAAAGAACAGTTAAACAATGAACTAGTAAGATTGGTTGAAGAAATACAACAAGCTGCGTGGAAAAATACACCAACAATCGCAAGAAGAACACCTGGCAACAACTATCCCATCGAAATTGGAAATATGATTGCAGAAAAAAGAAGATTAAGGAAAAACTGGCAGGCCACAAGGGCTCCAGAAGATAAAAACACATTCAATAGAACCATCCAAAGATTACAAAGGGAAATTCTAGAGCACAAAAGTAGAGTCTATAAGTAAATACATAGAAGATCTGTCAAATTACAAAGAAAAATCGAATTATCCTTGTAGAAGCTAAGGTAGGAAGCTAAAAAATTCACACATTGTCCACCCATTAAAACTGGGGGACGACATAGCAATTCAAGCAAACCGTTTTCTGGCCAGTAAGAACATGGTTGTGGCTCCTCAGTCTCCTTATTCGTCCGACTTGAGTCCTTGTGACCGTTTCCTTTTCCCCGAGATTGAAACAAACACCTCAAACGACGTCGTTTTAGGAGGGGGCACTGGACAACATTCAAACGGCAGATATGAATCCAGAAATTATAGCCAGACACAAATGGATCTCAATTTAATGAGTCCAACACAAAAAGCGCCGCTTCCTCACAAGGTTATTTCGAGAACCGGAAGATATACAATCCGTAAATTATTACGCTCGGAAAATCTATTATTCAGATTTTTTCCAATTTTTCTCAAATAGCTTAGTCCGAGTCGATCTCGGCAATATGATCCAATTGCACGCGAAAACCACAAAATGCTAGTTGAGAAAATCTTCCAGAACCGTTGTCGCCTTGCCGGAGCGAAAATGAAAAGGGGACAATTCGTGAGTGAATGAGATGAAGTTAGTCGGAGAGCCTATAGTAGAAGAGTTCTAGCGCCATATGCGTCATTTTAAATCGATACTATCGACTTAAATCAGGTATGGGCCACCTCCGGCCCGCGGGCCACATGCGGCCCTCGAGTAAGGTTTGTCCGGCCCGCTACTGAATTCTTTCGTTGCATATTAGCACGGCCCGTCTAAACTTAATTCATAATGAATCATAAGGATACTACAAAAATGTATATTTTTCAAGATTACTCGCAGCATAAAACTTCTACAAAAAAGGTTGCCCATGC
This sequence comes from Chrysina gloriosa, assembly GCA_038088585.1. NCBI lineage: Eukaryota > Metazoa > Arthropoda > Insecta > Coleoptera > Scarabaeidae > Chrysina > Chrysina gloriosa. The sequence goes on along the minus strand of CM076087.1, from coordinate 109,381,841 downwards.
CTGACTTAAATGATCAAAATAAAAATTATTAAAGTCGAATCATGGTTGGACACCTAATAAGGATGGATGAGGAAAGAACACCGAATAAAGTATGGCAGGCAAATCATGGCAGAGAAGAGGGAGAGGAAGACCAAGAAAGACGTGAGACAAAGATATAGTGGATAACCTCCAAGAAAGGGGTTGGAGCTAGAGTGAAGGAAGATAAGAAGAAATGGGCGAAAATGTTATATAGTCAGTTCAAATGAACTTGTCATGTAATTGAGCTTAACCTTAACACCGGTACAAATAAGGTTTGTATATGTATGTATATACGGATATAAAGACAAATCGAACGCTAGCTGACATTTAAATATATTTTAATGTTATTATTATTTTATACTATTGGTACGTGACAAACCCACCAACTGAAGACTATTCCGGCGCCCAAGTTGCACCACTCCTACAAGGAGTGAAAGCACCGTCCCCAGCTCCGTGTGGCTTCCCAAGGCAGTTACTTTGACGGGGACAATGTTGACCTGTAATGTCATTGGAATTAAAAGAATTCGGCCTTATTACTTTGTTTGTACGTTCTCGTTAGGAACTCGCGAAGAAAAAAAAAAACGAAAAACGAATTTAATAAAGACGACGCAGGAAGGAAACGGAATAAACCGACACGACCTCCACTCGTTGACATTTCGCCTTTCATCGCGGTTCGTCCTGCCTTTTAACATTTAAAGTAAATCCTTCGGAGACAAACGCCGAGGAATGCATGCATCGTCAATAGATCGCCGGACATGCTAGCGCGATTCGCCTCGATAGATAACGCCCGCGAACGAGGCGATGCATTCTCGAATTTGCATTCGCAATGAAACTCGTTGTTTAAATGTCGAGGGGGATGGGAACGGACGTTTAATTGAAGATATGAAATGTGTGGCGTGTGCTTCGCATCGCTCGGTCCGGGGGATGGGATCGAGGGGGTTCGGGTCGGAGTCGTGGCATTTTTCCTTACCTCAACGTTCTCTGGACGGGTTAATTACGAAGGTCTGCTTTGCCCTCGGGGGTAATTATGTAAATATGTTCCATATTCGAGCGGATAATAATCGAGGGAGACATGAAAGACGAAGTTTTGAATCTAATTTGAGAATCTGATTTACTTTGGACGGAATCTATTAACTCTTAAAAAAGGCAAACAGCAGGGAGAGATGGCCGGTTCTAGGTCGTACGGTTCGCACTGCTTTAACAGCCTTATATCGATTGCGTCAACAGCATAACTAGTCTGGGCAAATAGCGGTAATTACGAAATAAGTTACGACATGCTACATATACGCAGAACTATTCGCATACAGCATCGATTGAATAGTGACTAAAGTGGGGAGTCGACGTTGGTGTCGTAACTTATTTCGTAATTGTACGCTGTTACCGCCGTTTGCCCAAGCTAGGTATAAGACTTTTAAACCGGTAGGAATGGTGGAACGGTGTGATCTAGAACCGGCCATCTCTCCCTACTTCATACATTGTAGGACTTAGAATGTTGCCTACGTCTTGAGGATCTCAAGAAGTTAAAGGATATCGAAAACTCTTCTAGGAGCTGCGTTAACCAAACTTCACCTTTCCTTGGCTTTACGTATGTACCCCATTGAAGGTGACAACTTAGTTGTCGAAAAAAATTAGTAATTAGTTTATTATACAGGTCGTTTATAGAGAGTCCTCTACATTTTATTTTATTAAAACTTAGTTGTCGATACAGACAACAGATGTCGTTAAGTAAATAAGTGCTAAGACCTGGAATCCCCAGATTGGTTCAATGTTTCCTTCATTCATCATATTTTACCATCGTTTTATTGCCAACCACCAAAGTAGGAAAGGAGGTAAAAAACAAAACGAGCCATGAGAAAACCGTTCTCAAGATGAGCGCTTTAAAATGTTGTAAAACTCTTCGAACTAGGACAAAACATTATCAGGAATTTAGGTTGATTCGACAGTTCCTTCAATAATTGGATTAATCTTCGAATTGGAAGAAAAGCTCACCTAAGAAACCGAAGATTTTGAAAATTGTCGAATTGAAGGAAATCCTAAGAACTAAGGTTCTTTTGGAGAATTACAAAAATCTCCGAATTGGAAAGAATACTTATTGGGAAAAAAATTAATAAGCTTTGAAACTATTAGAATTGGAAGAAGAGGTGGATTCGAGAATTCTGAAGAAGAAATGCTAGTCTTGAAATTTTCATCGCCAGAAATCGGTAAATTTGGAAAGAAAAGAAAACGTATGAATCTTCCAGTCAGGGGAAATTACCATCGTCAAGGACTCACAGATCTAGAAATTTTTTACATAATTGAAAAATCTTTCGATTTGGAAGAAATCTTCATCCTAAGAAATGGACAGCTGTGGGAAGCTGTCAAACTGGAAGAAATGTCATTGTGAAAAACCGGTAGATTTCAGAGCTCTTTAAGAAATTGGAAGAATCTTCGTATACGAAGTGATAAGTTGTGTGCGAGAAACTGGTGAATTTAAGAGTTATTAAAGAAAATTGGAAAATTCTTCGAACTGGAAGAAATATTTATCGTCAGGAATGAATAAATTCGAGAATTCTTTAGGAAATCGAAATAGCTTTCAGATTGGAAGAAACTACCGTCGTTAAAGACCGACAGATTTGGAAATACGTTAAAACATTGGAGAAATACTTCGATTTGAAAGATATCTTCATCGTGAGAAATAGGCATTGAGAATTTCTTCTAAATTTGCAAAAGCCCCAAACCGGAAAAACGTCATCGTAGGAAACCGGTAGATTTCAGAGCTCTTTATGAAATTGGAAGAATTTTGCGTATAGGAGGTGTGCAAGGAACTGGTGAATTTAAGGACTTTTAAGAAAATTGGAAAATTCCTCGAATTGGAAGAAATTCTCATCGTTAGGAATAGATAAATAGAAGAATAGGAAATTGAATGGGCCTTCGGTTTGGAAACCAGTAACGTCGTTGAAGACCGACAGATTTAGAAATTCTTTAAATAATATCTTATAAGGCTTCTTCAATTTTTTAAGGAATGTTCGAATCTCGAAACTCTTGGGGATGAAAACTTGTTCTTATTTGAAGATATTTTCAATATTTTAAAGAATTCTCGAAACTAGGGGCTCTTGATGATGCAAATTTCTTACTTGAAGACTTTGGTGATATTTTAAAGAATTCTTAAATTTAGCGGCTCCTGATGATGTTAACTTCTTCTGATCTGAAGATTTTTCCAATATTTTCAAGAATTCTGGAATTTAGCAACTCCTGATGATGGTAACTTCTTTTTATTTAAAGATTTTTCCAATATTTTCAAGAATTCTCAAATTTAGCGGTTTTTGATGATGGAAACTTTTCATTTGAAGATATTTCGAATATTTTAAAGAATTCTCAAATTTAGCGGTTTTTGATGATGGAAACTTTTTAATTGAAGATTTTTACAAGATTTTAAAGAACTGTTGAATCTGTGCGTTTCCGATTAACAAAAGATTTCATCAATTTTTTTAAAGAATTCTCGAATCTAGGACCTCTTGATAATGAAAACTTCTTCTTATATGAAGATCTTTGCAAAGTTTTAAAGAAGTCTTGAATCTGTGCGTCAACGATTTACAGGTTTCATCAATCCTTTTTTATTTATTTATTTGAAGGTTTTTTCAATATTTTTAAGAGTTCTTGAACTTAACGGTTTTCGATGATCAAAGCTTCTTCTTATTTGAAGGTTTTTTAAAGTTTTAAAGAATTTTTGAATCTGTCCGTTTCCGATGAGAATTTCTCCTTCCGATTTAGAAAAGATCAATTTTTTAAAGAATTCTTGGATTTGGAGGCTTATGATGATGGAAACTTCTTCTTGGTTGAAGACTTTTCCAATATTTTAAGAAATTCTTGAATCTGTCTATTTCACATGAGAATTTATTTCGATCTACAGAAATTCTTTACAAAATTTTTGAATCTAGTGGCTCCTAATGATGGAAACTTCTTCTTATTTGAAGATTTTTCCAATATCTGAAAGAACCTTTGAATTTAGCGGCTCCTGATGATGGTAACTTGTTCTTATTTGAAGATTTTTCCAATATTTTAAAGAATTTTTAAATTTAGCGACTCCTGATGATCGATCCCTCTTCTTATTTGAAGAGTTTTCCAATATTTCATAGAATTTTTGAATTCAGCGGCTCCTGATGATGGAAACTTCTTCTTGGTTGAAGACTTTTCCAATGTTTTAAGGAATTCTTGAATCTGTCTATTTCCCGGGAGAATTTCTTTGGATTTACAGAAATTTTTTACAAAATTTTTGAATCTAGTGGCTCCTAATGATGGAAACTTCTTCTTATTTGAAAATTTTTCCAATATCTGAAAGAACTTTTGAATTTAGCGGGTCCTGATGATGGTAACTTATTCTTATTTGAAGATTTTTCCAATACTTTAAAGAATTCTTGAATTTAGCGGCTTCCGATGATGGAAGCTTCTTATTTGAAGATTTTTCCAAAGTTTTAAACATTTTCTTGAATCTATCCGTTTCCCATGATCGAATTTCTTCTTCCGAATTACAGAAGAGTTTTCATCAATATTTTTTAAGAATTCTCGAATTCAGCGGCTTCTGATGATGGAAACTTCTTCTTGGTTGAAGACTTTTCCAATGTTTTAAGGAATTCTTGAATCTGTCTATTTCCCATGAGAATTTCTTTTGATTTACAGGAATTTTTTACAAAATTTTTGAATCTAGTGGCTCCTAATGATGGAAACTTCTTCTTATTTGAAGATATTTCCAATATCATAAAGAACTTTTGAATTTAACAATTCCTGATGATGGTAACTTATTCTTATTTGAAGATTTTTCCAATATTTTAAAGAATTCTTCAATTTAGCGGCTCCTGATAACCGACGCTTCTTCTTATTTCAATCTTTGTTCAATGTTTTAAAGAATTCTGTAATCTAGGGGCTCTTGATGATGGAAACTTCTTCTTATTTGAAAAATTGTCCAACGTTTTAAGGAATTCTTGAATCTGTCTATTTCCCATGAGAATTTCTTTCGATTTACAGAAATTTTTAACAAAATTTTTGATTCTACTGGGTCTTGATGATGGAAACTTCTTCTTATTCCAAGATATTTCCAATATTATAAGGAACTTTTTTATTTTTCGGCTGCTGATGAAGGTAACTTGTTCTTATTTAAAGATTCTTTCCAATATTTTAAAGAAATCTTTAATTGAGCGACTCCCGATGACCGACGCTTCTTCTTATTTGAAGACTTTTCCAATGTTTTACAAAATTTTTGAATCTGCCTATATCCTATGAGAATTTCTTTCGATTTACAAAATTCTTAAATCCGGTGGCTCTTGATGCTGCAAACTTCTTTCTATTTGAAGATATTTACAATATTTTAAAGAATTCTTGGATTTGGCGACTCCTGATGGCGATAACTTCTTCTTATTTGTAGATATTGACGGTATTTTAAAGAATTCTTGAATCTATTCATTTCCCATGAGAATTTCTTTCAATTTACAGAAATATTTCTTCAATTTTTAAAAATATTCTCGAATCTGGAATCTTCTAACCGTAAAAATTCGAAGATTATGCTGATTTTGTACGAGTTCCCAAATTTATGCTTTTTCGACTTGGATGTTTCTCCAATTCTTTCCGGAATTTTCGACTTTGCCCATTTCGAACGTCGCAAATTTCTTTACAATTCGAATGAATGATTTCCTGTGCTTATACTCCTCTTTCTTGAATTCATTCATTCCATTCGATAATCATTTCAGCACCGGGGGCAAAACACATGCTTCGCTGTCCGTCCTCAAACTACTCGAACGGCTAATCTGTCCCGTAACGAATCGACATAACCTCAACCACCTCTTCGGCTCCCAGTATCTATGCAAATTCGTCGCTTATTGTGCCTCCCGCACACACAAACGCAGTATTAGCGAATCGTACAAAGCTTTGTTCTCGCAAAGTGGCTCAGTGCTTGGCACGAGCCGGCGTCTGGTCGTTCGAGCATTTATAAATAAATCCGACCCGCTCCTGACGTGAGCTCGCTAATTGCATTTCACTGATTCGCTCGGGGGTCGGAGCTCAAAGCCGCGGCGGAAACGAGAAAAAGAAACGAAAAGAGAAAAATGACGAAAATAGACGTCGACGACGGCTTCAAACGGAAAAAATAATTAATAGAATCGAAACGTAACGGTTGGCGACGGTTATGCGGCGCGGTAGGCGGGAGCTTTCGCGAACTTGCAGCTTCGCTGATGAGTTGAGTTGTTCAATTTGGGCCAATAGACAGTGGCGGGGGCATAAAAGTTTACATACATACAACACTTTCACATCACAAGAAATCCTAATAACCACTGAATATAAAAAACCAACGATACCTGGGCATCAGCAATATAGATTTCTATAACAATGCTACGCCTTGGATGAACTCAAGTCATGGTGAATTAAACTTTTCGTTTCGTGGATAACGGAGAAATAATGTAGTGTAGCCCTGGTTTTCGGAAAAGAAAATAAAAAATTTGTTTGGTTGACGACGAGGAAAGTTGACAAGATAGATAAGTCAACCAAAAAAGTTTAAAATATATTTGGAACAAAAGAGGTTTAAAGAAAGTACCAGTGAATAAAAGAACCACACCACACCGGAGAAGAAAGAGTTTAGAAAAAGGGAAGTATCCATAGAAAATAGGGTCACACCGAAAAAGAAGTTAAGAGAGGGAAGAATGCATAGAAAATAGAGCCGCGTCGAAGAAGGAATCTAAGATACGAGACATAGGATGAACCATCATCGAATAAAAGAAATTGCACTCACACACACACAACACTAGGTAATTATCTTTATTTTATGTTAAATCTTTAAGTTTACATATACATACATATACATTTATTATATTATTTCTAGAAATAGACTTTAGATTGTTATTATCTTGTTATAAATCCTATTCCGCTTAGAGAGAGAGAGAGAGAGAGAGAAAATAGTTCCTTAATTTTTAAATATTTATATCTAACTTTATTACATTTAGAAAGCAACTTATCTACGTTTTTCTATCCATGTTTATAGCACCTAGAAACAATTTAAAATTTTCAATCTAAAACAAAATGGAAATAAATACAAAACAAGTTTAACATTATTCACCGTTCACATGTCGATCCAAATTTGGCCAGTTGATAGCAAAAACCGACGTAAAATGTCATCAAAATTCATATATTGAGGTTACGTTCAAGTTATAGCCGCTATAATTTGAACGTATTTTTACTCATGCGCATTTTTGAGCCAGTCTCAAAGAGCGAGACGACGCATGCATTTTGTTTCGCTTAGATTGCAAGACTTTCTACGCACTGGTTTTTCTCTGTACGAGACCCCTTTGTACACGTACAAAGATCGGACAAAAATCGTTGTACGAGAGATTTTTCAGTTTGTAACGGTAACAGTGTTAAAAATTGACAATCGTACATGAATTATGGAACGATTTACGAATGGAGAAACAAAGCAAGCTGGAAACAAAAACTACCAAAGGACCAAGTTTAAGATAACTTTATTCCGGTGGAAAGTGTATTGTATTGTATTGTAATGAGGTGGGGTCTGGCCCAAAGTGACCCTTTGCACTGCGACCACGTTCATCTATTGTGTTTCCCCTTGTGGTGGAAAGTGTAACGATGCTGTTACTTTAATACTACCTTCATTTAAAAAACAATGATTTCAACTAAGCGCGCTATTACCTACGCAAAATCTTCGTACAAAGACGGTAAAAAAATCTTTGTACGGAGCCAAAAATCTTTGTCTCGTACAAAAATGTTTCTACGCATTGTAACGTTAGCTATGGCACTTTATATCTCTTATACTTTGGGGTAGATGACGTACCAGGTGAGATATCTATCAATAAGTAGCAGAACTATCACTGTTTGCACTCGAAAAGTGCAATACCCAGCAGAAAGGTCGCCCTCTCTCCTCTTAAAACAAACCTAGAAACCTGCGAAGTAGTATTTACGGCAGCGTACATGTATACACGCACCAGATCTCATCGAGACTCGCTTCGTTAGGTCTGAAGGTTGTATCGAACCTGCGCCACTGTTCGTTGTCGCTTGTGAGCAACTCAACTGATGAGGACGAGGAGCTTTCAAGCTCGCCGTCTTTTCCGTTATTTCACTTCCACAAATTCGTCGGATTCGTGAGGATGATAGCTTGTAACACCTCATCGAAACATCGCGTATTCCTTCCCCCGATTTTTTTTTTTTGACAACTAAATAGCACGACCCGGAATATATCGATTTACGTATGTAGGTACATACATTGGAGCTTCGGGCTTCCTACGCACATTTTTCATAGAAAAGAGGGGCAACAAAAAATGGGCGAATATGTATGTACGCGCTTTCGCCCCGATATAATAAACGAGACGAATTCGGCCCGGCTTTTCCCTTTCCTTTGATTTCGGCGTCGAAAAAGCGCCCGATACGAAGCGACGAAAATAGAAAAGCGCCAGAAAGCACGCCAAAGCGGACGCAAAAAGCGACACAGTGAAATCGCAGCCGTGGCCGTTTGTTTCTGTCGTTTGTTCGAGTTGTAGGGGCTTTGTGAGGTGTCCCGTTCGGATCCCTATCTTGCGAACGGGAGGGGACGTTTTGGAAAGCGTAGATGGGAGATTATTTGTTTTTGCACGTCGTCGTTATTCACGTCCCGATACAGGTGTCCCAGAAAAGGTCGAAAGTCGAAGACGAAAGCTTGATCGAGATGACCAGGAAGCAAATGACCGAGATCTGTTGATATTGTACTGAGAATGTAGTTAATATCTTAAACAAAATTGCACCGGCCTAGCTCCTAATTAATGATATAAAAAGCATAAATTATAACAAATTATATTTAGAAATTTTGAGAAATCTTTAACATAAAATCAAGATAATTACCTGGTGTTGTGTGTGTGTGAGTGTAATTTCTTTTATTCGATTATGGTTCTTCCTATGTCTCTTCCTTCTTCAATGCAGCTCTATTTTCTATGGATTCTCTCCTCTCTTAACTTCTTTTTCTGTGTGGCTCTAATTTCTATGGATTCTTCCTTTTTTTTAATTCTTTCTTCACCGTTGTGGTGAGGATATTTTATTCACTGGTACTTCTTCTTAAAACCCTTTTCTTCAAAATATATTTATAGACTTATTCGTTGACTTATCCATCTTGTCAATTTTCTTCGTCGTTAACCAAACAAACTTTTTATTTATTTTTGGAAACCAGGACTACACTACATTGTTTCTCCATTGTCCACGAAACGAAATTCTCCTTAACCCCAGTTCACCCAGGTATATCGTTGTTATAGAAACCTGTATTGAATGTCGATGTATCCTAGGTTATTCATATCCAGTATTTTTTATGAATTCTTGTAATGTAAAAATTCTGTATGTATGTGTCAGAATGTTTACAATACTTTTCTATCTTTTAATCGATGCTCTTTTATAATAATTAATAATTTTATTTCTAGTGACAGTCGTTTCTCCCATTAAATATCTCTGGCTGGAGTTAAAATAAGGAGCTAACACCCGTAGGGTAATAAAATGCTCAAAAGGTAGTGGGCGTGATGTTGAAGAGGTATAAATAGAACCCCAAAATAAACTGAACATGAATTGAAGACCATAACCCCAACATTTACTGCGAATTTCAATATATTGAATTGTGATAAATGATGAATTTTCTAATGGTAATTAACCATTCGAGTATTACTATACTACAATATGCAGAAATGATCCGGCTAACGCAGCGTGAGGATGTTTGTTTCCCGAAAGAGATGGATCAGCTAATTGATCCGAAGATCCTTCTCAAAACCCAACACGACGTTGATTTGGCAGTTGAAGTTCTGACGAAAAATATTCAATCAGCTGCCTGGCTCTCAATCCCTAGTATAACCACCACACTAAGTAAGAGACAAAATTAGTGAAAACAAAAGAGTGAGAAAACAACGGATGATAGATAGAACTATAATAAAGAAACAAAAATCCAACAAAGTTGCAAGGAACTCAAAGAACTATTGTTAAAACTCAAGAATCAACGTATTCAAGACTATTTGAAAGAATTAACTCTCACGGAAGCCGCCGACTATAGCCTGTGGATTGCAACAAAGAAACTCAAAAGGCCGCAACAAAACATGATCCATCAAATATCAGAACAGATAACAGATCAGCTAGAAATTATTTAGAAAAAAAAAACAAAAATATTCGCTAACTACGTAAAATCCGTCATCCAACCATTAGACCCCCAATCAACAACTGAAGAAGAGAAAGAGATCAAATGTTTCCTAAGGGCACCCTTCCCAATGGATTTCCCTATAAAAACAGAAACAGTTCAAAACCAATGACATCAGAACTACTGTTATGAAAAACATGAATATCAAAAAAGTTCCAGAATATGATCCGATTACAGGAACAATCTTCCAAAAATATCTTCAAAATGCCTAAAATTATACTAATCGATGCGTCACGACGAGCTGATTCCAACGGTGTAAAATTTATTGGGGTTATTCCAAACGGTTGCCGAGATAAAAGCAAAAAATCGCTTAAAACGCCTAAAATCGCTTAAAACGCCTAAAATCGCATACCTATCCCGCTTCCTATGGGACTAAGCAGGTACGTTCCTACACCAATGGATGCGTTTCGACGTGCTGATTCCAACTGTGTACGAGTTATTGAGGTTATTCCAAACGGTTGCCGAGATAAACGCAAAAAATTGCTTAAAACGTCTAAAATCGCATACCTATCTCGCTTCCTATGGGACTAAGCAGGTTCGTTCCTACACTAATCGATGCGTTTCGACGTGCTGATTCCAACTGTGTGCGAGTTATTGAGCTTATTCCAAACGGTTGCCGAGATAAACGCAAAAAATCGCTTAAAACGCCTAAAATCGCATATCTATCTCGATTCCTATCGGACTAAACAGGTTCGTTTCTACACCTATGGATGCGTTTCGACATGCTGATTCCAACTGTGTGCGAGTTATTGAGGTTATTCCAAACGGTTGGCGAGATAAACGCAAAAATCGCTTAAAACGCCTAAAATCGCATACCTATCTCGCTTCCTATGGAACTAAGTAGGTTCGTTCCTACACCAATCGATGCGTTTCGACGTGCTGATTCCAACGGTGTGCGAGTTATTGAGATTATTCCAAACGGTTGCCGAGATAAACGCAAAAAATCGCTTAAAACGCCTAAAATCGCATATCTATCTCGCTTCCTATGGGACTAAGCAGGTTCGTTCCTACACCTATGGATGCGTTTCGACATGCTGATTCCAACTGTGTGCGAGTTATTGAGGTTATTCCAAACGGTTGGCGAGATAAACGCAAAAAATCGCTTAAAATGCCTAAAATCGCATATCTATCTCGCTTCCTATGGGACTAAGCAGGTTCGTTCCTACACCAATCGATGCGTTTCGACGTGCTGATTCCAACTGTATGCGAGTTATTGACGTTATTCCAAACGGTTGCCGAGATAAACGCAAAAAATCGCTTAAAACGCCTAAAATCGCATACCTATCTCGCTTCCTATGGAACTAAGTAGGTTCGTTCCTACACCAATCGATGCGTTTCGACGTGCTGATTCCAACGGTGTGCGAGTTATTGAGATTATTCCAAACGGTTGCCGAGATAAACGCAAAAATCGCTTAAAACGCCTAAAATCGCATATCTATCTCGCTTCCTATGGGACTAAGCAGGTTCGTTCCTACACCTATGGATGCGTTTCGACATGCTGATTCCAACTGTGTGCGAGTTATTGAGGTTATTCCAAACGGTTGGCGAGATAAACGCAAAAAATCGCTTAAAATGCCTAAAATCGCATATCTATCTCGCTTCCTATGGGACTAAGCAGGTTCGTTCCTACACCAATCGATGCGTTTCGACGTGCTGATTCCAACTGTATGCGAGTTATTGACGTTATTCCAAACGGTTGCCGAGATAAACGCAAAAATCGCTTAAAACGCCTAAAATCGCATACCTATCTCGCTTCCTATGGAACTAAGTAGGTTCGTTCCTACACCAATCGATGCGTTTCGACGTGCTGATTCCAACGGTGTGCGAGTTATTGAGATTATTCCAAACGGTTGCCGAGATAAACGCAAAAAATCGCTTAAAACGCCTAAAATCGCATATCTATCTCGCTTCCTATCGGACTATGCAGGTTCGTTCCTACCCTAACTGATGCGTTTCGACGTGCTGATTCCAACGGTATATAATTTATTGAGGTTATTCCAAACGGTTACCGCGAGAAAATCGCAAAAGAAACCGTCAAAAATCGCAACAAATCGTCGAATCGCGCGTTTTCTCGAAACCTATGCGTTTCCGACACGTTTTATGTAACCGCCGGAAACCTAAAAAGTGTCCTGACACGAAATAATTACGAAATTCGAACAGGAATTTTTCGTCGAATCGCCAGAATGTTGCTCAAAATCGTAGGAAACATTTAAAATCGCCGTATCTCCTTTATTTATTGACCGATCGCGACCGAATAGACCTCCCTAGAAGCAGATTTCGACAATGAATCGAATGGGATGAGAACGAACGCGCTATCTCTAATGGTATTTGCGCTACGGCGAAATTACCGAAATTTCTGATACGAACTTTAACGTCCTATAACTCCGGAACGGTAAGTCGCAGGGACATCCGGTCTATTGCGTTGTAATCAGCTTCCCGAGTACTTTAAGCCTACCGAGTTGGAACGCGCTACGAATATCGAAAGTATACGACCTCAAAAAATTGGAGAAAATATTTAATATATAGAATGGGAGGTCATAATTTCTCGCAGGGCGAATTTACGTACGTGAAACATGAAAACGTATACTATAGTAGTATATAAAGTAGATAGAAGGCGACACTCTACATGAGGGATTCTTTTAAGGCAACGATGGAAAATGTTTAAAAACGATTTTTAAAACGTAACAATGTAATACGTCAAATTGTGGCTCATTTCCGACCGTCTAAAAATATGTACATGTAACGAGAAGCGACAACGTTAGGGAACTTTTCCCTCGGTTGTGCTTCTTAGGCAGTTTTGCGCCTCGCGAATTCTTTTACGATAGTAAATTAATTTAAAGTTTTAAAGCTCCGGAAGAGGATTAACGCCGGAGGGAAATTCGCAACGACGGATGGAACTTATTGAAGTTTAAAATTTCATCCCATCGTTCGGGAGTCGCTGACGTCGGAGCTGACGGCTGAATAGCCGACGTCGAAAAGTTAAAGCTCTAGGAAATATGGTCAAAATAGATTAGATGTTATCGCTGCTACTGAAGCGAGTTTGAGAAAAAGAAAAAAAGTTTGGTTATATTATTTGATATTGTTTCGTCGGGTTATTGATTCATCGCACTCAAGAACCTGTGGTTCCCAACCCAAACCAAACTTTTCCGTAAAAAAGATCTTGGAATTGAAAAAATTCTGCTCGGAAAAATGGATTTGAGAACTTTTCTAAAATTGGTAAAAGCTTGAAATTGAGAGAAAAGCCCGTAGTAAAAAGCTGATAAATTTAAACAATTGGAAAGTCAGCAGTCCTCAAAGTTCAAATCCTGATCTGCAAAACGTATTTTTCTAATGTCTGTTGGAATTTCTTTCAAAAAGAAGTTTTAACAAAGAAAAATATTTTGAAGTATTTTGAATACTTACATCGTTAAATGACGACCTTCTACAATAAAAACCAGATTAACGAGATCCTGTAGAATATATATTTTTATAGGTGACAGCAGTACTCAAAATGCCTTGTATTTGTATTTATAAAGTTTGAATAACATTTAGATATCCGCATAATCCTTCGCCAAGAAGGAATCTCCTGCAAACAAGCCAAGTTGACGAAATCCTGCGGAGTAACCTCCACAACTGGCAGCGGTACTAAAAATGTGTTGTTCAAATTCTTGTTTTAATAACTCGAGTGTATACCAAAGAGAGGGGAGGGCCGCGTAAATCAGTGCTGATATTCAACATTATCAATTTGGATTTTCCATTGTTTTGGCATTTAGACGAGCGGTACCACAACAGCTTCGGATTAGTTTGAAATAGTTCGAGTACATATAATTTCACGGACACAACCATTCTAAAGTGAAAACGAGCTAACGATACTCAAGAAAATAATTTTACATAACTGGCAACGGATACTCAAAATGTTCGTAACTAGTTCGTGTTTGGAACATTTTTATATGCAACGCTAATCGCCAAAAATTATCCTACTACGAGGAAGGCGAGCTAATTAGATCTTGTAGAATCGCTGTAATAACTAGCGGCGGTTCTCAAACTTTCCAAAACAATTTCTTCTTTGAAATATTTGATTTGTCATCAATACTTTTCAATTCTTGTAGTAAAACCTCAATTTCTTCCTTTAGAATAAACCCTGGAAACCCGTGGAAACACCCTAATTATCCCCTCAGCTACAACACCACCACCGAATTAGCTCTAAATTAATGAATTTCACACCCGCTAATTCCAGCGGTACTCAAAATTATTGGAACGCGTTCGTCTTTGGAATATATTTAGATATATGGAGTGCTAATTGGTAAAAATTAACCCCTTACGAGGAAGCCGAGCTAACTAGATCTTGCAGAATCAATTTAATAACTAGCAGTGGTTCTCAAACTCTCCAAAACAAATTATTCTTTGAAATATTTGATTTAGTATCAATACTTTTCGATTCTCGCACTCAAACCTCCAATTCTTCCTTTTAAAATAAAGCCTGGAAAACCGTGAGAACACCCCTAATTATCCCCTCAGCGCCAACACCACCACCGAATCAGCTCTAAAAGGACAAAATCAATGAATTTCACACCCGCTAATTCCTCTGAGTGTCTTGAATTATCCTCCGCACATTAATATTCGCATTCATATAATTTTGAGAACCGGCAGCGGTACTCAAAATCGTTGCAAAGCCTTCGTCTTTGGAACATTTTCAGATACACGGAGCGCTAATCGCTAAAAATTAACCTCTTACGAGGAAGGCGAGCTAACTAGATCTTGTAGGAATCACTTTCATAACTAGCAGCGGTTCTCAAACTTTCCAAAATAACTTCTCCTTTGAAATATTTGATTTGGTATTAATACTTTTCGATTCTCGCAGTAAAACCTCCAATTTTTCCTTTTAAAATAAAGCCTGGAAAACCGTGAAAACACCCCTAATTATCCCCTCAGCTCCAACACCGCTGCCGAATCAGTTCTAAAAGGACAAAAATAATGAATTTCACACCCCCTAATTCCTCCGAGTATTTTGAATTACCCCTCTACACGTTAATATTCGCATTTTATGTGCGAGTACGTACACATGTCCGTCCCATCACTCAATTTTAATTCCCATTTCCCGATGTCAAGCATACTCGACGTTATGAGTCCCTACATCTACGAACGTACGACATTCATCCCTGTCACTTTTAACTTTTATCACCGTTCGTGCAGCCACCCTCCGATGATGGCATCCTTCGGACATTACGCGAGTCCACATCTCTTCCGTATATATAAGACCGTTGAAGATATGGGGAGGAATAGACGCATACGTTGAGTTATCGCCGTTAATGGACGATAGAAGATAAGATAAAAATTGTCTGGCTAGAGTCGCATGTTGAGTCGTTTATCAAACGTTATTCCCGTGTTGTCGGACACTTAATAGCGCCCTCGAGCACCAGACTTAATAATCAATAACATCGTCCGATGATGAAAATAAGCCGATTTTCATTCCCGAATTATGGCTCTATCGGGTTAGAAGATGAAAAAATCGCTCCAGTCGGGCCGGCATAAGTGTGTGTTCTTCCAAAGCATATAAAAATATATCCGTAAAGAGATAAATAACGCTGTAAACAGACACGAACGTAACCCCTTTCAGCGTGTCTCTTACAGAGCGAAGCGAGTCCCCTTAATAACAGAGGAGATTGGAAGGAATGGAAGGTGTTATTGACGAGGGATTAAAAAATTCTTTTTCTTTATGTTTGTGCGTTTTAGTTAAGTTTTACAACCCGGAACGTGCCCCAATTTCATCAATAAATTAAAAACACCGCTGATTCTATATGTCAAAAATCGAATGCTTAAATGGATTTTAACCAAAAATTATACCGAAGAATATTGAATACCGCTGATGATTCATTACGTACTGGAACTGCTTTACTCCGTCGATTCCTTCAAAAACTCCTGCTTTGCAATAAAAATACCAAAACTATTTGAAACAATTATTTAAAAGAAATTTGAGTACTGCTGTGAATTATCAAAAATAGTTTTATGTCATCGCGTTAGCCCGTTTCTTTGGAGGATGCTTTCGTACGGGGAGCACAAACACTCTAAAAAAATATTTAAATTAATTTGGAAAAACTTGGGTACCGCTGATTGGAAATATCTAGATATTTGAATTTGAAATATGTAGTTTCAATAGAAATTAATTTGAAAAATGTGAAATTTCGTTAATGATTTAAACAATCTTCACGCCCAAATTCTTTGAAATTTTGAGTACTGCTGCCAGACACCAAAGTCATCTTAAACCATCCTTTTAGCTCATTTCGTTTTAGATTGTTTGCTCTCAGTCAACGATATACACACATAAATATTTGAAGTATTTAAGTTAATTTGGAGAAAAGGTTGGATACCGCTGATTCGAAATATCCAGAATTTTCAGTTTCAAACTGTCTCAAACGAAATTAGTTTAAAAAATGTTAAGTATTTCTTGACTTTAAGTTACACCTAAATTATCTCAAACAAGAGTGGTGAATGGTGAAAAAATGTTTGAGTACCGCTGCCAATTATAACAATGGTTCTAAACCATTTCGTTTGTTTCTTCTCTTCTTTTGAAAAAAACTTTCTCTCAGGGAGGAGCAATGCAGATGTTTAGAAGCGTTTCAAACGCTAGTTTGAAAAATTTTGAGTACCGCTACCGGTTCTTAAAATTATATACAGATTGATATCATATCTGTTTCTACTGTCAATTATCAAAATTTTATGGGATCTTGTCAGCCCATTTCTTTTTAGAATGTTTGCCTCCAGTCGACGATATACAATGTACGTAAATCCTTAAAATTTTAATTTTTAATTGATGAAGTAAATGTGGAGAAAGTATGGTACCGCTGATTCGAAATATCCAGAAATTTGAATTCGAAGCAGTTTCAATAGGAATTGAATTGAAAAATGTTCAATATCGTTGACGATATAAACAATCTTTAATTTGAAATATACCCAAATTATTTCAAATTTTGGGTACCGCTGGCTTTTACCAAAATTCCTTTATAAGATCCCATTAGCACGTTTATTTTCCGTATGCTTTCCTGCAGTCAGCGATACACACATATAAATAATTGAAATATTTGCCGTTAATTTGAAGAAAGTTGGGTACCGCTGATTTGAGATATCCAGAACTTGGAGTTTGAAGCAGTTTCAACGAGGAATCGATTTGAAAAATGTGTAATGTCGTTAAAGATTTACACAATCTTCACTTTAAAGTATCCTCAAATTATTTCAATTATTTTGAGTACTGCTGCCTTTTACAAAAATTACTTTATGAGATCGAGTTAGTAGATTTATTTTTAGCGTGCTTGCATCCAGCCAGACGGATATACATACACAAATACATGAAATATTTGAAGTGAAATTTAAAGAAAGTTGGATACCGCTGATTCCAAATGTCCAGAAATTTGAAATCGAAGCAGTTTCAATAGGAATTGAGTTAAAAATGTTCAATATTGTTGAATATTTATACAAGTATCACTTTAAAAAACGCCCAAATTATTTCAAATTTTGAGTATCGCTGTCTTTTACCAAAATCAATTCATGAGATCGCGTTAGCACACTTATTTTTAGTATGTTTGCCTCCAGTTAGGGGATACACACATACAAATACTTGAAATATTTGAAGTTAATTGAATGAAAGTTAGGTACCGCTGATTCGAAATGTCCAGGAATTTGAATTTAAAGCAGTTTTAACAAGACTACATTTAAGAAATGTTTAATATCGTCCAAGATTTACGCAATCTTCAGTTTAAGGTATCCCCAAATTATTTCAAATTTTGAGTACCGCTGTCTTTTACCAAAATTATTTTATCAGATCGGGTTAGCACATTTACTTTTTAACATGCTTTCCTATAGTCAGCGATACACACACATAAATAGTTGAAAAAATTGTTGCTAATTTGAAGAAAATTGGGAACCGCTGATTCGAAATGTTTGGAATGTTGAAAAAGTGAATTTCCGTTGATCTTCACTTCAAGGTACGCCCAAATTATTTCAAACAAGAAATTGTTCAAGAAAAGTTTGAGTACCGCTACCAATTATAAAAGTGGTTCTAAACCATTTCGTTAGTTCCTTCTCTCGTTTTTTCTCTAGAAAGGCCTCTCTCAGAGAAAAGCAATGCATCTGCAACATATGTTCAAAAACGTCTCAAGTACTGATTTGAAAAATTTTGGGTACCGCTACCGGTTCTCAAAATTATATATAGAATGATATCATATTTTATTCTAGACAATTTCTATGTAGAAATGTAAACGCCCAAAAATATTTCGAATTTAAAGCGACCCGCAGAAATGTTGAGTACCGCTGACATTTCAATAACCGTATCGTTTGATGATACCTCGTTTCGTCCCGTTTTCCGAAGAATCGTCGGGAATTTCCGGGGAAATTCATTTCTCTTATTCTACCCGTTCTTCCTCCGTTCTCATCTCCCCCCACCCCGCCCGTCCTTCCCTTCCTCGAAAAGGAAATAAAACAATTACGAGGACGTTACGGGCATCATCGAATTTCCAACGTAACTCCGGTTTTGATCCCTCCCATTCCCTCGTTTCGACCCCGACCGCATCAAATTCTATCTCATCGATTAATTTCGCATTCTTCACGCATCGCCCTTTACTTAACCGCGGACCATTTACGTAAGTCGGAAAAGGATTCGAACAATTTGCCGCGATAATTGCTTTAACGTGGCCGCCGGCAGTAAAACCGGGGCTTTGATCCGCGCCGAGTTCGCTTAAACAACGGCCGATCGGTCGGTCGGTTCGAATCAATTTGAGCCGTGCGCGACGCGTTCGAACCGCCCTCAAAGGTAATCCCGCTTTCTTTCGCGGCGCTACGCCCACCACCATACGATGGAACTAATTGCGTTCACCGAATGTAATTTGCGACCAAAACGGATTAAGGACGATGTCGACGGTGTCGAAACGCGTTCGGAATTAGAAAATAAATACTACCGCGATAATATCGCGTTTGCGACAGACGAGAATCCTGAAGACGTCCTTCGGGATCGCGGTAGAAACGAGGGAGTATAAAGAATGGAAAATAATTAGGTCTGGCGGGCGAGGAAATTGGCTTCGTAGTCGCTTTTCCGTTTTTTTAATATCCTGTCTCCATTATCCTAGATAATAACTTTAATCATCAACAGCGGTACTCAAAATTTTTCAATCTAGAGCCTGATACGCTTGTAGACATGTACATCGCCCCTCCCCGAGAAAGACCTTTCTAGAAAAAAAGAGGAGGAACTAACGAAATCGTTTAATACCACTGTCATAATTGCCAGCAGTACTCAAACTTTTTGAACTCTATTTTGTTTGAAATGATTTGGGCGTACCTTAAAGATCAAGTTCAGAAGATACTTAACATTTTTTAAACCAATTTCGTTTGGAAAAATTTCAAATTGAAATTTCAGCACATTTTGAATCAGTGGTATCCAACTTTTTCCAAATTAACTTAAATAGTTCAAGTATTTATGTGTAGATCGCTGACTGGAAGTAAACAATCCAAAAGAAATGCCTGGCAGGTGGAGATTGTTTAGAAAAGAAAATGATAACATCCTATATATAATTTTGTAGACCGTTAGCAGTACTCAAAATTTTTCAAAACAGCGCTTCTAAACATCTGCATCGCTCCCTCCTGAGAGAGGCCTTTTAAAATAAAAAAAAAAAAGAAGGAACTAACGAAATCGCTTAATACCACTGTCATAATTGCCAGCAGTACTCAAACTTTTTAACTCTCTCGTTTGAAATAATTTGGGCGTACCTTAGAGGTCAAGTTCAGAAGATAATTAATAGTTTTTAAACCAATTTCGTTTGGAACAGTTTCAAATTTCTGCACATTTTGAATCAGTGGTATCCAACTTTTTCCAAATTAACTTAAATAGTTCAAGTATTTATGTGTAGATCGCTGACAGGAAGTAAACAATCCAAAAAGAAATAGACAAACAAGGTCCCGTAAGGTGACTTTAGTGCCTGGCAGGTGGAGATTGTTTAGAAAAGAAAATGATAACATCCTATATATAATTTTGTAGACCGTTAGCAGTACTCAAAATTTTTCAAAACAGCGCTTGAACCGCTTCTAAACATCTGCATCGCTCCCTCCTGAGAGAGGCCTTTTTAAAATAAAAAAAAAGAAGGAACTAACGAAATCGCTTAATACCATAATTGCCAGCAGTACTCAAACTTCTTTGATCAATTTCTTGTTTAAAATTATTTGGGTGTAAAATCAAGTTCAGAGATACTTAACATTTTTTAAACTGATTTCGTTTGGAACAGTCTCAAATTCAAATTTCTGCACCCTTTGAAACAGCGGTATCCAACTTTTTCCAAATTAACTTACGTACTTCAAGTATTTATGTGTACATCGCTGAATGGAAGCAAACAATCTAAAAAGAAATGGACTAACAAGATTCCATAAGATGACTTTGGTATCTGGCAGCAGTACCCAAAATTTGAAATAATTTGAGTGCACTTCGAAGCGAAAATTGTATAAATCTTCAACGATATTGAACATTTTTCAATTCAATTCCTCTTGAAACTGCTTCGAATTCAAATTTCTGGACTTTTCGAATCAGCGGTACTCAACTTTCTTCAAATTAACTTAAATTATATCAAGTATTTATATGTGTGTATCCGCTTGACTGGAGGCAAGCCTACTAAAAATAAGTGTGCTAACGCGATCTCATGAAATGATTTTGGTAAAAGACAGCGGTACTTAAAATTTGAAATACTCTATAAACTTTAAAGTGAAGATTGTATAAATCTTCAACGATATTAAACATTGTTCAATTCAATTCCTATTGAAATTGCTTCAAATTCAAATTTCTCGACATTTCGAATCGGCGGTACCAAACTTTTTTCACAACAACTTAATCAATTAACAATTAAAATTAAACAATTAATAAAAGATCTCCAGGGGTAAACGTCATTTTTTAAATTAATCTGCGTTTTGAAAATGTTTGACAGGATAAACCAGCAGTACCTAATTTTCTTCCAGCTAGTTTATGTTTTAGACATTTGGAGTATTTCTATCCTTCAATGCAGACCCTTTAAAAATACCATACTAATATAGCTAACTAGATTCCATAGATAAATTTTGATAGTTAACAGCGGTACTCAAAATCTTTAATACTAGTTTATGACTGAATATTTGACGTCAATAATATTATTAAACGGATAAGTTTTAAAGGAAGGGTAATTTAAGAAAGTTTCAACTTCTTAAGATGGGAAACAAAAGGGAAACGTTGGTTTTTCCTCTTGCAATTATCGTTTCTTTGACGTTCTCTTTGTGTTTTTGGAAGCATACGATTTGTTACAACTTACACGTTTTTTAGAACTTAATAACAAATAAAATGTTTGACGATCACATCAAACGATTCCTTCCTTGGTTCTGGTTCTGTGTTTTTGTTTAATACTTCGAATTCTAGTTTTTCCCAGATCGATCAGCGGTACTCAATCTCCTTTCCGGCCTAATTTTTGTTTTTAGTACCTCGAATAATGATGTATTTCTAAATGAAAGTAATCTCCGAAGAAAGTAAACCAACATAGAACTATTTCCATAACGCAGGGGTAAAATTTTAGAGTAATTTATTAATCGGAAGAAATGTTGAATACCGCCGGTGAATAATTACTTACTACAACTGCTTTAAGCACTAAAGTCGTTGTAGTAACCTCTGATATTCAGCACGCTTTCCGATTAATTAAAGTCTAACACTCTGTAACTTTTCTTGAATCAGCGGTACTAAATACTAAATCTTTTTTCGGACAGCTTTATGTCGCAAGTTTTCCCTTATTTATTATTTATCTTTAAATAAAGCCATTCTAAAAAGTCAAAAAACCAACTAGATCCTATAGAATGATTTTCACAATTTGCAGCGGTACTCAACATTTTTCCAGTTAATTCATGTTTGAGATAATGAAGTAGTTTTTCAGAATGAAGGTTATGTGAAGTTATTATGGGAAATAATAAATCGCCTGGGGTATTCGAAATTTTTAGAATTAATTTGCGTTTTGACCATTTTTTGACAGCACAAACCAGTAGTACCCAATTTGCTTCCGGCTAGTTTATGTTTTAAATATTTCGAGCATTTCTTTTCTTAAACGAGCACACTTTGAAGAGTACATAACCCAACCAGATCCCACAGAATCATTTTGATAGTTGACAGTGGTACTCAAAATGTTTAATACTAGTTTATGATTGAATTTTTGACGTAAATTCTGTTATTAAACGGGTGAGTTTTCAAGGAAAGGTAATTTAAGAAAGTTTCAACGATGTTTTGTTAATTTATGAAGGAGAACAAAAGGTAATCGTTTGTTTTTCCGCTTGCGATTGTTGTTTCTTTGACATTTTCTTTATGTTTTTTGGAAGCATACGATTTAGGATTTGATAACAAATAAAGTGCTTGGTCATCAAACAATTCCTACCTTGGTTCTGGTTCTGTGATTGGTCGTTATCTCCCGTTTTCTGGACTTCTTCATTATTCGCTTCGTTCTCTTTCTCCTCCGTCGTCGGGATGGTCTCTTTACTCGTGTTACAACCCATTTATAAGAATTTGCCGAAAAGTCTTTCTAGAGCCTCTTTTTCCTTGTACTTATCGTATTTTCCAAACGAAATTTTCTATCGTTATTAAAATTTTCGTACGTCCAGCTTCATCACTTTTTTAAGAACGAAACGAACGAAACAACCCTCGAACTGCAGATTTCTGAGTACACGCGCGCGCTATTGTCGAAAACTTTTCTCGTACGACCGTCCTCCTACCGGACGATAGAAATGCACCACGAACTCGGACAGACTGCGCCTCGCTCGTGCATCGGATATTTGATAAGCGTCGTTGTCGTCGTCGTCGCCGCCGCCGCCGCCGTCGACGCCGGAAAACGAAGGGTGTTTACCCCATTCAAATCGCGAGAGAGACGGGACGGCGTTTGCGCCCTGAAGATGTCGTCGCGCCCGAAACGTACGTAGGTGTGTTCGCGTCGCGTCGCGTCGCGTCACGTCGCGTCGCGCTTAGTAATCGGAAAAAACGCGGAACGAGCCAACGGAACAATCGGGACGCCCGTCGGTCTGCGGGACGCGTCGCTGGGCGTTGGCGGGGACGAGAAATCCCCCCGGCGCGAAGGGGGTGGGAGGATGTTGAAGAGTTGATCACACGCGGAAGCGGTGGTATCTGTTCGTACGTACGAGTTGATTTTAATTAATTTCGGGTCGTTTAGATGACTAGGTGATTGTGGTGGTAGTGGTGATGGCGGTGATGGTGGTGGCGGTACTCGAAATGTTTTTGGGGTTAGGATCGGCGTAATGCAAAACGAAAAACAAGCACCGATCTGAACGAAGGGCATGACGTTATTCCTTTCCGTTTTAATTCTAGTGACTTTGTTAATATTGGTTCTCAAAATTTTTTCAGTCCAATACCACTGTTCTAGAAGCTTCTCTCTCTCTCTAGCTTCTCTCAAACAAACACGAGAAAAAGGAAATCGAAAATAGAACAAAAGTAATAATATAAGTGTCATTCATTAATTTTGACAATTTTAGTACAATTAAAGATTCTAAAACTTTTTGGGATTACACTGTTGTATAATCGCTGCATCCCATAAACAGATAAGAAAGGAAAAAAGAAAAGAAATGAAACTAATGTCGTATATTAGTTTTGGTAATTTTCAAAATTTCTTATTCAACTTACGTTGGCATTACTTACGTCGACATTCTAGGTTATGATTTTGGTCAAATTAGTGACAAAACTATGTTGTACGTCAAAATTTTAGGTTATATTTCTTTATAGTCACAGCTGAGCCACAGAAGATGAAACTCTAAACTCTAAACACTCAAATTTAGCAGTTAATAGTTTCATTTCTTTCTCTCCCTTCTCTTTTTCTTCTCTCTTTCTTTTCGATTTAGTAACAGTTCTCTTTAGATAAATAAAGTTGGCAGTAGTGTTTCTGCCTTTTAAATCCAAAATTTTTGGGTTCTGTTTTCACGGTGAATAAATTTGGTTACCATTAACATTTTAGGTTTTTTACTAACCATAGTTACTAACGTAGTTAGTCAGAATTTCCTAACATTTAAAGTTGGCAACGATTGTACCGCCTATTCTTAAATTTTAGATACGGAAATCTAAAAAAGGATGAAGTTGGTCACCGTGTTCCGCTCATCTAATTAAATTCAAAATGTTACTTTATTATTTGATGATAAGTATTTGTGATGTTGGCACCACTCGCGCAAAGGTTCTAGATGAATCTTCTCGAGACAAGGGTCTACGTCAACAAGTAATTCCCCCAACGTTTAAAGTTGGCAAGAACTTCATACCTTGTTTACAAATTATGGATCTTACTAGTTATAAAAATCTCTAAACGAATATAGTTGGCAACAATGTTTTTGTTTTCTACAGCCAAAGTTGTTGGTAATAATTTTATGATTATATTATGTTGATACCACTTACGTCAAAATTTTAAGCAACATTTGATATGTTTATGTTACCTGAAAAAATAATCCCACATGCCTGATGTTTTAAAGTTGTGTAAGCTGCAAGTCACCAGACGAATAAAGTTGGCAATAATGTTTCCGTTTTATAGATCCTAAATTATAGGTTATGATATAGTGTTTATACTATTTTACATATTTATATTACATGAAAAAGAATCCCCAAATGATTTGATATTTTTAAGTTGTCCTAATTACAGAAGTCAGCAGAGAAATAGAGTTGGCAAAAATATTTCCGTTTTCTACATTATCAATTGTAGATTGTAATTTTATGATAATATTGTGTTCCTACCACTTACGTCAAAATTTCAGGCAAAATTTGATATATTTAAGTTATATAAAAAAGAAGCCCAAATGCTTGAAGTTTTTAAGTTGTGTTAGTTACGAAAATCTATCAACAAATAGAGTTGGCAATCATCTTCTATCTAGATTCAAAACATTAGGTTATAATTTGATGATTACTAGATTCAAAACCTTAGGTTATGATTTGATGATAAGAATTAGTAGTTAAATCGTGTTGGCAAGAATTACGTCACTGTTTTAAACGAATTTTCTTTAGAAACGTCTCTGATCTGGGAAGGAATTCCCAAAATATCTAAGGTTGGCAACAATTCCATCCTTTCTTTACAAATTTTGGATCGGTCTAGTTATGAAAATCACCAAACGAATAAAGTTGGCCGAAATGTTTCCGTCTTTTAGACAAAAACTTCTAGGTTATGATTTAAGGCTTATTTTATGTTGGTACCGCATACATCAAAATCTCCGACGACGTTTCATATATTCAAGTTCCAGTAAGGAAAATAGCCAAAATGTTTAAAGTTTTGAAGTTGTATTAGTTACAAAAATCCCTAGAGAGATAAGGTTGGCAACGTCCTTTACGTTTTCTAGATCCAAATTTGTAGGTTATAATTCAATGTTTGTATCATGTTGGTACCATTTACGTCAAAATTTTAGACAACGTTTGATGTGTTTTAAGTTACAAAACCAAAATCCCCAAAATGTTTGAAGTTTTGAAGTTATGTTAGTTACAAAAACCCGTAGACATATAATTCATAAGCTGGTTACTTAGACTTATAAATTATAAACCTAGGTCACTGACTTTATAAGTTATAAAGTTGATGGCAGCGTTCTTACCTTTTAGATGAAAAATTTTAGACTATAATTTTGGTAAATTTAATAATTAAACTATACATGTGTTTATATCACTTACGTCAGAATTTTAGGCTATGTAACTGTATACTGAAATGTTTAAATTGTAGAAAAAGAAATCCCAAATATTGAAAGGTCGTTTGCTAACAGTTTCAGCAAGTTATCCTCAAATTCATATCATGTTCCTTAAAAATCTTTGAATGAGCAAGGTTGGCCATACTGTTCTCGCCTTCTGGATCCCAGAAATTAGGTCGTGCTGCCGGTAAAACCACTGAAATGTATATACATATGTTTTCCGTGACCTACTTAGATACATACGCATCTTTCGGCTTCACTTTAAGTCAAAATAAAAGGCGAAATTTCTTTTTTAGCAGATTGTTTTTATTGGCCTAAAAGTGGTAGAGACAATCCCAAAGTCAAATTAGCGCAAGAATTACAGAATAAGCAACGTAAAATGTCCTCAGTTGGCAGTACTAAGGACTCTAAATATGAAGTTTCTGTTCTTCTAAGATTTACTTCTCGGATTACCTCCACCACTTTTCGTTATCTAGGATCTTGGCACCGCCATTCCTTTATAAAATAAATCTGAACTAGGCTGTGCACATTCTTTTAAAATTTTTGTTGTCTAACATTTTAGTGCTCCCAACTAAAACATTCAGATCACTCAAAACTTTAGATTGTGAGCCTTCCCCGACGTATCCAAACTACAAGAAAATCCCTAAATATTTAAAAATGGTAACTATAGTCTGCGCAAACAGCGGTGATTACGTAATAAGTTACGACGGCCCACATATACGCAGAACTACTCGCATATAGCGAACTGACTACAGTGGGAAGTCGGCGATGCTATCGTAACTTATTTCGTAATTACCGTTGTTTGCCCAGACTATTGGCAATGTCGCTTTAAATTTTAATCTAATTTGTACATTGAAAATATTTGCAATTTAATGTTGGTATCAGCCACGTGAAAAAATGTTTGGTTAGAAAATTACCAAAGAAATCGCTAATTGGTGGAAATGTCCCCGACTTCAAAATCAATCTACACTTTCGTCATTCAATTGTTATCTCTTGCCTAGGCGATCTAGGAACTTTTATACGATCTATGATTTAGTGTGTTACTCGCCGTTCATCAACAGATGGCGCCGACGATTGAGGAAGAATTGGGGTTCGTATCTACACTATATTTCTAGAACTGTCATGTATGTACTTGTCAAAACTCTAACCTATAAACTCGTTTGTTGTTCTTAAGTGGAATCGTGTCCGTTTTCTTTATTATTATAGTGACGATGTATTTGAAGTTTTTACCGAAACGTTCGAATTAGCCTCCAATAGTTAGAAATAGAATTTATCGAATCCGAGCGTGTTTCCCTAAAAGAAAAAAAGAAAAGAAAAATGTTACCGGCGATTTTCGACAATCCTAACGTTAAAGTGCTGTTGTACGCCTCGAAAATTCGTTTTCGCAAGCACCCGGCCCTCCTGTATCCCTTCTACATGTACCTGATCTACAGATACCTCATGAAACGGAAGAAGAAATTTAAATTGGTGACGGTTCCGGTCGATTCCATCCTATACATTTTTGACAGGTACTCCGCAAAATCCACCTTCGATCCCAACAATTGCGCGATCGTCCCGCGCAAATTCGCCTTGTCCGTCGATTTGGGCGACTACGCCTCCGTAACGGACGATTTCGCGAAGAAAACGGTGCGAACGTTCGGTTTCGATATCCCTGAAGATGTCGTGTACGTTTCGGACACTTTAGCTTGTAATCTCGCCAAGATCCCTTTGCGCGGGGATTCCGTCAGATTGATTCCCGT
Source organism: Chrysina gloriosa (assembly GCA_038088585.1). NCBI lineage: Eukaryota > Metazoa > Arthropoda > Insecta > Coleoptera > Scarabaeidae > Chrysina > Chrysina gloriosa. Next base: position 109,354,250 of record CM076087.1, on the reverse strand, counting down.
TCGCGGTACGTCCATAAGAATCGCCGAAGAAGTCGAGATTAAAGTGATAAGTTCGGGATACGAAGTCACGAACGGCATGTGCGACGTATTGTTAAAAAATTACTTTAGAACGCCGAAACTCGTACGGAAAGGCGACACGATCGCGGTGAACGTCCAGCATTACGCCCCCGAATTTATTTATAACAACGTCAAAACGAATTCGATCGAAACCGTGTACTTTAAGTGCGCTAAAATCAAATTTGGCGCCGACGACGATTGCACCGGAAGTTACTTCTGCGTCAAAGACGCCACCGAGCTTAAACAATCGGCGCACGCGCAAGACTACTTACCCCTAAGACCCAAACGGTTTCTCAAGGTCAAATTCGAAAGAACCCCGAATTTAGGATCGGCGTTAATAAACAAGTGCCCTTACGGATTCGAAGATCGACTCGACCGATTGGCGAAGGCGATTAAACCGTTCCTCAAACACAGTAGGCTTTGGAATTTTGACAGTTTTGATACGATTCGTTGATCGTTTGTTTGTTTGGTTTTCCAGAAAACGTCAAATTGAAGCCGGTCTTTTTGATACAAGGAAACAAGGGTAATGCTAAAAATCGATCGGTGCAAATTCTAGCCGACGAATTGGGGTTGAATTATTTCAAAATTTCGAGCGGTGACGTATCAGCGACGGCTTATTCGCAAATGGAAATTAAGATCAAGAATGCCTTTTTTAAAGCGAAGCTGTGCGCTCCATCTTTGTTTGTTATCAATAATTTCGAAGTGAGTTGCTTTTGTTGTTTCTGTTTTTTTTTGTTTTTGCTTTTTTTCGTTTTATTTTTGTATTCTTTTTTGCTATTTTCTCTAGTTGAAAGATTTAAATTTAGATGAAATGTAAACAACGTCCGCCTATTTTGTTTATCGTTCGATTTTCTTCTCGTTTCTACCCTTATTATTATCATCATCATTTTTAGTGTTATTTTTCGCTCGATCGTTTATAATTAAATTTTATATTGAATATTTTTCATTACTTCTTTTTTGCGTCGGCGTTGGTACGAACATGACTTTATTACTAACCTAAATCATAGCCTTCAATTTGGAATCTAGAAAACACGCACCAACTTCCTATTACCTCGAAGGATTTTTGTAATTGTTTTACCCGAAAATTTGGAAAATAAGTTGGTGGAACTGCAGCCAACTCAAAACTTTTTGTAGGTTAGATACGTCAGCAACGATGCATTACCTCAAATTTTGACATGTTTGGTACCAACATAGTTTTATCATTAATTTTCCCCAAATCATAACCTAAGATTTCGAATCTTTGGAGTGGAGACACTCACCAAATTCCTATCACCTCTAGGGGCATTTGTAATTATTTTGAACGAAATTTAGAAATAAGTTGGTAGCACTGTTGCCATATCGAAATGTTCGAGACTTTCTTGTGTAGGTCATAAGCTCAAATATTGACATGGCTTGGTACCAACGTAGTCTTATCGCTAATTTATCCAAAATTATAACCTAAGATTTGGAATCTTGAGAATGGGTACAGTGCTGCCAACTTCCTATTACTGGTAAGGGCTTTTGTAATTGTTTGGCTGAAAAATTGAAAATAAGTTGGTGGAACTGTGGCCAAACGCCAAATGTTCCAGATTTGTTTTTAGGTTAAATCCGTCAGTAACGAAGCATAACCTAAAATTTGGACATGGTTGGTACCAACATGGTTTTGTCCCTAATTTTCCAAAATCATAGCCCCAAATTTCGATCTAGGTACTACTAATATAGTTTAACCACCAATCTTATGACATCAGAAAGTTAACAGATCACGATCGTTAAGATCTATTACTTTCGGCCACTGTATATGTAAACGTTTGTGTGTTTTCCCTCTCTGTTGTTTACTTTTTACCACATGTTTCCCTATTTTACTCTTACTTTTACTGATTTTCTCCCTTTTCCTTACTTGTTATTCTTCCTTATAATCTGCTTTTCCTTCTCGTCATCCATATGCATGCCTTTTTGCCCTCCCATATCGTTTGTTTTCTTTTCCTCATCCATTTCTTCTTCATTTTCCCCTCCTTCTTTAGTCGGTCCTTGTTCGCCTCCTTATTGTCCTCCATTTCATTCAATTCCATGTCTTTTTCTCTCCTTTTTATTCAATCGATTGTCTTTTCTTCTCCTTTTCATCGAAATCCTTGTTCTTTTCCTTCGCCTTTTTATTCAATTCCTTGTCTTCTCCTTTTCTCTTCATTCCTCGTCTTTTTCTTTTTTAATTTTCATTCAATTCCTTGTATTTCTTTTTCCTCTTTTCATTCAGTAGGGACTTTTTCTTGTTCCTTTTCATTCAATTTCCTGTCTTTTTCTCTCCTTGGTAATCTGCCCTCTTTTCTTTTTTTTATTCTCGAGTATCATTTCTTTTTCTTCTTCCTCGTTTACACGGGTTTTTCTTTTCGTTCTTTTCCTCGTCGACGGTCTCCTCTCTCGCCTTTTTATTCTCGTTTGCATCCTTGCCTTCTTTTGCTGCTCCTTGTTCGCGTCCTTCTTTCTCTCTTCATTACATCAAATTCATTGTCTTTATCCCTCTCTCTCGTCGTTTGTCTCCTTTTCTTTCTCCTCGTCAATCCCTCCTTCTTTCTTTCCTTGATGGCTACTTCTTTTCGTTCTTTTCCTCGTCTATCACCTCTTCCTTTTCCCTTCACTCTCGTTTTTTCCTTCTTCCTTCTTTTGTTCCTGTTGTTCTCTGTCCCTAGGTCTCATTTCTGATTTTGTCTTGATCGTTTCTTTGTTGTATTATGATTCCATCCTTAGCCTTCGTCTACGTTGACGTTATTGTTTGTTTTATGTTTTCTTTCCGTTTTCTTTAACGGTTCATATTTATATTTTCCTTTTTCCTTTTACTGAGACATTCATGTCATTTTCTACCATATATTGAGAGGCGTAGCTGAAGATCGAAAAACTTTAATTTTTCTGTTTTCTTCTCTTCTTCCTTATTCCAAAAAGGAAGGAGGATGATAAACGAGTTCAGATGGGAAATCGTAGATTAGTGGAAGTAAGAATTGATGTTGAAGTTCCAGCGTTTTCTGTTTGCGTTTTTTGTTTTTTTCTTTGTTGTCAGATTTCTGTTTTGCTGTTTTGGGTGGCTTGTTTGAATTTTTTGTATTCCTTTTGTTTTGTCTTGTTTTTTTTTTTCTGTTTTCAGTTGGTTTTTGTTTCTCTTTCTATTTTGCTGTTTTCGGTTGGGTTTTGTTTTTCTTTTTACTATGTTTTTCGATTGATTTTTATATACATATATTTTTGGTTTCTCTCCGTTTCTTGTTGTTTCTTTTTCGTTTGTATTTTTGTGTTTTTCTTTGTTTTCTGTTGGTTTTTATTTCTATTTTTGTTTTTTATTTTCCTTTCATCCTTGTTAACCTTCATCTTTTTGTTCCCTTCTGTGTACTTATCGTATTGGTCTATCAATTTCTTCTTCTGTTCTTGCTCTTTTTATGGCTTTACTCTACGCAATCTTATGCCTCCCCCTTCCCCTACATCTCCTTTACATCTCTTACTCTTTTATGTATTATTCTTGTTGATCTTTTAGTTTCGTTACCATTTCTTTTTGCCTTCTTTCTTAACGTACTTAATGTTATTGATTCTTCTCTTTTTTTTATTTGTTTTTATTTGTCTTTTTCGTCTATTTCTTCATCTTGGTTTCTCTCCATGTCTTCTTGTATATTTATAGACTTCTTGTCCCCTATCGTTTCTTTTTGCCTGTACATTATTGTCACCGAAATGCGAAAAATTTTGACTTGAACTTAATTCTCTCTGTTTTTCTTCTTGTTTTCTTTTTCCTTCCTCTGTGTTCCTTGCTGTTTCGTATAGGTTCCTTTCCCTTAGCTTTCCTTGCTTTTACCCTTATCGTAGGAGTAATGATTTATATATTACGTAACTAACGTCGAAGTGAAAGAAGAGACGGAATCGTGGCTAGTCAGCCGACACCGATTTTCGTTGTTTATTGCTTTATTTCCCTCATTATTTTCCCGACGAAAGAAAATTAACGTCTTCATTAATTTTTTCCCCTTGTACACGTTTCGTAACATTTTTGTCCTTAGAATTTCGGCAAGAACCACGAAGGCCGTTTCAGCGAACGGATAATCGACCATTTCAAGGTCGAATTATCGAACAACCTCACCAACAACGATCCTCCGATGATAGTGATTTGCATCAGCAATTCCAAAGGGGACGACGTGCCGGCAGAATTGAGCCGGTTGTTCCTGGAGGTTTTCGATTTTGGCGCCCCGAATGAGGGGAGAGGGCTCGCATATTGGATTGGATGTTGGAAGAGAGAGGGTTGGAAAGCGCGGTTAGTATGGAAGAAATCGCGGGGAAAACTCACGGGTTTTTCTATGGAGATTTGGACGCCTTGGTGTATTACGCTTCGAGGAACGGATTCGTTAGAGATGGCGGTGCTAAGGAGGAAGTTGGAGGTCGAGTTAGTGAGGATGATTTCAATTTCGCTTTGGGTATGATGTTTTTTCAAATAAATTTTTGATTTATATCCTCCGACGGATGTTGGGTCTAAAACCTACAATGATGTTTTTCCCCCAAAATCATACTATTTGATTTAATTTTTACCTTGAAGATGATGTACGGACGAAACTTGGATTTTACCTTCTTTACATCAAACGTATTTCTTACTTACTTACGAGGAGACAGCGCGACTTGATACCAATCGATTTCAACGAAACTCGTTGTGTAGTGATAGGTCATTAAGTCGAGTGTTTTTTGGGTAAACGGATATGACGCAACGCGCCAGCGTTTTCGAGGAAACCAAATTTGAAACAATTCACGCCGATTTATAAAGTCATAAATCGTCATTCTATTGGTTATTATTACGCAAAATAATTGGTACCACGTTGCGATGTCTCATTGTTTATCCAGATATCTTCTTATATCCTCGTATTTCTTCTTCTTCTTCTCGTAAATCCTTATCCCTCTTAGTGTCGGATTATCTCTGAATCTTGCAACGATTTAATCTATTCTTTCCATAGTGTCCGGTCTGTACTCATTTTAGCTCTGTAAAGTTGGAACCTCCAAATGCGAATTTTTTCACAGAAAAAGTAAATTTGCTCTTTTATCGCGCTAATTCGTTTGTCCAACGTTGGAAAAAAATTTTTGAAATAAATAATTTTTCGCGATTGTGCAAACGAAAAATTTTGCTGGACAATCCTGGACTAACGTTGGACAAACGAATTAGCGTGATGAAAGCGTAAATTTACTTTTTTCTTGTTTTCCGTTAAAAAATATTTTTCTAAATAACTTTCCAACAAAGGGTCGACAAACAGACATTTTCCATGGACAAACCTTGGACAAACGAATGACGTATTGTCAAAATTCGCATTTGGAGGTTCTTCAGGAAGGACTTCATAGAACTACTCATTTTTCCCATTTTTTCTATGGTCTTCCCCCCTTTCGTCCCAATTCGTTTATTCTATCAATCCATATTTTTCTTGGTCTTTCCTTTTTCCTTCTGGTGTTATTTTTGGCTTCTATTTTGTGCTTTGTTAGACTCTTTTGTTTCGTTCTTATTGTGCGCCCTTACCAATTCAGTTGATATCTTTCAATTTTGTTTAATATATCTTCTTGATTTGTCATATTCCTTATCTGTTCGTTTTTTTATTTAATTTTTATGAAAATTTTATTTCCATGGCCGTTATTTTACTTTCGTGTTTATGCTGTGGGTGCTACTATTGAATCTTATACCCGTTGTTTGATCATTGTTTCCATTTCTTTCTTTCCAAAGATGGTTTGATTTAGAGCGCAGTATATGTTCGTGGTTTTCCATCCTCTTTTTGCTATATCTAGATCAATATTTAGGTCCTTCGATATAATGGTACCTAGATATTCATATGTGTCAACAATTTCTTCTTGTTTATCATTTATTTCAATTATTATGTTATTGATTGTGTTGGCTCTTTCCTTTTCCCTTAGCTTGCTTTTTCCTACATTTATTTCGATCTTCATCTCCTCTATCTCTTCTGTCCATATTTTTGCTAATTTTTCAATTTTCACATAGCTGTCAGCTATTAGTACTTCCTCATACGTATCTGGGTCTCCATTTTCCGAAGGGAGTAAGTAGTAAGCCGTATATAGTTGATAATCATCATATTTTGAGGGAACTTTAACAGATATTCGATCACTTTCTATCACTCTTTCTTCGCCTACCCCAGCTTCATTGTTATCTACCTCTAATTCTTTCTTCTTCATTTGCATTTCCTTCAATCAAGGTATATTGTGATCTTCCACTAGTATTTGTATCTTTAAATTTATAGTTTAACTCGCCAAATGTTACAGCACCTGAAATAATAATTTTTTCAGTTTCAAAGGGGTGCCCCTTGAAATTTCGAGGAAAATCGAAAGGGTCGAAAGTACGACTTATTACACATCAAATTAAAACTCTTTTAGTGCAGATTAGGAATAAAATAATTTCGGGTACGAGAGACGGTTCGTTAAGGAAATATTCAATGAGAAAGTGACAAGTGATTCTCGACCAATCGCTCTGGTACGGTCTAACACCCAAACGAAGCGAATTTCACGAGTTTTGAGGTCAAAATCGTATTCTACACCTTCGAAAACATATGTACACAGAATTTAGTCTAATTTAGAACATATTAATCTTTTTTGAATTTCCAAAGGGGTACCCCTTGGAATTTTGACGAAAATCGAAATATTCGGAAGTACGACTTATTATACATCAAATTAAAGCTATTTTAGTGCAGATTAGAGATAAAATAATTTCGGGTACGAGGGACGGTTCGTTAAGGAAATATTCAATGAGAAAGTGACAAGTGATTCTCGACCAATCGCTCTGGTACGGTCTAACACCCAAACGAAGCGAATTTCACGAGTTCTGAGGTCAAAATCGTATTCTACACCTTCGAAAACATATGTACACAGAATTTCGTCTAATTTAGAACATATTAATTTTTCTGAATTTCCAAAGGGGTACCCCTTGAAATTTCGATGAAAATCGAAATGTTCGGAAGTACGACTTATTACACATCAAATTAAAGCTACTTTAGTGCAGATTAGGGGTAAAATAATTTCGGGTACGATTTGTTAGAAGGAGCTAACATCTTTTATTTAAAAAAAAAAAAAGAAAAAACAGCACCATACTTATCGCATCCTTCTCTTGATAGGACGTCGATTAAAAGAGTTAGAGGTTTCAGCTTATATTAGATATAAAACTTATCTTTCATTGATAAACATTTAATTAGAGATGAAAGGACAGAACGTCTTTTTTTCTTTATTGTTTGTTGGTTAGAAGGAACTAACGCTAACATCTCGTAGTAAAAAGAGAAAGCACCATCATACTTATCGTATTTGTCTCGGTGATAAGGAGTACTAGGGGTTTCAGCTTGTATTAGATATAAAACTTATATTTCATTATTATAGATTTAATTAGAGGTGAAAGAACATATCGCGCTTTTGGTCGTAACATAATCTGTTAGTTAAAAGAGCTAGCGCTAACATCTTTTATTAAGAATGGAAAAGCACTATCGAATCGTATTTTTAGAGCGTAAGTACGTTGATTAGAACGATTTACCGATGTGATATTTTGCCTATAAATTTAACTAAATTAATAATAAAATGCGTGCCAAAATGTAAACGCGAAAAAGACACATACGAATACGCCATCTCGTGCATATTCGTCGAGTCTCGAAACCGAGATAACAGGCGGAAAAAAATTATGATCGAGGACGACGATGACGACGTCAACGACGACAATATTCCGAATGATGTCGACCAATCGTTAACGTTCCATTAGCCGATTTCGATTTAATCGTCTCTTTCGTTACCGTCCCCAGACACCATGCAGGCCAACTACGCGGAGAGCATGGGCGCCCCGAAAGTGCCCAAAGTGCAATGGTCGGACGTGGGCGGCCTCGGCGACGTCAAGGACGAAATTATCCGGACGATAAACTTGCCGCTCAAACGCCCCGGACTCCACAGACGCTCCGGACTCCTCCGGCGATCCGGTGAGTTACGATAGTAGATGCGTATCGGGAAAAGGGGGTCGTAATCAATTTGCGTTTGGCCGTGCGCGCGCATGTGTATACGAAGAATGCGAGCGTGTGCGTAATCCGATAGAATCGATGCAGTTTCACCGTATTGATCTTCGATGTTTTCTTATAATTATGGTTTGATAAAAGAGTGGATGACGTGTTACCATTAAGTAGTGTAAACGGGACTCACGCTGTTACTTCCCGGAATGTCAATATCGCGCCTTGCACGTAAGTGGAGACAAAAGACCGGTTTACACTACTTAACCTTCCTATACTCACGCATACGGTCTGTGAGACCGACTTATATAGTATAGTATACGTGTTTCATTTTGACGTAAGTATAGGAAGGTTAATGATAACACGTCATCCACTTTTTTATCAAACCTTAGTCGTAATTTATCTCTTGTATAATCTCCACCGCTTTTTCTCGGTAAATCAAAGAACAATTAATATCTGAAATGTAAACTGTTGAATTCATTTTTTTGCCTAAGAAAAAGTTGAAAAGATAATTTATTTAGATTGCGATTTATACAGGGTGTAACTGTGTAAATGGTTAAAAAGTTATACAAAGGTAGATAATTAAAATATATTCAATATTTGCTTAATAAACGTAGGGTCCCAAACGTACCGTTCGCAAGATATTTATAACTACAGTTTTGAGTCCGACCCTGTTATACAATTATAGTGAGTTTCCAATACAACTAACGATCGGATCATTGATCGAGTAAGCATAAATAATTTATGAATAAGCGGTCTACTTCAAATTTGCGAATTTTTCACACTGCTTGCACAGTACATACATGTTATCTACGGTTTGTTAGTCATTTTACTTTAAACATTTTTACACAGCAATTACATAAACATATTAATGCCAAACAGGTCTAATGTTAGGCATTTCTTGTGAAACTTTCTTTGTTTTCTTGACTTTACACTGTTTACCAATAAATAAATCTTTTTGAAAGAAAATAATTTCATCATTATCAATAAAAAATCGTCGAATTTTGCAAATATAGGTCAAGGTCATGTAACGACAACGAAATAAAACATTTGTTTGTTTTTCTGTAATAGTAACAGAGACAGAAAAGCATTATTCACCAATCGATAATATGCCATTTACTGGCGGCGCTATTTCAATGAAACCATCTGCTTACATTGTAGAATACCCGAATACTGACTGAATGCCCGACTATTTATTTCGGCTTTTAAAAATCCCTTACCTCTCAAATAAATATCTACGAGTAACACAGTACCGTAATGTAAAAATGTAAGGGGCCAAAATTTTATTAAAATTAAGCAAAAACGGTTCTTGTGATTTGCCATTGTTTTTGCTGATTACGTTAACTATACCATACTAGGGTTACAATATTAATAATTTAACTATCTACACAGTTACATCCTCTACAGGTACCGCGTGTCCCAGATCGAGTGGGATTGTATGGGTAACTTTCTTATTATTGAAGATGGACTTTCGTTAAATGAGATATGTTTTGCAGCCTTAAATGATGATTTAAAATTTGTTTGAAAAAATTCAAAATGTCAAACCCGTCAGAAATTATTTAAAAAAAAAAAAGCAGAAAACTGTCATTTTCTTGTATATCAAATATCTTCGCAGGTATAAAAGAGTTTTATATGAAAATCACTGTTTTTGATAAGATCAATTCAAAATTCACGTCCGGCAATAATTCAAGCTAGCTGCTTTTGAAGTGCTCGTATCAACTTCCATAAGTTAAATGGCCGCCATGTTGGATAAAATTTTTGATTCTCTTTTCAACGATGTAAGACAACTGCATGCCTTCTCACTCTCCCTTGATTGTTCGTTTCCTTTTCCTCGTGTTCAGTTTCCTTCTTCTTTTCGTTCGCGTGCCTTTCTTTCTCCTCGTCATCTATTCTTCCTTCTTCCTTCTTCCCTTTTGCTTCTCCTCGTATTTTCGTTCCTTTCTTCGTCGACGATTTCTTCTTTTCCCTTTTGCTTCTCCTCGTTTGCCTCCTCTTCCTTCGCCCTCTTTTGCTGCGGCGTGTTTGCCTCCTTATTTTTCTCCTTTTCATTCAATTCATTGCTTTTTTCTCTCCCTTGTGTGTTCTTTTTGTATTCCTTCTTATCGATCATCACCAGAGTTTGTTAAAAAGGTGGTACCGGACAAGAGCGCATATCTAGCGCGAGTTTGTTAACCCATATAGTCGCCCTCCTCCGATACTACCTTTTGTAATAAACTCTAATCATCACTTTCTATTTTTCGTCATCTTCCTCCTCGTTTACATGGGCGTTTCGTTTCCTTCACTACCCTCATTTACTTCCTTTTCATTTGCCTTCTGTTACTGCGCTTTTTCGCCCTCTTTTTTCTCGTTTTTATGCAATACACATATTGTTTTCTCTCTCTCTTGTTGTGTGCCTCTTTCTGTATTTCTCTCTTCCTTTGCCTTCGTTTACTGCTCCATGTTCGCCCCGTTCTTTTCTCCTTTTTATTCAATATATTGTATTTTTCTCTCTCTTTCTCGTCGTGTACCTCTTTTTATCTCTTTCTTCCCGATCTTCACCTCTTTTTCTTCTCCATCTCCTCCCTCGTTTATCTTCCTGTTCATTTCCCGACCACATTTTCTCCACTTTTTTATCTTTTTTGTCTACCTTCCTTCCAATTGTCCCCTCACGCTCGCCTTTTTCTCTTTTCCCAGTAGCTAGTTTTCTTGATCTTCATGTTTCTCTACACTTATCGTTTTCTTGAGATTCATCTGTTAACCGTATTCTGTGCCCATCTCGCACGTTTTTTCTTTTCTTCCTTCTCCTCCTCCACCACCTCTTCTTCCTTTCCCTACTACTCTTTCTCTTTCATTTTTTCATCAACTTCGTTTACTCTCTCGACTACATTTTCATTTCTCTCTCTTTCTTCTTCATCTTACTGTTCTTCTTTCCCTCTTTCTTCCGCCATATCTTCCTTTTCAATAGGTTTTTGCCATTCTCGCCTCTGCCCACCTTCCCTCCTGTTGTGTCCCTTCTATTGTTTTTATCATTTTCGACCTGTCCACGTCTTCTTTTCCTTCCTCTGTTTAATTTCCTATTCAAATCTCTCCCTTTTTCTCTTTCTCGTCCTACTCCCTCCTGATTCTCTTTGTTTCCTTACATCCACCTTCTTCTTCCCATTAGTTAGTTTTCTTGAGCTCTTTCTTTCTGTTTTATTTTTTCTTGAACTTCGTCGTTTCTTCTTTCCCCCTCGTCTCCAGATCCATATTTTCCTCCATTTCCCGGTTCTCCTCTTTTTGCATTTTTTACATCAACTTCGTTTATTCTCTCAAATGCGTTCGCGTTTGTTTTCCTCCTTCGTCTCACTGTCCTTCTTCGGCTCTTTGCCTATCGACCTTAACTTTTCCTTATATTAACCTTTTTAATTATTGTTTTCCTTTGTGTCCCCTTTCGTGCATTCTTTCTCCTTTCTACCTTGTCGTCCACCTCGCCTTGCATTCTCTCTTTTTCTACGCATTGATTTCTTTATCAGTTTCCTCGGCTATTGCTTCATTACATTCTCTCTTTTCTTGTCTCACTGTTTCACAGATTCGAATCGCACGCCCTGTGCCAATAAGCCAAGATTGAAAAATCTGGTCTACAAAAGAAAAAGGACAAACAATCGAATTCGATGCCATTTTATCACCGATTCTTTTCTTGCAGGAATTTTGCTGTACGGCCCTCCCGGAACCGGAAAAACATTACTGGCAAAAGCGGTAGCTACAGAATGCGGTTTGTGCTTCCTCTCCGTCAAAGGACCGGAACTTTTAAACATGTACGTCGGGCAATCCGAACAAAACGTTAGAGAGGGTGAGTTTGCTGATTGGTTACATCTCGATAGAATACATTCTGATTGGTTACAATCTGATTAGTTATCTCCTTCATCAGTACATTATGATTGGTTGAATTTTGAATTGCTACATTCTGATTGGGATTAAATTTTGAATTGCTAGATTCTGATTGGTGTTAAACTTTGAATTACTACATTCTGATTGGGGTTAAAATTTGAACTGCTACATCCTGATTGGGGTTAAATTTTGAATTGCTAGATTCTGGTTGGTATTAAATTTTGAATTGCTACATTTTGATTGGGCTTAAATTTTGAATAGCTGCATTCTGATTGGGGTTAAAATGTAAATTGCTACATTTTGATTGGCGTTAAATTTTGAATTGCTAAATTCTGATTGGTATTAAATTTTGAATTGCTACATTTTGATTGGCGTTAAATTCTGAATTGTTACATTCTGATTGGGATTAAATTTTGAATTGCTACATTTTGATTGGGCTTAAATTTTGAATAGCTACATTCTGATTGGGGTTAAAATGTAAATTGCTAAATTTTGATTGGCGTTAAATTTTGAATTGCTAAATTCTGATTGGTATTAAATTTTGAATTGTTACATTCTGATTGGGATTAAATTTTGAATTGCTACATTTTGATTGGGCTTAAATTTTGAATAGCTACATTCTGATTGGGGTTAAAATGTAAATTGCTACATTTTGATTGGCGTTAAATTTTGAATTGCTAAATTCTGATTGGGGTTAAATTTTGAATTGTTACATTCTGATTGGGATTAAATTTTGAATTGCTACATTTTGATTGGGCTTAAATTTTGAATAGCTACATTCTGATTGGGGTTAAAATGTAAATTGCTACATTTTGATTGGCGTTAAATTTTGAATTGCTAGATTCTGATTGGGGTTAAATTTTGAATTGTTACATTCTGATTGGGATTAAATTTTGAATTGCTACATTCTGATTGGTTAAATTTTCAATTGCTATGTTGTGATTGGTTAAATTTTGAATCGCTATATTCTGATTGGTTACATTTTGTTTACTCACGTCTTCTTTTCAATCCATTAATCCCAAAGAAACGAAATAATTGTTTTCGGCCGGAAACGAATGATCCACCCCGTACCGTTTAGAACGATCGTTTTATATCCCGTACGGTACATAAATAAAACGTTTTCCTCCCGGAGACGAACAATTCCGTCTGGAACGGACTAAAATATTCCGGGGACGAACGAATCGCCTCCTTCGAGGTCACCGGATTCTAACGACCCTCGGCAAATTCCCGGAATGCGTCCCGTTAAAATTTTTATATCTCAATTACGAACTTGTCTCCGGTTCTCGGGTACGATCCTTTAACACGTCCGCAATTCAAATTAAATCCGGCCTGCAGGCGGTGGACTAATTTTTTCTTTCTGGTCTTCTTATTATTGCGGAGGAACGCGAGCCGTTATTGCCGGTTATTTTTTTAACGGTCACCGGATTCCGGGAATTTCGAAAGCGCGCGCGATACGAAGCTCGTACCGGTCGTAAATGTAAATTGGAACGAAGGACGCCGGTCGGAAGACGAAGTTGTAAAAATTTAAGAATTGCCGTCTCGTCCCTTTTGTAAAATTTAAGTCGATTTTATCGCTTAGAACGAGACAAATTGGGGCGCGGGAAGGAGGTGGAGGCGAGGGGAAGGGAAGGGGGAATGAGTGGCCTATTTTCTAACGTAGATGGCGATTGTTTATTGTACAGTTTTCGAGAGAGCCCGCGAAGCGTCGCCTTGTATAATATTCTTCGACGAGCTGGATTCGTTGGCCCCCAACAGGGGCATTTCCGGGGATTCCGGGGAGTGATGGACCGGGTGGTGTCCCAGCTATTGTCGGAAATGGACGGGCTGAATAAGGAAGCGACCGTTTTTATTATAGGTACAGTATCGTTCCCCGTCCGAAAAGCCTTGACGTAAATAATTTCGATCGTCCTCGTCGCGATATCCCGTAGGTTAGAGAGAGATCCCGCTAACACGTTTTATTAAATACATAAATATATGTTCGTATATGTTTAACCATGGCGGAGAAATTTTGTACTCGGTTCAAGTCGAAGTAGGCGTGGGAGACGTTCGATCTTATTTGTCCGAAGTCCCACCTCTCCCATGAATGCTTCCGATATGCCTATGTAAACGTTGCATGTGCCTGTATCGTGTGTCCCAAATCGAGTGGGATTGCATGGGTAACTTACTTATTATTGAAGATGAAGTTTTGATTAAATTGAAAGGAGAATAAAAAATTCTATCCAATAACCTGAAAATCCAATATGGCGGCCATTTAACTTAAGGCAGTTGATACGAGTACTTCAAAAGCAGCCGCCTTCAATTTTTCTTCGATATGAATTCTAAATTGGTCTTATCGAAAACAGTGACTTTTATATGAAACGTTTTTTCGTATCTCTTATACCTACGAAGATATTTGATATACAAACAAAATGACAGTTTTCTGTTTTGTTTTTTAATAACTTCTGACGGGTCCGACATTTTAAACTTTTTCAAACAGATTTTAAATCAACACTATAAACTTGCAAAACATATCCCATTTAAGCAAAAATGTCCATCTTCAATAATAAGAAAGTTACCCATGCGATCCCACTCTATCTGGGACACACGGTATATATAATCGTTGTGACCGGTTCCAATCGTTTTGTTTCATTACGATATTCCATTGTTTAGAAAGAACTAGCTAGCGCTAACGACTTTTGTTAAAAACAAAAAAGTGCCACAAACATTTTCTATTGTCTCTTGTTTCTTACCGCGATATCCTATTGGTTAAAAGGAGATGGCGCTAACTCCTTGTATTAAATGAGTAGTTAGGATATCGAATTCGGGGGTTCACAGGGTGTATATCTGAAAAACAGCTTGTGTAATGTATGTTTTGTCGCTTATAGTAAATTGCTGTTAGTTAGAGAGAGACCACTCTATCAGCTTTTATTAATATTAATATATGAAGGTGCTTAGAAACAAAACAAAATAGTTAGAAACGTACGAAACCTCGTTCGTTCGTAATTTGTTAGAAAAAGATAGGATATCAGCTATTTATTATATATCAAATCATTGCCGCAAGCTGTTTCAGTCGTTTCCTTTGCCGCGATAATCCGTCAATTAGAACACGCGCTAAAAACATGTGTTAAATATAATAATTACCCCAAACAGTTTTTATCGTCCTCTTTATACCGATATCCCGTTGGTTAGAAGGAGATAACGCCAACGACTTTTGTTATTAAATATAATAATTATCGAGAATAGTTTTGATTGCTTCCTTTGTCGCGATATCGTATTAGTTAAATATACTAAAAAGTGTGTACGATATCAGAATCTAGACTAGCCAGGACAATTCATGATAATTTCATCTTTATGGAAGTTGTGATTTGTAGCGGGCGAGTTTTCTCGAAATTTGTTATGTTTGCCCCGTCCCGCCTTGCCTCGCCCCAGACTCAGCTTTGCTCCACACTACGCTTCATCCCCGAATCCGCCTCACTTCCGATCCACCTCACTTCCGATCCACCTCACTTCCGATCCGCCTCACTTCCGATCCGCCTCACTTCCGATCCGCCTCACTTCCGATCCGCCTCACTTCCGATCCGCTTCACTGTCGAATACGCCTCACTTCCGAATCAGCCCAATTCCTGACTCTGCTTCATCCCCAAATTCCGCCTCACCCCCGAATTCGCTTCACTCACATATCTGCCGCACCTCCGACTCCGCCTCACTCCCAAATCTGCCCCACTCCTAAATCCGCCTCACTCCCAAATCTGCCTCATCCCCGACTCCGCCTTACTCCCAAATCTGACAAACCCCTGAAACCGCCTTACTCTCAAGTCCGCCTCACTCCCGATTCCGCCTCACCTTCCACTCGCCCTCACCCGCTCCCCTTAATCCGTCTTTCCCACCCCACCTGCATCTGGCCCTCGGAAATACGATCACAGAGGAAAATCGCGTACATTTCGAGATTCATTAGTCAAAATATGACCGCTTAGTGTGCCTAACCCCCGCGCCGCGACACTTCAATGGGAAGACGAACATCGTAACTAACGACATTTTGGAGCTGCTATTTGTCAAAATAAGACTTTTGCATATTCGAACCCTTCGGAATAACGTGCGACCAAAAATGTCATATTTTGACAAGTTGCATGTGCAGACTGTCATATGTCAAAATACGATGTTCGTACGTGTAATTCACCCCCCTTCGACTATTGGATGAGAAAATAACAACGCTGGCTTGATGACCTTTCGATACTGTCATTTGTCAAACTATGACTTTTCCATATCCGACCTACACACATTCGGTGTAACATCCGAGAAACGGGGTCATATTTTGACAAGTTCCATTTAGCGATAAATATGGTTTTTCTATGTCTAACCTCCCCCGTCTCTCGGGGAATTGGACGAGAAAAGAAGATCATAACGAGCGACATTTCGAAGCTGTCAGTTGTCAAAATAAGTAAAAATGTATTTTGACAGATGATAACGTCGATCTGTCACTTGTCAATGCATCAAAGTTCCCATTGAAATGAGGACTTTTTGAGCGCTTCGTACAGGGGCTGCACGTCTACAAAGGTCCTAGTATATCGCTAGAGTTTCCGTTTTTCATTTTATATTAATCCAATCGGATCGTTTTATAGGAGCGACGAATCGTCCGGATTTGATCGACCCCGCCCTCTTGAGACCGGGTCGTTTCGATAAGTTACTTTACGTCGGTCCGGCGGAAACGGCCGAAGCCAAGCTGAACGTTCTCGAAGCCCTTACGAGGAAGTAAGTTCCGGTTTCCCCTACACATCCGATTCCGGAAGTGACGCCATCAGCTCAGTCATGTAGTCCGAAATCGAATCTGACGTCAGATGCTGACATATCCTATGGGGTTATGTGTGGTATTTCAATGAAAATGCATATCGCCACTAACAACAGCCTTCATCGCCATCTATGGGGTACACATCGTAACAGCTAACGTCAGAACTGACGTCATATCCGATTTTGTATTAACATTTGATTTTGACATCTGCTGGCGTATTATTAGATTACGTCAGCAACTGACGTCATATCAAGATTTTATATAAATATGTATATACTTTCGATAGTTAGCTGCTGCCTTATTCTATTGGAAGATGAAATACGTAAACTAAAATGGCGGTGGTTTGCTAAGAGTAGCCTTCATCGCCATCTATCGGATACCCACCGTAGTAGATTACGTCAGCAGCTGACGTCATATCCGATTTTGTATTAACATTTGAATTTGACATTTAGCTGCTGACATATCCTATCAGGATATGAAGTATTTAAACAAAAATGGCGGTCGCTTGCTGACACCAGTCTTCACCGCCATCTATCGGGTACACATCGTAGTAGATTACGTCAGCAACTAACGTCATACTCGATTTTCCATAAATACGTATCTACTTTTGACAGTTAGCTACTGACTTATTCTATTGGAAGATGAGGTATTCAAACAAAAATGACTGCTGCTGTTACTTAACAACCTTTTAACGTCATCTATCGGATTACATGTTGAGCTACTGTTGTCGCATCGGTGCTAACACGACCTTCATCGCCATCTATCGGATTCCTATCATACTAGACAAGATCGGCGGCTAATGTCACGTCCGATTTTATATAAATGTTTATTTTTTGACAGTTTTCCCTTGTTTTTCTTTTCTGTTGTCTTCAGATTTAAGCTAGCGGAAAATACGAATTTGAACGAGGTAATAGCGAATTGTCCGGAGAATATTTCCGGTGCCGATTTTTACGGACTCTGTTCGAAAGCGTGGATGTCGGGCGCACGTCGTTTGATAAAGAAGATCGAGAACGGTAAGCCGGATCGATTTTCTCTTTAATCTGTAGAAAAATGCCGGCGGTTGTTGCAGGGGAAATCGACAAAGACGACGTCTCGCACGAGGACGTCGTGGTCAGTGCGGAGAATTTTATGGAGGCCATTAAAACGATCAAGCCGTCTATAAATCCGCGGGATATGAGATATTTCGAACGATTGAAGCGGGAATTAAGTTCGAATAAATCGTGATGATGGCTTATTGGAAGATTGCGTTTTTTAGACTTTGTTTTTGTTTTCTTTTGTGAATAAAATTTGGAAGTTCTTGAAGCAGTTCCTAGAGGACTCCTTGACGTTCTATACTTAGTTTACGTTAAGAATACAGTATGGGATTAGATACTAGTACAATATTGAATCTGATTGGCCAATAGCAACGCGCAAATTACACAAGGTGCATTTTATCTGACATGGCGCTTGACAGTTGTCACTTCGTCTAACATAACATCAACTTATCCGAGGAGTTTATCCTATTTTGATTGTGCCTTCGGTTCAGAGCGCCACCCACTTCTTTCTTAACGTGAACTCGGTATAGCACTTCTTTGACACTGCATTTCTCTATAAAAATCCTATAACTCTCGCTGATCGTGCACGTGAATAAAGAAGCCGTGGGGAAATTATTTAATCGTCACAGAAAGGAATTGAAATTTCCACAAACTTTACCTGGGTAACCACCAGACTGGGACATTGGCATTTTTAGAATTTAGTATAGTATGATAGCTATTCTACTAGTTCACTGTTAGCCTTCCTCTTTACACCCTGATTCACGATTTCCTTCTTCTATTTTAATTTAATATCTACAATATTACGTCTCTAAACTCTCACACACTCCTGCCAACCTTTCATCGTCAAAATAACTAGTTATAATATGCTTACACTACCAACTCTTATATAACAAAAATATCTATATATATGAATATGCTTACACGTATAAATGCTGAATTTTGATTAAATTCGAAAAACCTCATGTTTTATTAAATTTTTCCTTTGAATTTATGACAAAACTGGGTATGCCTAAAAGTGCGTTCTGCCATACATCAAATTGAAGATTTTCGCCGGTAGATTCTCGAAAAATAATTGATAAAGCTAACTTTGTACTGGTTTCAAATTTATGCGCCAAAAACAAGTTGAAAACGGTGATTTTTTCGTAATTTTTATAAAATTTGGGAAAATAAAGTAAAACAATCGTGCTGAATTGCAGTTGTATGTTATATTTGTGTCTATGTTGGTAAATAAGTTTGCTGAAATCTATTTAAATTACGAAAAATTAAACCTGCACGATCATCTTCAAAAATTTCGTAGAAGTTTCATCCCCATAATGAACCAATTAAAACGATTACGTCACTTTCAACTTTAGATTCGTTTCAGAAGTAGAATTGTACTTGCTGCTGCCAGCTAAAGCTGTACAAGTTAATGCTCCACCCCATCCTTACATATCCCAGTAAACATTTTTTAAATTTCGTGGACAGTTTAAGTTGGCAGGTTCGGCAATAGTGGACATACTCGCAAATTTCTAAGCACAATGCATGCGAATATGTTTACTATTGCCGGAACTACCAACGAAATTTAAACACTAGCATGCAGCACTACGGAAGATTTTGGCCGTCGAAACTCGCATATCCTTCCTCTCCTAGCCTCAGGACAAGATACTGACAGAACATAAGAGGGACAGAGTTGGAAAATATGGAAAATAGAAATATTCGTATTTAGGGCTTTTAGGTCTGCTAAGTTCGGACACTTCTGGCATAGGTTGCTCACGCTGTATAAATCACTAATTTTCCCCCAAAATTGAAAAAAATTTCCTACGTCCTTAAATCCTTTCAAACTTCACTAGACCATCACTAGGCTATGGAAATTTTTATAGAGTTAGCGACGCTGGAGTAAGATACCGATGAGATAAATACATAATTAGTCTGGGCAAACGGCAATAATTGCCAAATAAGTTACGACAACCTACATATACGGAGAGTTACTCGCGTACAGCATCGATTTAGTGCTGATTTAGAGCGAAAAGTCGACGTAATTTATTTCGTAATTGTACGTTGTTACTGCCGTTTGTCCAGACTACTCATTATTTCGTAATTTATGCAACTAAATCGACAAATTATATATGAAAAGAGCAAATTTAATTGAAAGCCACGTAACCAAAGAAATGAGATTGGCAACGCTGATGTATTGGCAATTGTTGTCGTTATTTGATTCTGTAAACTTAACTTCAATTTGTCAAATATATTCAAGAAAACGCTCAAACTCGAAAGATGTAAACAAAACTAAATTATTGCCATATGAAGAACGTGAAAGCGTTTCACTTAGGGATATTTTACTACCAACTATTCTCAATTAAATTTGTTCATCTGTATCTATGATCTGTATGAAGGCGATTGTAAACATAACCTCGAAATAGCGGTGATGAAAATGTACTCAAACAAATAAGAAAATACATGTTTTATCATTACAAAAATGAGGTTTGTAATGACTTATTGAAATTACACAAAACCAGAAGTCCATCGAGAAATCAAACTTTCCTCTGTATTTTTAGGTTAAATGTTGAGGGCCTATTCGTCTATTTTCCATACGATTACATCTATCCCGAACAATATGCTTATATGTGCGAACTTAAGCGAGCCCTGGACGCTAAGGTACTGTTTCCCTTCTTTAGATTTAAAAATAAAATGTGCATTATTAAATACGATTCCTCCCCTTATAGGGACATTGCTTGTTGGAAATGCCTTCGGGGACCGGAAAAACGACCACTTTGCTTTCGTTGATCGTCGCCTACATGCTCGAAAATCCCCATATCGTACGCAAACTAATATATTGTTCTCGAACAGTGCCTGAAATCGAAAAAGTCATCGAAGAATTAAAGAAACTGTTGAGTTACTACGAGGAACGAGATGGTATGTATCCGAGAATGACCGGTGTGGTTATGACTTCGAGGAAGAATCTCTGTATACATCCTGAAGTAAGTAAATGAATTTGTATATATATACAATTTGTGACCTATTAAATACTTATCTTTCGGAGGTAATCCAAAACACCTCGAGGTTAGTAATTATGTTAATTGGTTATTTGATATTTGCTTTTTATTACCCTAGAAAATGATCAAGGAAATCCGAAAGATAAGTAATTACAGATACAAAATTATGGTAATGGAGTGGGTATCATGAGAAACTTTTCCAGGATGACTTATTGCTAGTTCCGATTAATTTTTTATTTCTAAGGTAAGCACCCAACGTGAAGGCAAAATCGTAGACGGTCGCTGCCATTCGCTTACCGCAAGTTACGTGAGGGAACGACACAATTATGATAGTTCAGTTCCGATTTGCCAGTACTTCAAGGATTCACCGCCGATGGGAAAGAAAGTACTATGCCCTACGGGGTGTATAGCATCGATGACCTCAAGGAATACGGTAGGGATAGGAATTGGTGCCCCTATTTCCTATCCCGATTCGCTGTATGTCTCTTTCTTAAACTTAAGTCAAGGGAATCTCCTCAAATTCGAGGTTTTAGATCACCTACGCTAACATCGTAGTCTACAGCTACCATTACCTGCTCGATCCAAAGATAGCCGATGTGGTCTCGAAAGAATTGGCTAGGGAAGCCGTCGTCGTCTTCGACGAGGCCCACAATATCGATAACGTCTGTATCGATTCGATGAGCGTCAAAATCAATCGTAGGATTATCGAAAAGTCAGTTTCTAATATCGGCGTTTTGGAACGGACTATCGCCGAGTAAGAATTTCGTTAACCTGTAAAATTGAGGAGAAAACAATTTTGATGATTTCAGCATGCGGAGAAGTAACGAAGATAAACTACGGACGGAGTACCAACGGCTGGTGGAAGGATTGAAGGATGCGAGCGTTGCCAGAGATACCGATGTTATCTTAGCCAATCCGGTGTTGCCTGATGATGTTCTGAAAGGTCAGTCGAAACGTTTTATCGGGCATGAAGTTTTTAGAATCATCTTTTGTTTAAACCCAAAACAATTAACAAGAAATTCTTGGTTTCGTGTTTGTTTCTTATTTATTTGACATCAACGTTGATTCTCTTTCGTTTGCTCCTTACCAACCTAATTTTTAAAAATTTGACATTGACAGATTTTGTTCTAATTGACAAGGCAATCGACCATTTTTTGTTTGTATGACGTCATTGAGTGATTGTTTTTTGTTCATTCTTTTTCTTTTTCTTTGACATTGACAAGTGACAGTCTTTTGTTAATTTGACATTAACATGCGACAGTTTATGGTTCATCTGACAATATTGACAACCGACCATTTTTTGCTTATTTGAAATCAACAGGTTAGATTCCCTTTTGTTTACTATTTGATATCAACAAGCAACAGTTTCTTGTAATTTGACATTCTGACAAGTCACAGGTTTATATTGCGAGATAATCGCAATTGTAGCTAAGATAATTTGACATTAGCAAGTGACAGTTTTGATTCATGTGACATTGACAATTGGCAGTTTCTGGCTTATTTAACATTGGAAAGTAAACGTTTTTTGTTTATCTGAAATTAACAGACGATTCCTCTGTGTTTACTATGTGCCAGCGACTAGTAACAGTTTCTTGTAAATTGACATTGACAAGTGACAGCTTCCTGTAATTTGACGTTAGAAAGTGACAGTTTTTGATTCATTTGACATTAACAAGTTTCTGGTCTATTTAACATTAGAAAGTGAACATTGTTTCTTCGTATTGAGATTGATTCTCCTTTGTTTACTCCTAATATATTTTTTAAAATTTGCCATTGACAGATTTTGTCAAAATTGACAAGCCACCGACCATTTTTTTGTCTGTATGACGTCGTTGAGTGGTCGTTTCGTGTTTATTCTTTATTTGACATTGACGAGTGACAGTCGTTTGTTAATTTGACATTGACAAATGACAGTTTGTGGTCTATCTGATAATAATGAAAATCGATCATTTCTTGTTTGTCTGAAATCAACAGGCTATTCCCTATTGTTTACTGTTTGACATCGACAAGCAACAACTTCTTGTACTTTGACATTGACAAGTGACAGCTTCTTGTAATTTAACGTTAGACAGTTACAGTCTTTGATCTATTTGACATTGCCAAACGACAGTTTCTGATCGATTTAACATTGGAAAGCGGATATTTTTAGTTTATATCAAATTAACAAGCGATTGTCTTTTGTTCACCGTTTGGCTTTTGTTTATTCGAAATTTATGGTCATGAGAAAATGATGCCGTAAGAATAATTGATTCGGGGACCACAAGTACGTATTTCCACGCCCAAACGAGCGTCCTCAGTTAAGATAGAGTTAATCGTGACTCGTACAGATATCTGTTAAATCTGATCTTCGATACGAGATGGCGCTATTTAGTCGAAATTTATAGGAAGCATGTCAGTTTTTTGGGCATTAGTATCTTAATTAATGCTTTGCGCCTTATTGAGGATGACAACTGTTTCTACTGAGGTACGAATTTTTGACAGATACGTGACTGTCATTTGTTTCTTTCATTGAAATGATTTTGACATTGACGGGCGACTCTCATTTTTATTTCTTAATATTTATACACATTTCATTTTCACTCTTGTTCAACTTACCGAAATGGCATCGATAGGTCTCATTTGCATTTTTTTGACATTTGTAGGTGGCTATCAATTTTTAATTTTTTTGGTGACATTGACAGCGGACATTATTTGCTTAGTCAATTAAAATATTTTTGATATTTGACATTTATAGGTGATTGTCACTTGTTTAATTAGTTGAAATATTTTTAATACTGGCAATTGTTATATATTTTTATTTCCTGAGATTGACAGGCGACTGCCATTTTAATTTTGTGGTAACGGTGATGCCCTCTCCCCCTGCCCCCATTTATTTAAACCGAGCAAAATGATTTTGACATATACATGTGACAATCAGTTTATTTTTTTTTTTGACATTGACAGGTGACATAATTTGTTTAATGTTTTTGAAATGTATTTTGACATTAACAGTGACCGCTCATTTTTATTTTTTAACGTTGGTAAGTGATTGTCACGTTCTACCAACCATTTGTTTTGGTTTTTGTCCTCATAAAACAATTGACAAACGAACCGACTCTGAGATTATTTTCTTTCTTTTTTCGTTACTCAACTGTAGAGGTCGTCCCTGGTAACATCAGGAACGCGGAACATTTCATAAGTTTCCTCAAACGTTTCGTCGAATACCTAAAGACGCGACTGAGGGTCCAACACGTCGTCCAGGAATCCCCGGCCGGCTTCCTCAGGGACGTTCAGTCGAAGGTATGCATCGAACGGAAGCCGTTGAAATTCTGCGCCGAGCGCCTCGCGTCGCTGCTGAGGACGCTCGAGATCGCCGACATGACCGATTTCGGACCGATAGTTTTGATCACCCATCTGGCAACGTTAATTTCGACCTACACCAAGGGATTCACCATCATCGTCGAGCCGTTCGATGATAAAACGCCGACGGTGTCGAATCCGATTTTTCATTTCAGGTATGTACCACACACACGTGATGAGAGAAGCCAAATAGTTCATAATTCAAACATATAATTTCCGGCTGATAAGCTCAGAAATTTTGTATTTTTTTGCTAGTTAACCCTAAAACTTGTTTAGGCTAATTAGCAAAAAAATGCAAACTGACCACCTATACCAGACATTTGTAATCTTTGGCTAATTATTCCACAAACTTGTCATCTCTGGCTAATTAGCTCACATACCTGTAATCTTCTTCTAATTAGCCCAATAACGTTTAAACCCTTCTAATTAGTCCCATAAATTTGTGATCTTGGTCTTACTTATTGTCAGTCTAAAAACATTTGTTTAAAAAAATCCATTTCCAGTTGTTTGGATTCCTCGATAGCCATCAAACCGGTGTTCGATAGGTTTCAAACCGTCGTCATCACTTCCGGGACGCTCTCTCCAATGGACATGTACCCGAAGATCTTGAATTTCCATCCCGTGATAATGTCTTCGTTTACGATGACCTTGGCACGACCCTGTCTGTTACCGATGGTATGATGATCGATTTGAAGGTGACTCCATTGGAGTATTTATTGTCCTAAAAATTTCAGATAGTCTCCAAGGGTAACGATCAGGTGGCTATTTCGTCCAAATTCGAGACGAGGGAGGACATCGCCGTGATCAGAAATTACGGACAACTTCTCGTTGAGGTGAGGAATATGGAATTTGGAATTCATTTTTTTTTTTGAATTTTAGTATAGCGGAGGCCTTTAGGATTTGAGTAGAACGGGATCTGGGTCGCATTTTTTGAAATTTAAATAGATTGGGATTTGAGTCGTGTCTTTTGGGATTTTAGTGGACTGAAATTTTGAGCAATTTTGGGATTGTCGCATCTTTGGAATTTTAACAGAGTGGACAATGAATTGTTGGGATTCTAGTGAAGTCGAGACAGGATGACACATTCAGGACTTCGGTAAAATGGGGATTAGGTCATTTGGCCGGAGGGGGAGGGGGAGGGGAGCGATTTAGTAGATTAAAATTCAGATTATTTCTGGGGATTATAGGAGGAAGGTATCTTTGAAGGTTTTCAAGACAATGCTATTTAAATCACATTTTTTACGGTTTCAGTAGAACGGGGATATGTTTTAAATGTAAGTCCCTTTTTTTGGAAATTCAGCAAGTCGGAATTTTAATAATTTTTTGGGATACTATTGGAGACGGGGTGGATTAAACATCTTTGGAATTTTAGCAATGTGAACTTTAGATTTTTGGGGATTCTAGTGGCGTGGGGATAACACTCTCGGAACTTCAGTAAGACGAGGAGTTTGGTCATATTTTTGGGATTCTAGTAGATTAGAATTGGGATCATTTTTGCGGATTCTATCAGAGAGGGATCTGTGATTTTAACGCAGTGGGATGGGAATCATTTTTTTTTGTGGTTTACGTACGGTGGGGACCGGTTCAAATGTTTTAAATTTGAGGATTTGTGGGGATTCTAATGTCGTGGAGCCCGAATTACACTTTCTACTAGATCGGGATTTGAATAATTTAATTTTTTTGCTATTCTATTAGAGAGGGGGTTGAGTGACATGTTTTGGAATTTAAACAAAGTGGACTTGAGGGAGTTTTGGGGATTTTAGTGGAGTGAAAAGTGGATGACACTTTCGGGGACTTTAGTAAAACGAGAATTCGGTCAATATTTTTGGGATCTTACTAGATCGGAATTTGATGTTTTTGTTGGGATTCTATTAGATAGGGTGTTGATTGATATGTATTTGGAATTGGGGCAGAGTAGGGATTTAGACTTTTGGGATTCTAGACTAGTGGAGACTGGATGGCACTATTGGCGCTTTGGTAAAATGAGGATTTGGCTATATTTCTCGAATTTTAGTAGACGCATTTTTGAGACTTTACTAGATGGGAATTTAGATAATTTTTTTCGAGATTCTCTTAGAAAGGGGGTTAGATGACATCTTTGGGATTTCAACAGAGCGGACTTGGGAGTTTTGGGATTCTACTGACGTAGAGACCGGATAACACTTTCGACGACTTCAGTAAAACGAGGATTTGGTCGTATTTTTGGGATCTTACTACATCGGAATTTGGATATTTTTGGTTTTTGGCATTCGGTAGAGGGGTTGGATCTTTGGAATTTGAGCTGTACAGTTTTGACTTTATTCGCGCCTGTAGGACGAGGAAGATCTACTTTTATGCCTTCTCTCATTTTTTTTTTTTTTCAGGTAGCCGCCAACGTTCCAGACGGCGTCGTCTGTTTCTTCACCTCCTACCTTTACCTGGAATCGGTCGTCGCAAGTTGGTACGATCAAGGCGTCATCGACAGTCTTCAACGTTACAAACTACTTTTCATCGAAACTCAAGATTCGGCCGAAACGAGTTTCGCCCTCATGTACTACATCAAGGTCAATTCACTACAAAATCTCCCCCTCCCGCTCTGTTTTTCCAATACAATTCTAATCGATTTTTTTAACATTGTCCAGGCTTGCGAATCGGGTCGAGGTGCCGTCCTACTTTCGGTAGCTCGCGGTAAAGTATCTGAAGGAGTCGATTTCGACCATCACCTTGGTAGGGCCGTCTTGATGTTCGGAATACCGTACGTCTATACCCAATCGAGGATATTGAAGGCGCGTTTGGATTATTTACGGGATCAATTTCAAGTAAACGAGTTTTTCCTCCCTTAACCCCGGAACTTATTTCTAGATTTGACAGGGCAATTTTTTCTGTTTAGATACGAGAAAACGATTTTCTAACTTTCGACGCGATGCGACACGCCGCTCAGTGCGTCGGTCGCGCCATCCGCGGTAAAACCGATTACGGTATCATGATCTTCGCCGATAAGAGATTCTCGAGATCGGATAAACGATCCAAGTTACCGAAATGGATACAGGAACATTTGAAAGATTCGCTCTGTAATTTATCGACCGAAGAAGCGATACAGGTAGGGTACGATGTAAATAAATAAGCGGTCCACGATGGTTCTAAATTTGTCCGTTAGATAGCGAAAAGGTGGTTGCGACAAATGGCGCAGCCTTTCACGAGGGAGGATCAACTGGGCGTTTCGTTGCTAACTTTGGAGCAGTTGCAGGACGAAGAGGCCGGCAAGATCGAGAAGAAGGCGCAGCAGAATTGAAACGTTTTCGTATAATAGGATTTAAATAAATGTAAATTGTTTTTTATTTTGGCGACTTTTCTGTTTTTCATTCACAAATCGGGTGTTGAGAACACGCGTAGTCAATTGATTCGTTTCCGGTTAGTTCCTATATAGTTATAGTGAGTTAATAGGTGCGTTAATTACTAATTAGTAAGAAGATTAGAAATTTTTGCGCTAGTTCGAGTGAAAGATGAAAAACGGATTGAAAATTATCGTACCTACGGGCGGGTGAATCTAAGTTACTGGGCTAATAGCGAAGACACCTACAAAAAAATAGTAGACACATTTTAAGTGCCTATCACAAAACGACGAGAATGAGCTCTTGTTAGAGCTGTACTAACTGAAATTCACGAGAGACGCTTTAATTCCTGAGGATGACAACTTGTGTGCTGAAATACGCATTTGAACGTATGCAAAACGATGTGGTAGGTTATAGCGATTTTTAATTTATAAAGAAACCAGATTTGTACCAGTAGTAGATCTGATAAACGATTTTTGCTAGTTTTCCAAAATCAAAAATACATTATTTAAATGATTGAAATTGGTGATATTTCATATTGAATAACCCTGTATAGTAGCGTGTTCCTGAAGAAAACGATGTGGTAGGTTTTAGTGATTTTTATTTTATAACGAAACCAGAATTGTAGCACTGGATACGATAACAATTTTTGCTAATACTGTAAAATCAAAAATTATTGCCCAAATGATACAGGTTGATATTTAGTTTTGAATAACCCTGTATGGTAGCGTGTTCCTGAAGAAAGCGATGTGGTAGGTTTTAGTAATTTTTATTTTATGAGGAAACCAGGTTTGTACTGCTGGATATGATAACGATTTTTGCTAATACCGCAAAATCAAAAATAATTATCCAAACGATGCAAATTAGTTTTGAATAACCCTGTATAATAGCGTGCTGTCCTGGAGAAATATATTTGAAAAGTTACCGACAACGACGATAAGATAGGCCCGGAATAATTAAAGAACAACAAAAACGTTGGTAATACAATGACGTCAGAAATGTCAATAAACTGTCAAACTGTCTAAAAAATCAAATTGCCTGAAATACGCCCCAAACTATAAATAAGATTTGTAATAATACTCGCATGTATACTAAATAATTGTAATAAACGTCAAACTCAGGGGAACTGTCAAATGTAGTTATCGAGTTGTCATAAATGTGTGTAAAATGTCAAAAATATTAAGAAAATATGAAATGATATCAACGTATATGTCAAACAGTTCTAATAACCATCAAAGTCAGTGGAACTGCCAAAAATAGTAAAGGAAATGTTTGTAAAATGTTGAATAGAATATGAAAGGCTATTAACGAATCTGTCAAACAATTGTAGTAAATGTCAAACTTAGCGGAACTGTCAAATGAAATAAAGGAAATGATTTTAAATGTCAAAAAAGGATATCAGCATATATATCTGTCAAACATTTTTAGTAAACGTCAAACAGCGAAACTGTTAAACATAGTTACCGACTTGTCATAAATCTTTGTATGATATCAAAAATGTTAATAAAACATGAACGGATGTTAATGTATCTCTCAAACAAGTCTAGTAAACGTCAAATTTAGCGAAACTATCAATTGTAGTTAACAAATTCTTATAAATTTTAAAAATATTAAGAATAGTAATTAAATGTATATATATATATATATATATATTTCGTGACCTTTTATACTTATCTTATATGATAGAGATCTACCACTAATAGGTCAATAAAACAAGGCTGGTTTGAGCGATAGTTATATTTTCTCTATCATATAAGATAAAAAAAAAAAATTAAAAATAGTAATAAAATATTAAAGGATATTAACATACACATATCTGTCCAACATTTCTAGTAAACGTCAAACTCAACGAAACTGTCAAATGTAGTTATGATATTGTTACAATGTTTGCAAAATGTCTATCAAATATGAAAGGATATTAACATATTTGTCAAACACATTTAGTAAACGCCAAAACCATTGATGACCCTGTCAAATGTAACGAACATTCAGAAGCTTTTGTAATTTGTCTAAAATGTGAAGAATAAGAACAAGAAAAAGACCTAACAAAGGTCAAAAGAAACGAAAAATCCCCAAAAATGATCAGATCATTAATGAAACTGACAAAAATAGTAAAGGATTTATGAAAATGTTTGCAAGACGTCAAAAATTTTGACAGAACCGGGAAAACAAAAATAATATGTCAAACAACTTTAGCAAACGTCAAAATCATTCACGAATCTGTCAAAAGAATTTAACAAACAGTCAGATATATGTAGAATGTGAAATAAACCAAGAAAATACACGGAAATTAGGAAAAATATGAACATACTTGTACAAAAGTTCAAAAAATGTCGAGATTATTAGTGGAACTGTCAAAAATAATTAAGGATTTGTGAAAATGTTAACAAAATTTGGAAATTTTAATAGAACCGCGGAAACGAAAGGAACATGGACGAATTTGTCAAACAATTGTAGAGTTCGTCAAAGTTAGAAAAACCTCAAATTCTGCGAAATTGTCAAAAGTATTGAAGAAATTCTGGAAGTGTTTGCGAAACGTCAAAAATGTTGACAGATCTGAGACGAATGTACGAAGAAAATATAAGAAATATAAATAAACTGAAAATTATTGGCTGATCTGTCAAACTCTTCTAGAGAATGTCAATATCATTAATAAAGTTGTCGAAGGTATTTAACGACTTGTCAAATATGTTTGCGAAGCGTTTAAAATCAGATGAAACCAAGAAAAATGCCTGAAAAAAGAAAAATAAGTGAAATCAGAAAAATGTTAGTAAATCTGAAAGGAGATTACGAGAACGTCATAATCGTTAGCAAAGCTGTCAAAAGTATGTGTGTGTGTGTGTGTCATGACGTGATATGTTAAAGTCGCAAACAAAACTCGAAAGTATATCGGCAAATCTGTCAAACAATCCTCGAAAGTGTCAAAATCACCAAGGAAGTTGTCAAAACTATTTAATGACATATCAAATATACTTCGGAAGAGTCTAAAATGTTATGAAACCCAAGGGAAACGCCCGAAAAGATGAAAATAAGTGAAATTAGAAAGAAATGTTGGTAAATTTGAAAAAGTATTACGAAAACGTCAAAACTGTCAAAACTATGTATATGTCATGACGTGATATGTTAAAGTCGCAAACAAAACTCGAAAGTATATCGGCAGATCTGTCAAACAATCCTTGAAAGTGTCAAACTCAGCAAGGAAGTTGTCAAAACTATTTAACGACATATCAAATATGTTTCGGAAGAAGAACGAAGAAAAACGCCTGATAAGATAAAAAAAATGAAAAAGAAATGAAATTAGAAAAAATGTTAGTAAATCTGAAATGAGATCTCGAAAACGTCAATGTCATTACCTAAACTGTCAAAATGTATCTGTGTCATGGACATATGTTAAAGTCGCAAACAAAAATCGAAAGTACATTGGAAAATCTGTCAAATAACTCTAGGAAATGTCAAAATCATGAATGAAGTTGTCAAAAGTATTTACCGGTATGTCAAAAACCATTGAAAACTGTACCAGAAAGGTAAAACATGACAATTAAATTTACGTATTGTACCAAAAGTATCTCGAAATGATACTGTTGACCAAACTGTCAAAAGTATCAGGAATATATCTCGTTTAGTGCTTTTTATTTTACGAACAAGGACCGATGCATACCACTTGAATCCTAGTAACTTTTCTACTTACACTGTTCGCGCCGAAATTTAAATAAAACTAATTGTGCTTTTTTTGAAAACAATAACTATATACTTTTTTCTTGTTAGATTAATACAATATTTACAAAGAAATTGCAAAAAAAACATGTTAATCAACTTAACACTAGAAAATAAACCCAGATACATCATATTGGCCCCTTCGTTAACGATAAAATAGATTTGAGCTTACGTTTAAGTACAAAAATACTCTTATATTTACAATACTAGATAGTATAAATTTGTAGTGGGGTGGTAGAGGGATATATATGTATAATGTTTCGTATATTCGATAATGCAGAGCGAGCAATCGGAAATGTACTAATAAACCTGAACTATACTGTGAGTTCACGTTAAGAATGCAGTAGGTGGTCTGAATAGAGGCACAATTAAACCTCGGATAAGTAAGGTTATGCTCGACAAAAGCGACGTGTCGTGACGTCAAATGTCATGTTATACGCTGCGCCTTGTGTAAATTGGGCGTCATTATTGGCCAGTTAGATACAAGAATTTTATAGCGCCATTCATCCCCCACACTGCATTCTTAACGTAAACGAAATACTGAGGTCACGTTAAGAATGCAGTAGGTAGTGCTCTAAATAGAGGCACAGTCAAAACCAGTAGGTACTAACTCCTCGGATAAGTAAGGTTATGTTAGACAACTAGTAACAACTATCATGTGTCATGTCAGTTAGATAGGCCGCGTTTTGTGTAATTTGAGGATTGTTATTAGCCAATTAGATTCAATTGTATCCTTACACTGCATTCTTAACGTGAACGAAGTATATGTTACGCACGTTTCTAACTTTTCAAACTTCACCAACACCTCCCAGTGTTCCCAACTGAAACTTTCACGTCACGTGGTAGGCATTTCCGGTTGCTCACTCCTCGTATTAGAATCCATGCGTGAACGTTATTTGCACCGAATCTGCACCATGCGGTGTCGAAAATAATTGACAAATGGTATACATACATGTAAGTATATTAGATTTGTGTGTTATTATCATCTAAAATAATAAGGAGGGACATATTTTTCAATGATAATAATAATAATAATTGAATGACTAAGAAATATTTAAAAAATAGTAATAAAATAATAATAAGTAAAATGGCCTCATTTTTCACATATATGTCGGTAAAGACGGAATCTGTACACAGCTTAAGATTCGAATAGAAAAGTGAGCAAAAAATGTGGAATGTAAACGTTTCAAATTTGATTAAGTTGGTAGTATTGTCCAGTTGAAATCAATTTAGGGGAAAACATTGTACGTACAAAATTGAGATGTTTCGATTTTCGAATTGTTTGTTCCCCTCCAGATGGAGAGTGAGCAAATTCAACCGAAGGTAGTAGTAGTGGTGAAATATCCCTAGATAGAAAAACTTTCATGTTCCTCAGTTGGGGACATTTGAGTTGCGTTTGCACCTGTCACCTGTCAAATAATTTAGCGAGTTTTGTATTTCTTGACAGATTACGTTTATAGTAACCACTACTGCAATGCGTCAATGTTTTCAACTTAAATTCGTGTAGTCATACAACTTGAATTCGCTAACTCTACATCATCGTATCTCGCTTTTGTGTGGAAATCGGTTCTAGCAGAATTTTTTCCTTTTTCCGGTACTACCAACTTTCGAACGGATCAGTACCCTATTTACAGTCTCATCGTTTATTTTACAAAAACAAGAAGAAAAGAAAACGGAATGTGAAATGTGTTTCCGGCTCGAACCTTTGGACTAACAAAAAATTAAAAATCATTTCTCCGTCTTAGCGCTATCGGTTACTGTGATGTTGGTAACACTGTTATCGGACGGGTTAAACACCCACTGCTTAAAACTACTACTTTCCGAACTTCCATTCGCCGACACCTGTATCACGCTACCGCCCTCTGGCGGCGATTCGCTTTTCCTCGGCGGTACCGGAGGTCGATTTCCGAAAGTCGGCAATCCTGACGGTATCTTCGAATTGCGGATCGAAGTGACCGTCACGTTTCTCGTCGCGTTCTTCACCGGTTGAAATTTGGGGGTCGAATGCAGACCGGAAGTCATAATTTCGATCAGATCCTTATCGACTTCGAAGTCGAGATTACGCGAATCGCGTCGTTCGGGCGAAGTCGGCGGCGTCTTGCTCGTGGCGATCGGTATGCGCGACTTGATGGGGGCGACTTCCGGTTTCGGTTTCGGCGGGCTCTTTTCGAAATTCGAACGTAGCAGTTCGATTTGCGACTGCCGCTTTTCGGGTATCTTCGACGGTTCGTAACTGGAGGTGGTGAAGCGCATTTCCGGTAGTTTCTTCAATTGTTCTTCGGCGATTTCTTGGATTTTCGACAATTCCTTTTCGGCATCGATTTTATCGGGGACGCTTTTCTGTCGTTGCAGTTTAAATTCGCGGACGGCCTCGACGTGGAGGGGGACTGGCGGTTCCCCGATTTCCGATTTGATTTCAAAATTTTTGACGTAATTCTCGAATTCGCTATCGAGATTCTTATTGGGGGCGGGAAGGATTTCGATTTCGGACACGTTCTTGCTCGAATTCGGGGTTAGGACTTGTATTTCCGTTATGTACGTCAGACTGGATTTGGATTCCGGCGGCTTCGCCTCTTTGTGCTTCAAACTTCCGTTACTCAAACTCTTAATTTGCATGTCCTCCGGATAGATCCCGAACGGAATGTTGGTCGTACTGATCTGGGTTTCGATCGTTTCCGGTTTGGCGGGAATCTCGAACGTTAGCGAGGTGGGGCCTTCCACCGTGACTTCGTTGTTTAAATCGTGAATCGCTTCGGCGATCGTCACGTTTTTTATCAGGTCGGGGGTCGAAACCAGAACTTTTGCATAAGGAACGGGCGTTTTTTCCTCGTCCTGTTTCAGCGTTTCGTCCAAGGCGGTCTTATACAGATCGGAGGTGTCGCCATCTTTCGATACGTTCAGGGATCTGTTGTAGTAATCGGATTTCCGGTTGTCGAAGCGATCGGAAACGGAAATATTACTGACGTTTTCCCTCAAATTCGGCTTGGGACGGATTTCGGCGAATTTGGGCCGTTCCAGGCTCCCTAGGGAATGGCGCGAGACCTTGATGTCGTCCGGAACGTTCGTGTCATCTTCAAGTTTACGCCGGTAGAAGTCCGTTCGACAAAAATCGCGTTCCGACGTTAAAAGATCCAAGGAGGCGCTCATCGGATTGATGATCTTCTTGTGATTGGCCGAGCCCATCTCGATCACCTCTATATCCTCGGAATCATCCGCCCCTTGCGGCTGTAATTGCAAGCTCGAAACCGCGTTGAGGACGTCGGAAACGAAGGAAGAATGCTGCGGATTCTCCAAGACGGTCACCATCTCGTCATCCGGTTTCGACGTGTTTTCCGCATCGTAACTGTCATCAGGTTTATTCATCCCCTCGCTCCCATCGAGGACGTCCGACGTCGATATCTTCAGGCTATCCAAAGTTTCGTGCAGGGAATTCTTCACCTTTTCGAATTCCTCGAAGTTATCTTTCAGTTCCTTTTCCTGTTCCTCGACCTTCTTCGACGTTTCCTGCTTGATTTCGTTGATCTTATTAACGAGCGCGTCGAACTCGGGGGATTTCCCCGAGATCGAGGTTCCTCTTCGCGGTCTCGACGGTAATCTCGCAATTTTCCGTGCTATCGCTGCGGTTTAAATTCAAGATGGCGTCCTCGAGATTCCCCCATTCCGTCGATTTCTTCAGGCGACTCCTTTGGAACGTGTTCAGCCCGTCGAGGATGAGGGAAAGTCGCGGTTCCTTGTTGATGAGGGCGTTACCGTCGAGACTATCCCCCGAAGACGCGTTCGTATCGAAAATTTCCTCCGATTTTCCCCCTTCCGTTTCTTCGACATCACGGACATGCCGGCGTCGGTTATATCGAGACTTTGGGCCCTCTCCAAGGTCCCCGTGCTGATTTTCCGATTCCTCTGGATCTTGGTCAAGTCACCCGTGCTGGCCGTCCGTCGATTTTGTTGCTTTTCCTCGTTCTCTTCCGTCTGGTGTATGGTGATGTCGCTCGAGTTCAACTCGATGGTGTTGACCGACGATTGGTTGTCCGTCTCCACGTCGGAATCGGAATTGTAATCCTTCAATTCCGTTTTGACCTCGGGAGTCGGCGGATCCTCAATGACCTCTTCGGCGATTTCTTTACCGACCGGATAGATTTCGTCCAGATTCCCCTGGGAATCTTCAAACTTCATTCCTTCCGGGGGCGCGGGGGCTTTCCCCTTCTGCTTCTTCGCCGTACTTTCCGGTTTCTCCTCGACGGTCTTCCGGTTCCTCCTCGCGGCGACCGCGGCGTTCATCATGTGATTCGGGATTTCCTGCGGGATGCCGTTGGCATCCCGCTTAATTCCCGAACTATTTAAGCTGCCTTTGCGCACGAAATTCTCCGTTTGGATCTCGGGCGCGGATTCGGACACGGACACTAAGATCTCTTCGGGCGGTTTCTTCTCGCGCTTCTTCACCGGTGGTCCTTGCTTCTTATCCACCTCATCGACGCTTAACACCTCGTTTCGTTCGATGTTAATGTTATTATCGTTCTGGGACAGTTCGGCCGTTTTGGGACTCTGCTCGATCGGCAGGACTTTTATGCCGAATTTCTGGTATTTATTCCCGTCGCTGCTGCGTTGCGTTTCCGACTCCGCCTTCAACACCGTCTTCTCGTAATCTTGCTTGTGTTTGAGGTTTTCGTTGTGGTCTTCGAGGATCTTCTGCTCCAACTGGCTCTTCAACTGATCGGGGTTCAAGACGATCTTGGCCGGGGGTTTCTTGTTACCGCCGGATGGTGGTTTCTTGGGGGATTCCTGCGATCGTTCGAGAGTCGTGGCCGTACTTCGAGACTTCTGTAAGCTGGATGTATTGGAGTTTATGGCTTCGTTAAGGTCCTCGGCTTGGAATAGGCGTTTCTTGGCCGATTTTCCGATCTGGAAACGAAAGTGATCGATTGGGGATGGTTGGACGAGGACGGAAATCGTTACCTCGAGCAAGTCCGTACTGGAAGCGCTCTTGTAGATGGGGTGATTCGGTTGGCCGCAGGTGTTGGTGTGCGACGTGGTTAGTTTGCCGTTTCGCGCTTCGATGATCACCTCGTACGGACTGGCGTAGCTTAGGATGGTGAGGGCGTCGTCGAAGACCACGTTCTCGAAATTGATGGTGATGCTCGTGATCCTGTCACCTTTAGAAAAAATAAAATGCTGAATATCGGAAATTTATAATGATAATAATAACAATATGGATGTATTTTTAATGAAATATTACAGAAATTGGTCACCTAGTTTCTATCATGTAATACAACGTCATATAGTCCGCTCTGGTAATAGGGCCGGCTGTGAGCGGTGAGGAATGTATTTTTCCTGGAACTCGGGTACCCCCACTACTAACGCGAGCTCGCGCCGTCGAAATTCACTTCGCGCTAAATCGAATTTGAAGGCAGCAAAATTATACGCTATTTTAATGAGCTAGTGTGCGGCCATATTGACAGAGACGAATATGGAACCCGAGGTGAGCCAGTAGTGGGGGTAGCGCCCGAGCGAGAACGAGGAAGCGGCCCCATTGATAGTGGCCCCATTACCAGAGCGGACTGTGTTACAATTGTCACATCTACAAAATACATATATAAGTAAATGCGATTTGCGACATTTTGAGAGGTTCGATGGGTTCTACGAGCCAGTCACGATTCATCACGATTCACCATATCGAGAAAAGCAGAAGACCTTTTCCTTTCCCTAACTTTGAAGCACCAAGTCTTTGGAACGATGAGTCCCGATGAATCAAGGTCTTTCGAGGATTTAGGATCGGCCCGAAGTTCATCGAAATCGTATAAGCTCAGATTTTTCTTGGAAATTCGATGGAAAGATGAATGGTCGAAGTAAGAGCTCGATGATGCTTACAAGAACCGACTTTACAAAGTGCCGATTTCATCTACACCGATTTACGCATCGACCATTTGGGCGACCGCATTGGAAAGCGAATAATAAAGTTCGAAGGAGTGACAGCGTCGGTGCGATTTACACTACTTAATGCTAACACGTCGTCCACTCTTTTATCAAACCTTAATGATGATTTTCGAGGGGTTGACTACCTTCCAGCATAAACGTACAGGGTGTAGCCTACCTTTCGTTACTTCGTTGTTGGGACACTCTTTAGAACATTTCACCGGAAAAAAGAAATCGCTTCTCTTTTGTTGGCTGTTTTTCCACCATTATTACAAAGACCAAATATATTATATATTGCATATTGCCCTTTTACGAGACCACATACACTAAGAAAATATCATTTAGAGTTGTTTCATTATCGCTTGGCACCAACCTGCGCGTTGACTTCAATGATCCTGTATACAGACCTTTTAAAAAAACTGGGTTATTTTGGTTTGTACTGGAGATTTGATTTGATTAGAATTTTCCGATTTTTTGTATGAATATGTAACCTACTGTCAAATGAAAATCTATTTGAAGCTTTGAAGAAAGCTGACAAAAATGCAATTAAATTGTTTGAGGTTAAAGAATAGTTAGATATGCGACGACGACAATAGCGACAGAAACAGAAATGAGTATTCCTTTGTCGAATATTTTTTAGGCTTCTAATATATATATAGCGGTATCTCACTCATGTCATCGTTCTGTTTCGTTTCATCGTCAAAATTCAAATAATAATTAAACAAATCTACCTACGATGCTTTTTAGGGGCATTTGCCCGTCGTTGTATACCGGCTTTGTCGGGGGAACCTCGGTCATTATCGGAGTCTGGGCACGAGCAACGTTCTTCAATAAAACGATTGTGGTAAAAACGCCGTCGCTGCGAAGTATAAACGTTTTCTCTACTATTAAAAATCCCTCCGTACCTCTCTTTAGCTTTTAACGATCGTACCTGTGCCGTACATTTTTCCGCATTCCTAATTCGCGAATCTCCGAAAGCGAATAAATCAATATACCGTAGTAATAATAACTGTTAGGACGCGTTCGACTTCCATAAATATTACATTAACGGTCGGGCGTATAATCGTCGTTCGTCCGACCACGGCGTATTCCTCGGAGGTTCGATCGCGCGGTGAAA
The DNA here is from genome assembly GCA_038088585.1 of Chrysina gloriosa. Classification (NCBI taxonomy): domain Eukaryota; kingdom Metazoa; phylum Arthropoda; class Insecta; order Coleoptera; family Scarabaeidae; genus Chrysina; species Chrysina gloriosa. The sequence continues at coordinate 109,316,230 of CM076087.1, read as the reverse complement.
GTGTAAATAATTCGAGATGATGAACGTGCCCGACGACGACGAAGACGAAGACGGTGCGGCGGTATTTCGCTATTTTCACGAGTAATTAGCGACGCGCGGTCGCCGTTACGGTAGTTTGGGGAAACTTTAATGCTATTTGGTTACGATTTGAATTGCAAAAATCCAATCCGTAATTGGAATTCCGAGAAGCCGAGCGAGGCGAGTCGGAATTTTTGGGCGATTCGATTAGAAAACCGATTGAAATTTTTCGCCAGGGGAGAAATTCGGTGTTCCCTCTAGGGTATGTTTTGGACACTTTCGTGTGAGTACTTCTTAACCGTAAGCCTAAACATAAGAGCTTCATATTTGAACGACGCCCTTGAAATTTTGAGGAAAATCAAAATGATCGGAAGTACGACTTATTACACATCAAATTAAAGCTCTTCCGGTACAGATTAGGGATAAAATAATTTCGGGTACGAAAGACGGTTCGTTGAGGAGGAACTATTCAATGAGAAAGTGAAAAGTGGTTCTGGACGAATCGCTCTGGTACGCTCTAACACCCAAACCAAGCAAATTTCACCAGTTTTGACGTCAAAATCGTATTCTACACCTTCGAAAACATATGTACACAGAATTTCGTCTGATTTGGAACATATTAAGTTTTTTCTGAATTTTCGAAGGGGTACCCCTTGGAATTTCGAAGAAAATTGAAATGGTCGGAAGTACCACTTATTACACATCAAATTAAAGCTCTTCTTGTGCAGATTAGGGATAAAATAATTTCGGGTACGATATACGGTTCATTGAGGAAATATTCAATGAGAAAGTAAAAAGTGATTGTGGACGAATCGCTCTTGTACGCTCTAACACCCAAACGAAGCAAATTTGACAAGTTTCGACGTCAAAATCGTATTCTACACCTTCGAAAACATTTGTACACCGAATTTCGTCTAATTAAAAACATATTAACTTTTTCTGAATTTTCAAAGGAGTACCCCTTGAAATTTTAAAGAAAATCGAAATGGTCGGAAGTACGACTTATTACACATCAAATTAAACCTCTTCTCGTGCAGATCAGGGATAAAATAATTTCGGATACGAGACACTGTTCATTGTGGAGCTTTTCGAAGTTGTATACGAACTGAAAATGGTGCGCGAAACATAACCTCTAAGGTGACAGCGCTCAATCTTGTATAGGTTATGTACGTTTGTCAAATTCCACTTCTACCAACATCTCAGGGCCACCAACTAAAAATTTTCGACGCGGTGGACAATTCCTGCTGCTCAATTTGTATTTCCCAGCCACTTTCGATTTTTCAAGTATATAAGTCGGATTTTTTCCTTTTTTTTTTTTTTTGAAGTAAATGTCTTACCCGCATTTAGTTTTCCGCTCTCGGAAGCCGGTCCGTGATGTAGAATGTCCTTAATGTAAATCCCATCGCGCATGTTTCCGCAGATATTGAATCCTAGACCGGTAAAATCGTGACTCCTCAGAGCTACCACCTTGACTTCGTCTTCCTGTTAACGAAACAAAAAAAATTACAAAAAATCCCTAGATTAAATGAGGATATTGGTCGGAAAATTACGTATGTGACTCTTTTTAGGATAAATTCGATAGAACGAAGAAGGAGGGAGGATATTTAAACAAATATTTTAGAAAAAAAATTTTTTTCTTCTGCGAATTGACATCACCAACTAGAGTCTGAGTCTGGGAGATAGCAGAAAGTAAAAGAATTTTTCCAAGATCCAATATAAAAAAATCGATGGTAACATCGTGAATAAAACAAATATATAAAAAATGAAGATCCTGGTGATTACACAAGTTGATCTAACAAGGTAACGTCTACAAGTATCATCTCCCCACGCGCCCTTAACCGGAACGAAATTTGATCAGTTTATGCAGACCCCATCGAGTGTTCGCCGCTTTTCGTTTCCGCGGAATCCTACATTTAGGGGGTAAAAATCGCCCTCGAACGAACCGAAAATAGTAGAGGTAAGTGGCAAAATGAAGGTCCAACCGATAACGTAAAACCATAAAAGCCGAAGGGGAATGGGGATGAAAAAGTGATAAGTGCAGGTAGAAATTAACAACGGGACTCCAGATTGGATGCTTAAACCGGAAATTCCTGAAATGAAGGTCCAATTGATGATAAAATATAAATCTTTTAGAAAATCACTAGCGGAGAAAAGGAAGTGAAGGTGTAAACTGAAATATTAATGGGATTAGTTTAAGAGTCCGATACAACTAGGAACTCTGCCAATCGACTTACGAATGAAGGTTTGGATGATATAAGCTGCCTAAAAACTAGTAAACCCTCACAATAAATGACGGATGAAGAAGAAAAATGAATAATCGTGCGGTAAAGTTTAGACTTTTATAATTTAATTTTAATGAAAGCAGCCGAGAATGATAGAGGTAAGTTGCAAACGAAGGTCCAACTGATAATGTAAAACCATCAAAGCCGAAGGGGAGGCGGTGAAAAAGTGATAAGTGACAGTAAAAATCAACAAAGATACTCAAAAATTTGATGTCAAAACAGGAAATTACGGAAATGAAGGTCCAACATAGAAATACCTTCCGGCTACTGCTACGATTCTGGAAAAACATCTGACGTTTCCACTTTGGAGGGCGACGTTGAAGGCATACATTGGATTACTGAAGGTCAACCTAATGAGATGCAAGGTGATTTGAAAAAATTAATTGAGTGAGATATACGATGAAGGTGTATGTAGGTTTAGTTGATGTAAAATGGCTGAAAATTCGTGAGTTTCCAATTGTTGCGTTGCAAATGGCAGTCCAACTGATAATGTAAAAGCATAAAAGCCGAAGAGGGGATGAACAAGTGAAAAGTGAAGGTAGAAATCAACAAAGGAAATGCACCAACAGGAATTTGGATAATGATGAGAAGATTATGGCGATCATGATGGATGATTTAATTCAGTTTTTCTCGTTGAAGCTTAATGCGTTTCTTTTTTGTTTTTTGAGATGGGTCCCATTTGTCCCACTTTTCTTTTGTCCAAAGATGGTTTGATGCTCTTTTTTGCGTGATGCTCCTTGTTATTGTTAAAGGACATACCCAGTTTCATCGAAATCGTCGAAATGACTTTTGGGTGATTAAATTTTAAAAAACCCGATTTTTCTATTAAAACTTTTAACATTCCGTTTCTCTAAAACGAAACAAGTATGAACTTTTTCTCATGAAACATGACAAAGAATCAGCCCCCGAAATTAAAGTCATCACTTATTTTACACCCTGTATATTGTAGTATAGTAATACTTGATCTACCATTAGAAAATTTATCATTTATTATAATTTAATATATCAAAATTCACAGTAAATGTTGGGGTTATGGATGTTTATGTTCAAATGACATTCGGTTTATTTTTGGGTTCTATTTATACTTTTTCGATACTACGCACACTACCTTTTAAGCATTTTATTACCCTGCGGGTGTTAGCTTCTTATTTTAACTCCAGCCAGAGACGTTTAATAGGGAAAAACAATGTAACTGGAAATAAAATTATTAATTATTATAAAAAGCATCGATTAAAAGATAAAAAAGCATTGTAAACATACAGACACATACATTCAACACTTTCACATCACAAGAATTCGTAATAACCACTGAATATAAATAACCAAGGATATGTAGACATTAACAGTACAGATTTCTATAACAACGTTACGCTTCGGATGAACTGAAGTCAAGGTGAATTAAAATTTTCGTTTCGTGAACAACGGGGAAATAATGTAGTGTAGTCCTGGTTTCCGGAAAAAAAAGTTTGTTTGGTTGACGACGAAGAAAATTGACAAGATAGATAAGTCAACCAAAATGTTAAAAAACATATTTTGGACCAAAATGGTTTTAAAGGAAGTACCAGTGAATAAAAGAACCTCACCACACCGGAAAAGAAAGAATTTAAAAAGAGAAGAATCCATAGAAAATAGAGCCACACCGAAAAAAGAACTTAAGAGAGGGAAGAATGCATAGAAAATAGAGCTGCATCGAAGAAGGAATTCAAGAGAGGAGGCATAGGACGAACCATCATCGAATAAAAAAAAGTACTCACACACACACAATACTAGGTAATTATCTTTATTTTATGTCAAATATTTCTCAAAATTTATAAATATAATTTGTTATAAATAATAAATGCTTTTTATATCATTAATTAAGAGCTAGGCCGGTGCAATATTGTTTTGAGAGATTAACTAAATTCTCAGTACAGTATACATATATACAGGGTGTAAATATATGTTTTACTTTTCGAAAGGTAGATGGGTTTCTCGTTCTCGTTCACGGTTAAGGAGGGTTAAACGACTTTTATTTTTACTTTTATTTTGTTTTGTTTTAACTAATAAACGTCAGTAAGTAACCACATGTAAACTCACGTTCAGTACGGAATCGTCCTGCGTCTTCCGTTTCTCGTTCTTGGAAGTGATGGTGGACCAATGGGTGGACCATTTCGTTTTTCCGGTCGAAACGTCCGCTTTCGGTTTTTCCGCTTCCTTACTGGGCGGCGTGAAGGTGGCATCTGGAGAGACAAAGCGAAAAAATTGTAAAGTTTTTTCGCCAAAGTGTCCGATTTTGGTTAGCTTTTTTTCGGCGAAAATTTCCGGTAAGTTGTGGACAACACGAAAGAATTTGTGTCAAAATAATGTCAAAGGAATGGTAAACTCACTACTCACCTTTGAAGCCCGGATTATCGAAGACGTATTCGGAACCTTTTTCCGGGTCGGTTTCCAATATTAGGTGCTGACCTGCAAACAATAGCAGAGAATTAGGTTAAATTTGGGGAAATTTCTTGTTCTGGGATTATGTCAAAACTTTTCTTCTTTCTTTTTTTTTTTTTTTTTTGAGGTGGACTAGTCCGGGCAAACAGCGGTAACAGCATACAATTACGAAATGAGCTACGACAGCATCGCCGAATCGCCACTCTATAGTCGGTACGAAATCGATGCGCTGTATGCGAGTAGTTCGGTGTATATGTAGGCTGTCGTAACTTATTTCGTAATTACCGCCGTTTCCCAGTCTATGCGCGACGATAAATCGCGATAAAAATCGAAAAAAACGGCCGTTCAAATCTACAGTCAGTTTTATACCGCAATTGGAAACCCAGGAAATTAGTTGGGAATGAAGGTCGAACCTAATGATGCGAAGCGATGAAGGTCAAGGAATCTTCACGAGGTCGTCGTGGAACAAGACGAAGATAACAATTAGGAAACCAAACCGATTAAATCCACGATTCGATACGATACGATCGTAAGGTTACGAAATAAATCGAGAATGAAGGTCCAAGCGATATAATAAAACAATTTTCGACATTCGAACCTGGTCTACAAAATTCCCACTAAATTCGACGTCGAATCCTGACCTGGAAGGTATAATAACTAGCAGACGAACGATAACAACAACAACAACAACAATAATAATAATAACAGCATCTATCCTCGCATCTCTCGAAGGATGTGCCTCGTCTTTCTATCTCTTTCCATCATCAGTCGGTCGGTCGGTCGGTCGGTCGGTCGAGCGAACGAGTCCGTCCCCCTCCCCCCACCTTCAAACCACATTATTTGGCCATCCGCGTTCGTACCGAATCACCTGCAGCTATTAAAATTCCAACGCGCGTACCCGAACGGGGTCCTCTCCGAGAACGCGCAATCTCAGACGTACGTTTACTTACTCAACAATAGTGCGCGTCTTATCCGCTTGTTTACGTTTATATATGTACGTTCGTTGATAAGAAACAAAAAAAGAAACGATGGGGTATTTGCATTCCTATAATTTTAAGCCTGTTTTCTTCTCTTTCGGTTCGCCTCTACCACTTTTAGGTCAAATAATCACATCGAACGTTACTTCTACCACTTTTAGGTCAAATAATCAAATAAAAGACTGCCTTTCTACCAGTTTTAGGTCAAATAATCAAATAAAAGGCATAATTTCAATATAGTAGATTAAATACTTCGCTAGGTTTTTTGTAAAAAAGAGGAAATTCAGTTGGTGGTGGAAAATAAAGGGGGAAGGAGTGGGGAGGGGAACGTATAAAATTGAGATTTATAATCAACTTCTTCGGATTCTAAACTAAGGAACCTTCACAGAATAAGTAAAAGATGATGAGTAAACTTACAGAACGAGAAATCGACTAATCAAAGTCAGAACTTAATTTTGCATATCGAAACTTGTGCAACTAATTTGAAAATGAAGGTCAATGTGATATTGGGAAACTAAGGAACATTCACAGAATAAGTAAAAGATGAAGAGTAAAGATACAGAACGAGAAATCGACTAATCAAAGTCAGAACTTAATTTTGCATATCGAAAACTGTGGAACTAACTTGAAAATGAAGGTCAATGTGATATTGGGAAACTAAGGAACCTTCACAGAATAAGTAAAAGATGATGAGTAAAGGTACAGAACGAGAAATCGGCTAATCAAATTCAGAACTGAATAGCGCATATCGAAAAGTGTGGAAATAACTTTCGCATGAAGGTCTATGTGATATTTGGAAACTAAGGAACCTTCACAGAATAAGTAAAAGATGACGAGTAAAGGTACAGAACGAGAAATCGGCTAATCAAAGTCAGAATTTAATTTTGCATATCGAAAACTGTGGAACTAACTTGAAAATGAAGGTCAATGTGATATTGGGAAACTAAGGAACATTCACAGAATAAGTAAAAGATGACGAATAAAGGTACAGAACGAGAAATCGGTTAATCAAAGTCAGAACTTAATTTTGCATATCGAAAACTGTGGAAATAATTTGAAAATGAAGGTCAATGTGATATTGGGAAACTAAGGAACCTTCACAGAATAAGTAAAAGATGATGAGTAAAGGTACAGAACGAGAAATCGGCTAATCAAATTCAGAACTGAATAGCGCATATCGAAAAGTGTGGAAATAACTTTCGCATGAAGGTCTATGTGATATTGGGAAACTAAGGAAGCTTCACAGAATAAGTAAAAGATGACGAGTAAAGGTACAGAACGAGAAATCGGCTAATCAAAGTCAGAATTTAATTTTGCATATCGAAAACTGTGGAACTAACTTGAAAATGAAGGTCAATGTGATATTGGGAAACTAAGGAACATTCACAGAATAAGTAAAAGATGAAGAGTAAAGGTACAGAACGAGAAATCGACTAATCAAAGTCAGAACTTAATTTTGCATATCGAAAACTGTGGAACTAACTTGAGAATGAAGGTCAATGTGATATTGGGAAACTAAGGAACATTCACAGAATAAGTAAAAGATGACGAATAGAGGTACAGAACGAGAAATCGGTTAATCAAAGTCAGAACTTAATTTTGCATATCGAAAACTGTGGAACTAATTTGAAAATGAAGGTCAATGTGATATTGGGAAACTAAGGAACCTTCACAGAATAAGTAAAATATGACGAGTAAAGGTACGGAACGAGAAATCGACTAATCAAAGTCAGAACTTAATTTTGCATATCGAAAACTGTGGAACTAACTTGAGAATGAAGGTCAATGTGATATTGGGAAACTAAGGAACATTCACAGAATAAGTAAAAGATGACGAATAGAGGTACAGAACGAGAAATCGACTAATCAAAGTCAGAACTTAATTTTGCATATCGAAAACTGTGGAACTAATTTGAAAATGAAGGTCAATGTGATATTGGGAAACTAAGGAACCTTCACAGAATAAGTAAAATATGACGAGTAAAGGTACGGAACGAGAAATCGACTAATCAAAGTCAGAACTTAATTTTGCATATCGAAAACTGTGGAACTAACTTGAGAATGAAGGTCAATGTGATATTGGGAAACTAAGGAACATTCACAGAATAAGTAAAAGATGACGAATAAAGGTACAGAACGAGAAATCGGTTAATCAAAGTCAGAACTTAATTTTGCATATCGAAAACTGTGGAACTAATTTGAAAATGAAGGTCAATGTGATATTGGGAAACTAAAGGAACCTTCACAGAATAAGTAAAAGATGATGAGTAAAGGTACAGAACGAGAAATCGGCTAATCAAATTCAGAACTGAATAGCGCATATCGAAAAGTGTGGAAATAACTTTCGCATGAAGGTCTATGTGATATTGGGAAACTAAGGAAGCTTCACAGAATAAGTAAAAGATGACGAGTAAAGGTACAGAACGAGAAATCGGTTAATCAAAGTCTGAACTTAATTTTGCATATCGAAAACTGTGGAACTAATTTGAAAATGAAGGTCAATGTGATATTGGGAAACTAAGGAACCTTCACAGAATAAGTAAAAGATGATGAGTAAAGGTACAGAACGAGAAATCGGCTAATCAAAGTCAGAATTTAATTTTGCATATCGAAACTTGTGCAACTAATTTGAAAATGAAGGTCAATGTGATATTGGGAAACTAAGGAACCTTCACAGAATAAGTAAAAGATGATGAGTAAACTTACAGAACGAGAAATCGACTAATCAAAGTCAGAACTTAATTTTGCATATCGAAACTTGTGCAACTAATTTGAAAATGAAGGTCAATGTGATATTGGGAAACTAAGGAACATTCACAGTATAAGTAAAAGATGAAGAGTAAAGATACAGAACGAGAAATCGACTAATCAAAGTCAGAACTTAATTTTGCATATCGAAAACTGTGGAACTAATTTGAAAATGAAGGTCAATGTGATATTGGGAAACTAAGGAACCTTCACAGAATAAGTAAAAGATGATGAGTAAAGGTACAGAACGAGAAATCGGCTAATCAAATTCAGAACTGAATAGCGCATATCGAAAAGTGTGGAAATAACTTTCGCATGAAGGTCTATGTGATATTGGGAAACTAAGGAAGCTTCACAGAATAAGTAAAAGATGACGAGTAAAGGTACAGAACGAGAAATCGGCTAATCAAAGTCAGAATTTAATTTTGCATATCGAAAACTGTGGAACTAACTTGAAAATGAAGGTCAATGTGATATTGGGAAACTAAGGAACCTTCACAGAATAAGTAAGAGATGATGAGTAAAGGTACAGAACGAGAAATCGGCTAATCAAATTCAGAACAGAATAGCGTATATCGAAAAGTGTGGAAATAACTTTCGCATGAAGGTCTATGTGATAATGGGGAACTAAGGAACCTTCACAGAATAAGTAAAAGATGACGAATAAAGGTACAGAACGAGAAATCGGTTAATCAAAGTCAGAACTTAATTTTGCATATCGAAAACTGTGGAACTAATTTGAAAATGAAGGTCAATGTGATATTGGGAAACTAAGGAACCTTCACAGAATAAGTAAAAGATGATGAGTAAAGGTACAGAACGAGAAATCGGCTAATCAAATTCAGAACTGAATAGCGCATATCGAAAAGTGTGGAAATAACTTTCGCATGAAGGTCTATGTGATATTGGGAAACTAAGGAACCTTCACAGAATAAGTAAAAGATGACGAGTAAAGGTACAGATCGAGAAATCGGCTAATCAAAGTCAGAACTTAATTTTGCATATCGAAAACTGTGGAACTAACTTGAAAATGAAGGTCAATGTGATATTGGGAAACTAAGGAACCTTCACAGAATAAGTAAGAGATGATGAGTAAACGTACAGAACGAGAAATCGGCTAATCAAATTCAGAACTGAATAGCGTATATTGAAAAGTGTGGAAATAACTTTCGCATGAAGATCTATGTGATATTGGGAAACTAAGGAACCTTCACAGAATAAGTAAAAGATGACGAGTAAAGGTACAGAACGAGAAATCGGTTAATCAAAGTCAGAACTTAATTTTGCATATCGAAAACTGTGGAACTAACTTGAAAATGAAGGTCAATGTGATATTGGGAAACTAAGGAACCTTCACAGAATAAGTAAAAGATGACGAATAAAGGTACAGAACGAGAAATCGGTTAATCAAAGTCAGAACTTAATTTTGCATATCGAAAACTGTGGAACTAATTTGAAAATGAAGGTCAATGTAATATTGGGAAAATAAGGAACCTTCACAGAATGAGTAAAAGATGATGAGTAAAGGTACAGAACGAGAGATCGGCTAATCAAATTCAGAACTGAATAGCGCATATCGGAAACTGTGGAAGTAGCTTGGGAATGAAGGTCTAGTGCATCGCTAGACATTTTTCGTAGTCGGCTCTTTTGGGAGTATTCAAATTGACTGCGTCGAAGTTTTTTCTACGAAACTTCGTCGGAGTCGACTTTCCAGTCTTGGATAAAATCAAACTGAACGTTTCCATTTCGCGCGAGAGACTCGGAGGAGACGATTTAGCAACGCACGTGTTAAAAAGCAAGATTTCTCGACTTCATTGATCGAAGCTCGCAAAAGCGATAACCTCGATTCGCACAATCCGTCATCTAAGAAACGTCGATGACACGGTTGCGACGACCGGTCCTCGGATCGCAAGCCTTAATTGGTAGAGAGGTACGCGTAGCGCGAGGTATTTCTTGTTCGGCTAATTCACGGTCTCGATTGATGGACTGTTGTCGCCCCCGCCTCCATACGTCCCCTTCGATTCGATGATAAGCGCGAAAAGTTTTTCGATTTCGCACCCCAGAAGCTTCCTAAATTTTGATATTAACGATTAGTAAATTGTACAAGGTTTTTCACAACGAATGCGTCAAATTTATTTCTAAGGTTATATGAGGGAAAAGTAAGTTGACGGGGGCCAATAATACTTTAGTTTTGGAATCGCTGGCTTATTTATCACAGGAGATATCTCAATATACACTAAGCGTTCGGCGCCCGAAATTAGGCCAACGATACTTTATCCAAATATCCGCTTGACCTTGCTTAACATATTGACCTAATCTCACCAGCGCAGCGTTTACACTTCTTCCTCTAAACAATAAACATACGGCTTTATTTTACTCTACGTTCATGTCAAAGTAATTTCGAATTCCGAAATTTCAAAAATTCCTTTCGACTATACTGCGATAGTCGGAAAATATTTTCTGTAATAAATGTTGTTGTATTTGTTATGCACTTTCTTCTGTTTTATTTTATTTTACGTGTTCGAAATGCGTGTCTAAGATTATATGAAGTAAAAGCAAGACGATCGATGTAAACGAAAAAAAACGGATATCGCCTATTCTACTTAGGCGTTAACATTCTACCTGGCGAGTTGCTCGCCCCGAAGCGTGATACGTCGTTTCGGTATCATCGTGCGTTAGAACATACACGTTCTATTCAAATATCCATTTTCCCCGCTAAAAATATGGCCCGAATTTTACTAGCGTTTACATTTCTTCGTCTTCTTCTTCTTTATCAGACTTTAGTGCTCTGTCTGGCTTCGGATTGGGGTTCCGTTTCTTCCACCCTATCCTGTCTCCTTGTAGTCTTTTTAGGTCCTCGGTCTTTCTTCCTTCCCATACTGTTCGATCTGGCCTATTCATTCCCTTCTTAGTCTTCCTTTTCGTCATTTTTTCTTGCGCTCGCGTGAAATGGGGAATTAAGTTTTTGACTTTTATTTAGATCCTACATTTTTACGAATTGTGGGTGCTTTGACACCTCTGTTAAAAAGATTGCCGGTCAAATTTGCACCTTCATTCATAACTTTTCCCGCTTAAAAGAAGTCGATATCATTCGGTTCATTACGACCTTCAGATGGACTTTCATTACCGAAATTTTGGGCGTAAAATTTTTCATTCGATACGACATCATGTCAACAAAAGCCTAAAGTTTTTGGCGTACAATTCGGAAGGTGATCGGTCGATTTGTCATTTCCCACCTTCATTCGTCGTTCACCTTAATCCCCAAAACGTAGTGGTAGTTACTAGCCTACTATTACAATCGGAATTAGGGAAGAAACGCCGCTGGGCTTCTTCTTCCTGGAGGAGCTATGAACCTTAGAAGAAGAGGACCTTTATTTACTAATCTTATATCTCTCTTTATAATTTTTGTTTTTAATCATTTTATATCAGCTAGACCTTCGATAAAAAAATCGAAATTCGATGGATTCGGCGTTGAAATTGGGGCGGCCATGTAATTAAACGTACACGTCCTATCAAAATATCCACTAACCCTTGCTAAAGATATTCAACCGATCCGTCAACCGAGGATTGCGACCGTGGAATATCCGCGTTTCACCTTTATTCATTATCCTTTTCATGTTTTTAATCTTCTATGACTTGCTGGACCTTCATTTTTCATTTATTTATGCCGTTCTGAATTCTATCGTTGATTTAGGGATTTCATTGATTGGATTTTAAATCTCCGCCTTCATTTATCATCTTTCCAACCTATCATGCAAATGTTTTCATCATCAACCGGATCTTCATTTTCATTTGTTTTTATCATTTTACGTTTGAGCATTAGTTTCATAGTTTCGTCCACTGAATTATCGACTTGTAGCAGTCTCACAGTTTGTGCTGTAAGATCTTCTTTATTTTTATCATCTTTCAGTGCCCACCGGACCTTCATTTTTTGATTTATTTATGCCTCTTTGAATTTAACCATCGAATCGCGATATTCATTCATCGAATCGTTTTATTTCTGTCTTCCATTATACACTGGACCTTCATTTTTGGTTCATTATTGCCATTTTGTATTCTAGAATACGATTGCGGATTATGTCCGTAGAATGTTTGATTTCCTTCTTTATTCGTTATCTTTGTAATTTGTCCTGCAAGAGATTCTCTATGTTTTTAACCTTCAACGACTTGATGCACCTTTACACTTCATTTATTTATGCCGTTTCCAATTCTACAGTCAATTTGAGGATTTAATTCGTCGAATTTTCGAGCGTCACCTTTATTTATCACCTCTCTAACTTGCCCAGCAACAATTGTTTTATTTCTATAATCTCCCATCATCCGCTGGACCTTCATTGTTTGGTTCATTTTTGTCATTTTGTATTCTAGTGTAGTTTTCGATATCCACGTTTATTCATTACCCTTGTAACTTGTCTTACAAAAGATTTTCCAATGTTTTTAACCTTTAACGACTTGCTGCACCTTCATCCTTCAATTTATTTACGCTGTTTTGAATTCTATAGTCGATGTGAGGATTTCGTGCATAGAATTTTCGATCTCCGCCTTCATTTATCATCTTTTTAACCTTCCCGGCAACAATTGATTCATTTTTATCGTCTTTCCTAGTCCGCTGGACCTTCATTTTTGATTTGTTTATTCCCTTTTGACTTCTATCATCATTCTGTCATCGCCTTCATTTATCATATTTTTAACCTATACCGCAACAACTGTTTCATTTTTGTCATCGTTCATCATCCCCTGGACCTTCATTTCTTTATTATTATTTTTTCATTTCGTATTCTAGCACAGAATTGACGATTGCGTGCGTAGATTGTTCGATTTCCACCTTTATTCATTACCCTTCTCCTGCAACAAATTTTCCACGTTTTTAACCTTCAACGACCTGTTCCACCTTTATTTTTTATTTATCGCTTTGCCTTCTACCATTGATCTGAGGATTTCATTCACCGAATTTTCGATATCCACCTTTACTTATGATCTTTCTAACCTATCCTGCAGAAGCTATTTCATTTTTATCATCTTTCATCGCCCGTTGGACCTTCATTTTCGAACCTATTCCGATGATTCTCAAAATTTTCGATGTAAATTGACGTCGAATTCTTAAAATAATCCCCCAAAAATTGCAGTTTAGTCCGTGCCTGGTTAATGTTATGGTGCGCGTAGCGTGACGGTTATCTTTTTTCGTCGGGGCTCGACTTCGGATGCTGTTAATGTCACGTTTCTTCGTTACAGGACGATGGAAAGAGACGGACGACCATCTTCTTCCTTCCTTTCTCATCGTATGTATGTAAGTACAGGTGTCGTCCGATCGTCGATGGAAGCGAGAAATTGGGACGAATCGTTCTCGAACTTGATCATCGAGATCCGCCGCGATTCTGTTTCGATTTTTTCTCTCCGGTTTCTTCGCATCCAGTTCGTGTTTTATTTCTGAGAAAACGCTCGGCAATTAACTCACGACGATTTTAGATACGGATGCACTTTAGAGAGACCCTCGAAACGCCGACTTCTAGGGTTCCACTTAAAATTTCAGTCGCTTCGAATCTATGTATGTACTATATGATTGCCAACAACATTCTTTTCTTGGGAGAAGCTCGCGTGCGCGATCAGATCGCGTTTAGAAACGACCGGCTGGCGTATTTGAAAAGAAAGCAAAGTTTAACGGCGTAATTACACCATACGTTTTCAAGTTGTAAGGTCGTCATCGCAGATAACGACGTCGGCCTAGATTCGCGCGCGACGTCGAAAGCGCGTTTCGACTTCTTTCGGGAACCGTCATCTTCCCAGAAGGAAGGATAATAAGGAGACAAACGGTCGATTATCGGCACGCAAACGCGGTAGGTTGGTAGGTAGGTTCGAGGACTTTTTCTAGCGTGAGTAAAGGTTAATTGGAGTTACCTTGAAATTAGAACAGAGCGCGCTCTAGAATAGACGTAGCACGTTAACAAGTGTTTATGTGTAGTATGCGGTAAATGGGAACGTTGGCGATATGGATAGAGGCGAAGGAAACAAAGGAAATGCTTATCGTTTTTGGACGTTTCGTTCACGTTTCTTTTACTTGACTTTTACGCTAACCGAGTACGAAATATATGTAACGAAACAAAAGACGATCTCCTCTTTTTCTTTTTTGATTTCCCGGACAACCAAATTCCATTTAAGCCGTTTCTCAAAACGATTTCTTGCCAGTTTGACAATGACACATTTTAGGGGACTTGGTCGCTTCGGATATACCGGATTTGTCGCGTCGAATGCGGTCATTATCGGAACTGGTGCACGGGCAACGTTCCTCGATCAACATATCTTAGAAATTGAGTTACTTTCAAATTGGAACAGAACACGCTCTATAACGGACACACTTAAGTATAAGTATTTTTGTGTAGTAGAAGTGGGAAGGATGGTTGATATGAAAACAGGTGAAGGAAGCAAAGGAAACGCATGTTGTCTAGTTCGTTCTGTTCACATTGCTTTTTACTTGACTTTTACGCTAACCGAGTTCGAAATATACGTAACGAAACAAAAGAAGACCGCCTCTTGTCCTCTTTTTGATTTCCCAAACAACCAAATTCTATTTAAGCCGTTTTTAAAGCGATTTCTTGACAGTTTGACAATGATACATTTTAGGGGACTTGGTCGCTTCGGATATACCGGATTTGTCGCGTCGAATGCGGTCATTATCGGAACTGGTGCACGGGCAACGTTCCTCGATCAACATATCTTAGAAATTGAGTTACTTTCAAATTGGAACAGAACACGCTCTATAACGGACACACTTAAGTATAAGTATTTTTGTGTAGTAGAAGTGGGAAGGATGGTTGATATGAAAACAGGTGAAGGAAGCAAAGGAAACGCATGTTGTTTAGTTCGTTCCGTTCACATTGCTTTTTACTTGATTTTTACGTTAACCGAGTTCGAAATATACGTAACGAAACAAAAGAAGGCCGCCTCTTGTCCTCTTTTTGATTTCCCAAACAACCAAATTCTATTTAAGCCGTTTTTAAAGCGATTTCTTGACAGTTTGACAATGACACATTTTAGGGGACTTGGTAGCTTAGGATATGCCGGATTTGTCGCGTCGAATGCAGTCACTATCGGAACTGGTGCACGGGCAACGTTCCTCGATCAACATATCTTAGAAATTGAGTTACTTTCAAATTGGAACAGAACACGCTCTATAACGGACACACTTAAGTATAAGTATTTTTGTGTAGTAGAAGTGGGAAGGATGGTTGATATGAAAACAGGTAAAGGAAGCAAAGGAAACGCATGTTGTCTAGTTCGTTCCGTTCACATTGCTTTTTACTTGATTTTTACGCTAACCGAGTTCGAAATATACGTAACGAAACAAAAGAAGACCGCCTCTTGTCCTCTTTTTGATTTCCCAAACAACCAAATTCTATTTAAGCCGTTTTTAAAGCGATTTCTTGACAGTTTGACAATGATACATTTTAGGGGACTTGGTCGCTTCGGATATACCGGATTTGTCGCGTCGAATGCGGTCATTATCGGAACTGGTGCACGGGCAACGTTCCTCGATCAACATATCTTAGAAATTGAGTTACTTTCAAATTGGAACAGAACACGCTCTATAACGGACACACTTAAGTATAAGTATTTTTGTGTAGTAGAAGTGGGAAGGATGGTTGATATGAAAACAGGTGAAGGAATCAAAGGAAACGCATGTTGTTTAGTTCGTTCCGTTCACATTGCTTTTTACTTGATTTTTACGTTAACCGAGTTCGAAATATACGTAACGAAACAAAAGAAGACCGCCTCTTGTCCTCTTTTTGATTTCCCAACCAACCAAATTCTATTTAAGCCGTTTTTAAAGCGATTTCTTGACAGTTTGACAATGATACATTTTAGGGGACTTTGTCGCTTAGGATATGCCGGATTTGTCGCGTCGAATGCGGTCATTATCGGAATTGGTGCACGGGCAACGTTCCTCGATCAACATATCTTAGAAATTGAGTTACTTTTAAATTAGCACGGAACACGCGGTATACTAGACACACTGGAGTAAGTATTTTTGTGCAGTAGCAGTGGGAAGGTTGGTTGATATGGATATGTGATAAACCATAAAACACTCCACAATATGCATTGTAGGCTGATTTGTGCACGTTTGACAATAATAAGTCGTTCTTTCGCCTTTCTTGTCAGAACAAACAATGCAATCCCGTTCTCTTTGTCCCACATCGGGAATATGTATGATATCTTGTGCCATTTCAAGAGAAGACTTCGGGGAAACATGCATGTTTCAAAAAGTTGCGCTGAAATAACTTAATTCCCCGTAATCACTCATAAACGTTAATGCCCCATGAGAGAAGATATCCGGGAGAGGGGGAGGCAGCGGAGTGCAAAGAGTTAATTTCCCAAATACCCAATTTCCATTTCACCCGTTTTTCACAACCCGTTTGTCGATGACACATTTTAGGGAACTTGGCCGCTTCGGATATACCGGATTCGTCGCGTCGAGCGCGGTCACCATCGGAACTGGCGCACGGGCAACGTTCCTCGATGAGCATATCTCGGAAGTGTACAATTTTCCAATGAATTTCCGTCTCGACCGCGCGATCGAAGAATTTCAAACATTTTCAAGTGCGTTGTTACGTCACACGCGCTAGTTTCGTACGACCGTAAAAAAACGCCCATTTTCGAGGAAATTTAAGTAAAAAGACTCGTACCGATTTCACGAATAAAAGTTACCGATTAAATTTTCACCTCGTTCCCAGCGTAATTACGCCCGAGACGACGGCGACGAAGACCAAGTCGTACGTACCCGCGTAAACGCGTGTGCGTGTGTGTGTGTACGTATTTACGTACACACACACACACACACGCATTACGCGCGAGTCGAGAGAACCGGAGTAATCTCGAAACCCAGTCACCTTGACCTTGTACCAGCTGGGCACCTCGTATGCAGGTTGTTGTATACCGAAGAGCGTTTTTTATCGGAACGTAGCGCGTCGCTCGAGGATGGTCGACTTCTTAATCGAGTTCGCGGCTTCGCGCCTCGCCGAAGTAATTGCTAATTCGCGAGACGTTGCAGACTTAAACGAAGTAAGAAAACTCGATCTATCGTTATTTTCCCCGTACAATACAAATTTCGATAACTAAGTTGTGTCGTCATCCTCAGTGTAAGCCGTAACCGAAGAATAAAACATCGTGCGTACTTCATCGCCTCGATTATAGAATGGGAAGTCCCTCGAAAATCGATTTAACACTTAGCCCAAAGGCGCAGATAATTATCTATAGAAATCGCGGCGATAAAAGAAATCTAACACAATGCCACGTCATCGTTTCCGTTCTCGATGCCGACGTCGACCGACATCGACGTACGACGTTCGACGGGCTCGTTCTAGCGCAAAACTTAGAAAAACACATTTACCACGAATTCCAAGCATTCTTTCTCACACACGCCGACAACGCAGCGTCGGCCCAGCCAGCGATGATTCTAATTCCACATTACGTAACCAGCGGCGTTTTAACCTTGATCGTTCCGTTGACTGTCGAGATGGAAGTAGAGGAGAAATAATGGCGACAACGTCGAACTAATGCGAAGTACGAAGTGGAACGCGCATAAAGGCGACGATCTTTTGTCCTCGATTAGCTAGGAGGAAAATGAGGAAAATGTGAGGAAATGTTAGTACAGTCGAAATTTGTAAAATTTGGGTAAAAAACGAGAATTTGATAATGCGACATTATCGCTTCTAACGATTAATGGTGCAGTGAAGTGAATCACACCCTAAAGACGCCGCAAATTAATAATAAGAAATAGTAAAAAGGATCAACAATAGATGGCAAACTTGTACCCATAGATGGAGATTGAATTTTGGGACTGTCGGAAAGAACTGTCGCATTCTTGTGACCTAAGAGATATCGCAGAACTAATAGGGCGAGGATTATCTTGTCCTGATACAGTTTCTCTGTCGCAGGGACGTAGAGAAAATGTTAGAGCTGCTGTAAAGTACTGTCGCATTTTCGTCGCCTAAAAGATCGCAAAAATCATAGAGCGACAATTAGCTTGTCTTGATGACCACGATAAAATCTAGTTGCTTAGTCGCAAGGACGAAATAGTATATTAGAGCTATCGGAAAATACTGTCGCGTTCTTGTATCTTAGAAAACACAGCAAAATTCATAAAGCGACAGTGAACTTCATTTTAAACTAGTGATTAGGAACAATTCTTATAGCTTTAGATAAGATGAAATAGTAAGACTCTTGGGAAGTACAGTTGTATTTTTTCATCTTTAGAAAGTAAAGCGAAATACACAACGCGATAGTCACTATGTTCTCAAAATAATGTGAATCGCCTGTCGGAAAGCACTGTCGACAATAGAACGAAGCAAGGCTCAAAATGCAATGAGTCAGCGTCTTCTGAAGACGGAAAGGATAAAGGATAGATAGTTCCGTAATCGCGACACAAGATGAAACGTTTAGCAATGTCGGAAAGTACCGTCGTATTTTCGTGCTCCAGATAATACAGTAAAATTCATAATGCGACAGTTAACTCGTACTAATACTAGTAGTAAGGAACAGCTCTTCAAGCTTTAGACAAGGTGAAGTATTGAGATTGTCGGAAAGTACTGTTGTATTTTTTTCCTTAGAGAGTAACACGAAATAAACAATGCGACAGTGATTATATTCTCAAAATAGTCTTAATCGCCCGAAAATATGAGATATTAGGGCTGTCGGAAAGCAATTGCTAGCTGTAGAATAAACCAATCACAATGTGACGAGTCAGCTTCTTCTGACAATAACAGTAAGGGATAGTTGCTTAATCGCAGGACCAGATGAAAAAATAGCACTGTCGGAAAGTACTGTCAACAATAGAATAACGCAAAACTCATAATACGACGCGTCTTGTCTTCTTCTGAACACAACAATAAAGATTAGTTCCTTAATTGCGCGAAAAAATGAAACATTAGCATTGTCGGAAAGTACTGTCGTATTTTCGGGCTTCAGAAAGTACAGCAAAATTCACAAAGCGACAGTTAACTTGTTCTAATACTAGCCGTAAGGAACACTTCCTCAATCTTTAGGCAAGATGAAGAATTGGGACTGTCGGAAAGCACTGTTGTATTTCTGTTCCTTAAAGAATACAGCGAAGTGCACAATACGATAGTGACTATATTCTCCAAATAGTCTTATTCGTCGAAAAAGATGAGAGCACTGTCGGAAAGCAATGTTAACTGTGGAATAAACCAATCGCAATCCGGCGACTCCACTTCTGACAATAACAGTAAAGGATAGTTGCTTAATCGCGGGACAAAGTAAAACATTAGCGCTGTCGGAAAGTACTGTCAACATTAGAATGACGCAAAACTCATAATACAACGAGTCTTGTCTTCTTCTCACGACAACAGTAAAGGATAGTTCCTTAGTCGCGCGAGAAGATGAAACATTAGCACTGTCGGAAAGTACTGTCGCATTTTCGTTCCAGTAAGGCCAAAGTAAAAGTCACAATGCGACAGTTATCTTATGAAAAAGCGATAAGAGACTGTTTCTTGAGCGTAGAAGGAGAAGAAATATTAAGACTGTCGGAAAATAGTGTCGTATTTACACATTTCAACATTCTGTCGTATTTCCATTTTCCTGTCGAATGAAATCAAATTTACGATGGAACAATCAGCGTCTTGTCCTATTTGCAAACCGGAAATTAATAAGATAATGGGACAGTTTCTTAGGCGTAGGAGCAGAAGATATATTTAGACTGTCGGAAACTAGTGTCGTATTTCCATTACATTAAGGATGAAGGAAGAATTCACCGTGCAACAGTTAGATCGTTCCTAGAACAGCACCCAGTAACAGCTCCTTAACCGTAACAAGAGTTCAAATATTAGCTCTTTGGAAAAGCACTGTCGTATGTTCGCCCCCTAACCAATAGAGCAAAATTCGCAAGGCGACAGCCACCTTATTCTCTTCTGTTTACAATCCAAAAGGCGCTCGCAGGTAGAATCTGTCACTGACGAAAAAGTTTACCTCTCTTTACGAACAGTTAGAAAAATCGCAAAAGTGACCGATCCTTGATTGGTGGAATGAAATGAAACAGTTGAACTGTCGGAAGATGCTGTCGTAACATTATTCTTTCAAAAATTAGTTGAAACTTATCATTATATACTTAGATTGATGTTACGTTTGCGAAGCAGAAGATACTCCTAACCAAAGTGTAGTAGGTTTGAACGAGGGCGATTCAAGAATCCGACACTTCGGCCTGTAAGAAGTTTGTTTCTGATTCCTTAACAGTCTGCCTCGAGGACGGTTTAAGGAACACTCCAGATATAAGTTTATACCCTGGAAATCCATCTTTCTCTGCGAAAAGTTAAGAACAATGGAAGAAAGTGAGACGACACGAAACAACGCAACTGTCGGAAAGTACTGTCGTATTTTCGTATATTTCTAGAATATACGGAGATTTACGATGCGATAGTTATGTTTTTTTTTCGCGATTAGGAACTAGGAAATGTGTGCTGTAAAAATCTATTTAGGCACAAGTTTTGACGGATAAATACCAACCGGAAATATCGAGACTGTTGAAAAGTCCTGTTGTATTTTCGTTCGCTGTCGTATAAAGTTAAATTCGCAATGCGATAATTCGCTTGTCGATTAATGCTCGTTGGTGAAATCTATTTATGCGCAAGCACGATGAATAAAAACGAACGGAAATGTTAGGACTGTCGGAAACTACTGTCGTATCTTTGTTTCCATGTCGAATAGGGCGAAATTCATAATGCGTCAATCAGATTATTGTGGTGTTTGCAAACCGGAAGTTGCGAGCCAAGGGAAACGGAAATGTCAGGACTGTCGGAAAATTCGGTCGTACTTCCTTCCGGAAACTGACGATTTTACTTAAGTACAAGTAATTAACGCCGAAAATTGGCTGGCATTTTTAGTTTACAAACCAACAGCAAGAAACCGTTTCGAATAAGTTTGACGATTTTGGATTATAAGAATCTTGAGATCTAATTTAATCTAAGCTGGGGTGATATCCCCCTTTAAATAAAATTCGAAACTTTCGACTTTTCTTATGAAAAAATTCTTAACAAATTTTCAAAATTCCTCGACGTCGATGCCAATAACAGAAACTTTTCACAGTTTCCTAGAATTTAACTTTATTAATCCTAGAGAAGTACTGCAGTACGGGTAACGAAACGTCGCCGGTATCAACCGAATATTATATATTATATATATTTCTTCACCTTTCTCCTCCAATACAAATACGGATTCCAATGCACATCTTGGTTAGGTTAAAATTACAAATTTACTTTAATCTCCATTATCGTTGCGCCAAAACGCAATTCCTCCTCGTATTTACGCCGGGAGCATGCTTATCCGATTGAAACGAAGGCTAAGCCGGCATTCCGCGCGAACAAGAGCACCAGTTAATAGAGCATGAGGATTAAAAATACGGTTAACGTAACAGGTGAGTCGATTAAATGGATACGAGGAGACATACCGACAGTGTATATGTGCGTATACAGCGACGACCACAAGGACCGAAGGATTAGAATGTAAACTACCCTTTTCCTAATTATCCCTTTTCATTTTACCGATTATCCGAAACAATCCCTCCCTAATATTCTCTGGACGATGCAGTTCTAAAGAAATTAGCCATAGAATCGGTGAGACGTTGCGCTGGGCGCCATTCGGAAAATATTTGTACGTTCGACGACGGTCGTGAAAGCCTACATCCGATCACAGCGAACATTGCAGGAAAATTGGAGGATTCACACGGGCGTCAAACGTACATGCAATTTTCAGGGGACGAGTCCCTCACGATATACCGGCTTTGTCGCCCTAAACTCGGCTATTACCGCAGTTGACGCACGCTCAACGTTCCGGAAACAATCGTTTTATTTTTTCCCCGTAGAAAAGACGATTTTCCTAATTATCCGAAATAATCACTTCCTATTTTGATGTACCTTGTCACCATACTCGCCGGCGTAATTAAAATTTTAGTCACATCGGCTATAAAATACCCATGCGGATTTGCGCGCATTATTCAGACGATAATTCTATTTGTAGTTCGAGACTTGTTGACACTCTAAAACTGTTTATGTAACGCTGTTTACGCTCGAAAAATAAGTCCGGTATGTACACGTTACATTGTTATTGCCACAGCGGCTACCGCTTGCGGAATAATCTGTTTACCTGTTACGTCTCTACGAGTATTTACGATTTATTACGTACAAATACATCTACTACATACATATCTATTTTCTATGCACGTTGATACACAATAGGTACTTAAGTAGACCGCGTTACGTCAATGTAGTTATTGACAATTCCAATTCGTGCAGCGAACGACGATGGAAAAAGTCCTTAAGTCGCGTTTAAATAAATATGCGCGGCCGGTCGGATTCGATTAGGAATTCGCGATGTCTTCCTTTAGAAGTGGAAAGTGATAATTTAGTACGTGATAGCTAGTTGGAATTTCGTCGAGACTACGTCCGTAACCGAAAATCCTTTATTGAAGTATTAGAATCATAAAACGAACGAAACGATTCGTGCAACTCGTACGGTGACTTAAAAGTAACGAAAACAAAATTTCTACTTTGCGAGCGCCACTAGCACTGGATGGTCATCAATGTTACAAGATGGAATAAAGTGCGACTTTCCACCAAACGTCTCCGTTGGGTTTTCCCTGTTAACGTCTAACACAGATTTAACCCGCGGGGCATTTCCCGGTTTGCAAATACAACTGACGAAGTTAACTGTTTCATCGTAAACAGTACTTTGTCAGGAACTGGAAATACGACAAAACTTTCCGACAGTCCGAATATCGTCATTCATCTTCGATTTTATTAGCACTTATGTAGACGTACACGAATTTCATCAATGAACATTCTCCGGTTTTCAAATAGGAAGAAGCTGATTGTAGCATCCTAAATTTTGTTTCATTCGACAGGAAGCGAAAACACGACCTGATACACCGACAGTCCCTTTCGATTTTACTCGCCAGCAGCTGGGAGTAATCTTATTTCACGAACGAGCAGTTTCCAGGTTGCAAATACGAGAGAAAACTGATTTTTCGCATTATAAATTTCGATTTATTCGACAGGGAACCAATATACGACAGAGATTTCCGATAGGCCGACTATTGCCATTCATCTTCAATTATTAGTACTTAGACATAAATAGATGTTACCAATGAACAGTCTTCGGTTTGCAAATAGAACAAGAAAAGATATGTTATATTTCACTAGCTGTTCATACCCCCCTCGCCCCCATTTCATTACTTGTTAAAACTTGACAAATTACCTTACGTTTTATCACCTATTTATATGCGTCGCTATCCCAAAGCGTGCTCAAACCTGCCAAATTAATTTATGTTTCATCAGCTGTTCACATAAGCCACCATTTTACTATCGTACTTGCTAAAATCTGGCAAATTATGTTCTGTTTGATCAGCTGTTCACATACGTCACCACTCAGCAGCCTGCTAGATCCAGTCAAATTAGGTTATGTTTCATCAGCTTTTTACATACCGCGCCATTTTATTGTCGTACATGTTAAAACTTCTCAAATTACGCAACGTTTTATCAGCTGTTCATATGCGTTGCTAGACTACTGTTTGGTAGTATCTGCCAGATCAGGTTATGTTTCACATAGGCCGCTATTTGACTATCGTACTTGCTAGAACCTATCAAACTAGGTTATGTTTCATCAACTGCTCATACGCGCTATAATTGCATTACTTGCTAAAACCAATCGAGACGGTTATGTTTCATTAGCTGCTTAAATGCGCAGCCATTCTACTGCTCGCTAGAACCTGTAAAATTGGGTTATTTTTCATCAGCTTGTCACATACCGCCTAATTTTACTATCGTACTTGCTGAAACCTGTCAAATTAGGTTATGTTTCATCAGCTGTTTATATAAGACGCCATCTTACTGCTTGCTAGAACTGGTCAAAATAGGTTATGTTTTATCAGCTGTTCACATACGCCGCCAGTTTACTATCATACTTGTTCAGACCTGTCAAATTGGGTTTCATATACACCCCTATTTCACTTCTTGCTAAAACCAGTCAAAGCAGCTAAGGTTCCATCAGTTATTTATATGTTCAGCTATCCTTCTACTTGCTAGAGCCTGTCAAATTTGATTACGTTCGGTTAGCTCTTCACAGACCGTGCCAATTTTACTGTTATGCCTGTTAAAACCTGTGAAATTAGGTTATATTTCATCAGCTGTTACAACTACGCCGCCATTCTAATCGTACATCCTAAATTGTGTCAAACAAGGTTATGTTTCACCAGCTGGTCATACACACTACTTATACATATATCGCTTGTTGGAAACTGTCAGATTAGGTTATGTTTCATCAGCTGTTCACATACACCGTCATTTTACTGTAGTACTTGCTAGAACCCGTCAAATTAGGGTCTGTTTCATCAAACATCAGTTGTGCACATACATTCTCATTTTGCAATCATACTTGCCAAAATCGGTCAAATTGGGTTATGTTTCATTAGCTATCCATATAAGACGTCATTCTATTGCTGTCTAGAACCAGTCAAAACAGATTATATTTTTATCAGCTGGTCACATACGCCGCCATTTTACTATCGTACTTGCTAAAACCTGTCAAATTAGATTGTGTTTTATCAGATATCAGCTGTTCACATTTGTCGCCATTTTACAATCATGCTTGCCAAAAACGATCAAATTGGGTGATGTTTCATCAGCTGTTCATATAAGACGTCATTCTATTGCTGTCTAGAACCATTCAAAATAGGTTATGTTTTATCAGGTGTTCGTATACGCCGCTATTTTACTATCGTACTTGCTAAAAACCTGCCAAATTAGATTGTGTTTCATCAGATATCAGCTGTTCACATTTGTCGATATTGTACAATCATGCTTGCCAAAAACGATCAAATTGGGTTATGTTTCATCAGCTGTTCATATAAGACGTTATTCTATTGCTATCTAGAACCAGTCAAAATAGGTTGTGTTTATCAGCTGGTCATATACGCCGCCATTTTACTATCGTACTTGCTAAAACCTGCCAAATTAGATTGTGTATCATCAGATATCAGCTGGTCACATTTGTCGCCATTTTACAATCATGCTTGCCAAAAACGATCAAATTGGGTTATGTTTCATCAGCTGTTCATATAATACGTCATTCTATTGCTATCTAGAACCAGTCAAAATAGGTTGTGTTTTATCAGCTGTTCGTATACGCCGCCATTTAACTATCGTACTTGCTGAAACCTACCAAATTAGATTGTGTATCATCAGATATCAGCTGTTCACATTTGTCGCCATTTTACAATCATGCTTGCCAAAAACGATCAAATTGGGTTATGTTTCATCAGCTGTTCATATAATACGTCATTCTATTGCTATCTAGAACCAGTCAAAATAGGTTGTGTTTTATCAGCTGTTCGTATACGCCGCCATTTTACTATCGTACTTGCTGAAACCTGCCAAATTAGATTGTGTATCATCAGATATCAGCTGTTCACATTTGTCGCCATTTTACAATCATGCTTGCCAAAACCGATCAAATTGGGTTATGTTTCATCAGCTGTTCATATAAGACGTCATTCTATTGCTATCTAGAACCAGCCAAAATAGGTTGTGTTTTATCAGCTGTTCGTATACGCCGCCATTTTACTATCGTACTTGCTAAAACCTGCCAAATTAGATTGTGTTTCATCAGATATCAGCTGTTCACATACATCGCCATTTTACAATCGCTCTTACTAGGACTTGTCAAATTGAGTTATGTTTCATCAGCTGTTCATATGAGACGTCATTTTATTGCTGTCTAGAACCAGTCAAAATACGTTATGTTTCATCAGCTGTTCATATAAGTCATTCTATTGCTCGCTAAAGCCAATCAAAATAGGTTATGTTTGATCAGTTGTATATATACGCCATCATTCCACTGCTTACTGCCAAACGAATTGTAAGTTATGTTTCAACTGAAGGGTTCAACAAACGAGTGCATGATAAAATGGTGGATGACGTGTTATCATTAAACAGTGTAAATCGAACTGACGCTGTTACTCCTCCGGATTTTATTATTCATTGATAAGGAGTCATTGATAAGTTATCATTGAATATAATAAACTTCGGAGGAATGACAGTCTGATTTACACTACCTAATGATAAGACGTTATCCACCATTTTAATAAACTCTATTCATCAGTTGTTCACATAAACCCCGATTTTACTATCGTACTTAGTGAAACTTGTGACATTAGGTTATATTTCATCAGCTGTGCACACACGCCGCCATTTGATGCCTCGAAACAAACGATGATCGCCCATAAAAAATTTGCTAATTCCGATTGAAAACAAATTAAAAATCGCCTCTCGTCACCATCGCTTATCCGAATTTTTTAATCGTTCGTCAATATTGGACGGGGAACGGCATTCGAATTCATAATTTACAGTTAATACGCGCGACGACGTTTCATCCGTTCGTCCGTTCGTCAACCCGTCGGACGCGACCCACATTTTTCGCCGAAACCGCCCAAACAGCCGTCCGTAAAGGATGTATTACTCGGCCGCAATGTTTTCTCCGATATGGCGATGGCGAGGTAGGCACGGTATGTACACATATACACGTAAGTCGACATGTCCGTCGGTCTCGGCTTCATTCATAATTCATATTTATTGTGCGCGTTCGTCTTGCTGATTCACTCGCGAAAAAGGGTGCGGATTTATGTCGAAACGCGACGCGATAGGTAGGGCAGATAAGAAGTCGGATCTTAAGTGTGAATTTCGTCGGTAAATAGGTCGAAGGGTATGGGAGATTTGTCGAGAAATTATGGATAAGAATAAGGAGACTGTGGACCAAAATAGTATATAAAATAAATAAAATTACCCTTACCATACCTTTCGGAAAAAATCTAGATACATATTTCGGCAACTAAGTTGCCATCCTCAGTGGAATACTGGGGAATTCAGTATCCGTCTAATGCTCAAGACGAACAGTACACAACGAGAACTGTACAACACTCAAGCACTGCACAATGAACATTACACACTGAACGCGCGAAGCACACCAAAACACTGTTGACCCCGAACTCTCATTATGTGGGGCATGTATTTCTGCTAGTTCTAACCTAAATTTCATGCTTTATGGAGCGTGTCGAAACGGTTGAATGATCCTACACTAAATCTAAATTTAATTCAATAGCTCGTACAATTTGGAATTTGGAATTTGGAATAGGTCCCCCATCTGCATTCACAGTTCCCTGTTATTTTCCACCGCCTTAATTCATTTTAAACTTTTAATTGACATAGCGTTTCTTTTTATACAACATATTTCGGGCCAAACTTTATTTTTCGGGCCTGTTGAACCGAAAATGAGCAATGTGGCCCTTGTATCGTGTTAGGATTTTTTCCGAAAGGTGTGATAAGGTTAATTTTATTTATTTTATATATATATATATATACAGTCGACGCCGGCTAAAATGGACTCGGTTAAAGTGGATTTTCGCTATAATGGACTTTCTTGCGTGGTCCCAACAAAAATGTCTATTTAACATTAATAATATATCGGTTAATATGGACTTGAACTTCTTTTAATATGGACTTTTGAGAAGTCTATAATTAGAAATTTCCAAGAAAAAACATAAAATCCAATTCGATTTATTTCCAAGTAAAGATATAATTAAAAATTTCCAAGAAAATATTTAATAGACGCACAAAATTCAATTCGAATTATTCCAAGTAATGCTATAATTATAAATTTCCAAGTAAAATACATACGGATTTGTACATTATTCTGTAACTTGTTCCTTCAGTTTAAAATTGTTCTCATCGGTGTTGGGTGGTGTTAGAGTTCGGTTTTAAAATGGTTAAGCGAAAAACGTTATCATTAGAAACAAAAGTGAAAATTATACGGGCAGTTGAAAGCGGTATTAAACAAAGTGAAGTAGGTAAGCGTTTTGAGATAAATAAACAGACAGTTAGTGCAATAATAAAAACAAAAGACAAAATTTTGGATGATTTTAAAAAGTGTAGACCAGAGACAAAGAAGGTAAAAAAATTGAAAGGCAAGATGTCGATACTGTACTATTGAATTGGTTTACTGCGAAGCATGGAATGGGCTTTCCGATCAACGGTCACATTTTAAAAGAAAAGGCAAATCAGCTTGCAAAGATGTTAGAGCCTAATTCAAACTTTGAATGCAGCGATGGTTGGATTCATCGATTCAAACAGCGACATAACATAACCATTGGCAAGATCAGTGCAGAAGCTGGCGCTGTTTCTGAAAACGTAACCGAATCGTGGCTAACGCAAGAGTGGCCTAAATTGTGTGACGGATACAAACAGGAAGACATTTTTAATGCCGATGAAACGGGCCTTTTTTATGAATTTTTGCCGTCGCAGACGTATAAATTTAAGGGAGAAAAATGTATTGGGGGAAAACAATCGAAAAACGCATTACCATACTTCTGTGTGCAAACATGAACGGCTCTGAAAAAGAAAGTTGTTGGTCATAGGAAAAGCTATGAAACCCAGATGTTTTAAAAATGTATCGAGACTACCTGTGAAATATAAAAGCAACAGGAAATCTTGGATGACATCCATCATATTTGAGGAAGAGATGACAGATTGGGATCGAGAGCTACAGAGATCTAACCGCAAAATTTTACTGCTGGTTGATAATTGTCCTGCCCATCCAAAATTAGAAAATTTAAAAAACATTAGACTTGTGTTTTTACCACCAAACGTTACGGCCATCCTCCAGCCCATGGACCAGGGTGTTATCAGAACATTTAAGGCACACTACCGAAAACTTTTATTACTAGACATAGTGCAGGCCCTGGACAATGAGAAAGAACCATCTACGACACTTCTTGATGGAATTCAGCTTGCATCAAAGGCATGGAAGCGAGTATCAGCTGCCTGTATTAGAAATTGTTATCGCCATGCTAATATCTCGGATTGTCATAATTTTGAGGAAGAGGTGAGTTGAATTTTATTTTTACATATGTATACATATGCAATCTAAAATAAAAATTTTGTTGTTTCAGGATAATGTACCTATCGCTACTTGGCTAAAAAACAATAATATAACGGAGTATGTTAAAGGTCTAGAAAATGTGGAGGACTTTATTCAAATTGACCGCGATCTTATCACCTACGAAGTACCAGACGAGGTCGGTCTCGTAGAGCACTTTAGAAGGGAACAAGCAACAAACAGTGATGTAGAAGACGAAGGAGAAGCCTCAGATGACGAAGAGCCAAGATCTGTTCCATCAGCTGCTGATGTGTTACAACACATTAAAGAAATTGCGTTCTACTTGGAAAACATTGGTGATAACGCATCATTGATCCTTGCTGAAAAACTAGAACAAAACCTTGAAACTAACTTTCTTAAAAATAGAAACAAGCAGTGTAAAATAACAGATTTTTTTATTAATAAATAATACTTCTTAATCTAAACCTTATATGTTATTTCATTTTAAACTTTCTTTTGTGCAAATGTTATGGCCTTCTTGTGTAATGGACTTCTTTTAAAATGGACTAAAAATCATGGTCCCCGCAAGTCCATTTTAGCCGGCGTCGACTGTATATATATATGAAATTATGGAATTTGAGAAGTTTGAAGTATATTAGTAGTCTGGGCAAACAGCGGTAATTACGAAATAAGTTTTGACAGCCCACATATGCACAGAACTATTCACGTGCAAGTTAAGCGTCGTTGAGGTAGGACTACATTGTACGAAATTATTCACACTACTTTTAAAGGTCAGATCTACAATTTTCAAAATAGTTTTGGAACCAATAAACAACGTTAAAAAAATTAAGTACCCAGCACCCTTGAATTAAGTTGAAGAAAAAGCGAACTGTCAACTGTGGGGGAAATGTATTCAAAGATCAAGTCATCATTGAAGGTAATTGAAATTTTCTTAAATGTCACACAATTTCTTTATCGTTGTAGAATTTCTAGTAATTTGATGAGAAAAAGGGGTCGCATGCGGTCGTAACTTATTTCGTAATTGTACGCTGTTACCGCTGCTTGCCCAGGACTATATATTAGTGTAGCTACGAAATAATTGCGAATCGATCGGCGATTGTGATTTTTTTATGCGACAGCTAAGCTGTTATATTCTTGAACAAGCGAAAACACGTTAAAGTACTTTCCGACAGTTGTGTCGTTTCATCTCGCTTCACGGTCATCCACAGGAAGTCGTTTACTTTTTGGAACTTTCATTGATCTATATTTCTATTTCTATCCAGCTCTCTCTATATTGTCTTGGGCTGCGCGTCATGTACTTCGGTTTTTCTTGATTTCCCATCTATTATCGATCTTTGATTCTATTTGTTTGTGTCAGGATTCCTTCACTTTACTTCTTCCAAAAAGGAGAAACGACCACAACTCGTAAATGTCGCATTTCGTAAATACCAAAAACATCATCCACATCTGACCAAAGATAGGTGTCGAATTTTTAAACACGGGGTCAGGACTATACGTAAAATGCGTTGCGGCATTTTCTTCGAAGCCTTCCAGCGGTTACAGTAAAGAGTCACGTATACATAGGTACATAGATACGACGCGTTTTCGCAATGGATAATTTACTGTTAGGATATTATTTAGTAGAAAGCAAGCTAGCTCGGCTAGATCGGCGAAATACTTCCAGCAATTAACGGCGTGTATCTAAGCATATAAAGGTAAAATTATTGGTTGATTTATCTACGTATAAATACGTATAAATTGCATATGCGTTCCTAATACCCAGTTGAAGGTAATAAAATGGTATGCGCAGAACAAGGTCGATTAGGCTAAGATCTGGCTCGTTATAATTGAGTAATTAAATAAATCAGCAATAAATTCGTAAAGATTTAAGGATAGTAAAGGATAATTGAAGGATATAGAAACTCGCTGGCGTTACGGAGGAATCGTCACATCTTCCAAGGTCGTAAGATTTCTCAAATTTTTTCTGTCGTGCTCATCTTAACAGCGCCGAATTCGGAGCCGAAAGTCGACAATGATATGCCGACAAAAAATCTTTGTTTATGACCGATCAAGTGTTACAAGTTCAGAAACGTATTAAGAATGAAGAAATGACCAGTAGATACGAGTAGATTTGAATACAAAGAAATGATGAAAAAGTTGAAGGACAAGTTGACTTCGTTAGAATTTAAGTAGTCCACGAAATCAGATGAAATTTCTATGAAGACTTTTGTTTTCGATTTGTTTCCGTTCAAACTTACCAGCTTTCTAAAATGTAATGTAAATGTCCGAATTACCGAGATCAAGGGAAGTTTCTTTTATTGACAGATTATTAACGATTTCTTCCAGAAACTCTAAGTTTATAGGAATTAGCCGACCATCCTGTAAGAAGTTTGATTGTAATCCCTCGCCAGTTCGGCTGGAACATGGTTTAAGAACCGACACCCTAGCCGTAAGTTAATACAAGTCGCAAGTCGTCCATATTTTTCTGCAAAAAGTTGAAGATGAAAGAGTACAACTGTCGGAAAGTACTGTCGTATTTTTTATTCCAATAGATATAAAGTACGGTCCTGTTGCAGTAGGCGAAACACAGATATTAGCGCTCCTAAAATCAACTTCAATTTTGGAGAGTTTTAGAGACGGAAAAATATTTGTGAAGTGTACAGCGGTGAATGAAAAGTGTGTAAATTAAGATTTTGGAGAAAAGCGTAGTTTTTGCAAGGTAGGAGTGGAATATAAGCTATTAAAAACATAAACAAAGTCACACTGAGAGGAACCAACCTTCCGAGAGGTCGACTCGGGGTGAGTTTTTATCGCGGTGTGACATAGCGGTGAGCAGGGACGTATTCAGGAGATAGAGCGGAGGATTATTTTGACTCTTCTCACAAACCACGAAATGGATAGTGACGGCGGGTCCACGGATGAGGGAAAAAGAAAGCGAGCAGGGACGGAATTGGATATTTTTCAAAGAAGTAAGAAAGCCGGGAAAGCGCCAGATTAGAACTACAACAAGGAAGAAAGTAAATTAGACAGAGTGCTGATTCTGTTACAGGATTTGACAGAAAGAATCGCCAAAATAGAAACTAAACAGGATGTAATTATAGGAGAATTAAGAGAAGTAAAAGTGGAAAACGAAAGACTGAGTAAGGAAAATATAGAGTTGAAAACGGAAATAAAAATTATAAAAGAGAAATTCGAAAGAATAGAAAGTGAAAATAGAAGAAGAAATATAGTGCTACAGGGTTACGCAATAAACGAAAGGGAACAAAATACTTTAAGAGTATGTATAAACAACTTTTTGAAAGAAAAGGTAGGCGTAGAAGTGGACATAAAACAAATAAGGAAGTTGGGACCAAAAGTTTGTTTAATAGAATTGTACAGAATGGAGGATAAGATAGCTGTAATGAAGAACAAGAGCAAGTTAAGAGAGTATAGAAATGAAGCTGGGTACATTAACAATGATATGACGAAGGAGGAGAGAATTACACAAGGAAAATTAAGAGCAATAGCAAGAAAGGAAAAGCAGGCAGGAAAAATAGTTCAAATCAGATATCAACAACTAATAATGGACGGAGAAGTGTGGAAGTGGAGTATAGAAGAGAACAATATTGTCAAACAACATGCAGGTAACAGACTTTTAGAAAGTAAAGCAAAAAGCTGATAAGAGAAGGAAGCGAATATGGCTCGGCAACGACTTTGGCAAAGTATACGGACGGGGAAAATGTTGAAGAAAGGAGAAATAATAGCAAAACTCTTAAACGGAATAATTCTATGAGGATATGCACATGCAATGTGCGAGGCATATACGAAGAAGGTGCAATAATTAACCTAGTAAACACTATGAACAAGTATAATATTGATCTTGCAGCACTCCAAGAGACACACTTAAAGGGATCAGACATACAAAAACTTAAAAACTATACATTATTTACAAGTGGAAATGAAACTCGAAGACTCGGAGTAGGATTTCTGATAAAAGACACTCTGGAAGAGGAAGTAAAACGCTTTGCCCCAATATCTGAGCGGCTGTGTTCTGTGAGAATTAAGACGGTATACGGTACAATAACAGTGATCAACATGCACGCACCGACCGAAGAGAAGGAGGAGGAAACAAAAGATGTATTCTACGAAAAGCTAGAGGAAACGGTCGAAAAAATGCCTAAGGAGGATATTAAAATAATTCTAGGCGATGTGAATGCTAAAAACGGCAGGGAAGAGGTGTACACAGAAGTTACGGGAGGAGAAAGTAAGCATAACACAAGTAACGACAACGGAACAAGACTGATCACCTTTGCAATAGAACAAAAGACGAAAACTATGAGCACCCACTTTAAGCGAAAAGACATTTATAAGGGTACATGGATGATGTCAGGAAGATACGAAACGAACCAAATAGACCATATGCTAATAGAGGAAGATAAAACAGAAATTATTAAGAACGTACGTTCATGTAGAGGCGCGGAAGCGGATTCTGATCATTTCCTGGTATTAGTCAAAATGAAATTGAAACAAAAGGAAATGAAAAGACAAAATAGTAATCGAGGGGAGCCAAAATACAACTTCGAAGACCTACAAAACGTGGAAGTAGCACGAAAATACAGAACAAATATCGAAGAGTGGTACGGTGACGACAACGAGCAAGAGGTAGAAGTGAGCGATCGATGGGAAAACTTGTGGGGGCAATTAAAAATGCGACCAGGAATAACATATCGAAGAAAACAACATATAAGAGGAACTATTGGCTAGACGACGAATGCAGGGATGAAATGAACAACAAGACAAAACTATGGCAAAAATTCTTGCAAACCAAAAACAAAAAGACAAGGACGAATATAATGAACAAAAGAAAAAGTTAAACAACTGTGTAGGACAAGGAAACGAAAGTATTGGGAACACATTGTACAAAAGATCGAGGAAAGTTACACAAAAAAGAAATTAGAAACTTCTACAAAGATGTAAAAAACATGAGAACGGGAAGCAAAGGGATTCAACGATACTTCAAGGATAGGAATGGAGAACTGCTGGGGTCTGCAAGCGAAATTAACGGAAGATGGAGACAGTACTTCGAAGAGCTACTCAATGGGAAGAACCAGGAGGAGGAAGACGACGTAAAGAATCAAAGAGAAAGTGCGGAAGCGAGGCAAAACGACCAAAATACCGAAGGAACCGAAGAGCCGTCAATAATAGAAATAGAAGAAATAGTAAACTCAATGAAGAACAAGAAGAGTCCAGGATCCAACGAGATGACAGCAGAAAATATTAAATACGGGGGTGAAGTGGTAATTCTAAAGATATATGAACTGGTTAAGGAAATCTGGAACACAGAGGTAATGCCGCAGCAATGGAATAGAGCTGTCATAATCCCGCTATTCAAGGAAGGAGACCGAGCCGAGTGCAGCAACTATAGGGGAACAGCCTTATTGGACACCGTATACAAAGTCCTGGCCGCGCTGATTAAGAAACGGCTGGAAATGTTTATAGAACCTGCTCTCAGAGAGTTCCAGGCTGGTTTCCGGAAAAACAGATCAACAACGGATCAACTTTTCACGCTGAAACACATCCTCATAGGAATGTATGAATACGAAATTCCGACTTACATGCTATTTATCGATTTTAAAGCAGCATACGATTCAGTCAACAGAGGAGGGCTTTTCGACGCATTGAGAATACTCAATGTTCCGGACAAACTAATTGCACTGGTAAAGATGACACTGCAGAACACAATATGCGCAGTTAAAGTAAACGGAAAGACATCAGAAAGTTTCAAAGTGAAGAACGGGGTAAGACAAGGAGACCCGCTTTCTACCCTGCTATTTAACGCAGTGTTGGAAGTGATGATCAGAAATAGCAACATAAACAGAAACGGAACACTCTTCAATAAGAGTCACCAGTGTCTCGCATATGCTGATGACATATTGCTGCTGACCAGAAATAAGAAACTCCTAGAGGAACTAACAAAAACCTAATAACTGCGGCAAGTAGAATGGGACTGGAGATTAGTGAGAGCAAAACTAAATATATGGAACTAAGGAACAACAACAGGTTAAACGGAAAACAGAAACTACGCGTCCAAGCTAGAGATAGGGAGTTATACGAATTTGAGGAAGTGGAAGAATATATGTACCTAGGAACTTTGATAGACAACAAATGCAAAGAAGAAACGGAAATAAACTTAAGGATAGCTAAGAGCAACAGATGCGCGGGGGAATCTCAAACATATTAAAATCCAAGAATATATCAACGAGATCGAAATTACAACTGTATAAGACCGTTTTGAGACCGACATTGTTATATGGTTGCGAAACATGATCGTTGACAAAAAGCTCACAAACAAAGTTAGAGATATGGGAGAGGAAAATACTTCGAAGGATCTTCGGAGGGAAGAAGGTGGACGGCATGTGGGAGAGACGCACCAATGATGATATCTATGCACTATACAACGAACCATGTATAACACAAGCAATTAAAGCCCGAAGAATGCAGTGGGCGGGTCATATGGAGAGAATGCAGGAGGACAGAATAGTGAAAGATATAGGATGGAGAGACCCGGAGGGAAAGAGAAGGAGGGGAAGACCGAGGAAAAAATGGAGAGAAGCAGTGAGTGAAGACTTGGCAGAGAAAGGATCCGCGAACTGGAGAATAATTGCAAGGAACAGGGAAAAATGGAAACATTTTACAAAGCAATGGGCCTAGAAGGCCTGTGAACGCTGCTATATATATATATAAAGTAAAGGTCGCAATGCGACAGTCAACATGTTATGGAACTAGAGATAAGGCACAGTTTCTTAAGGGTAGAACGAGAAGAAATATCAAGACTGCCGGAAAAAAGAAAGGATTTAACTGTCTCAACGTTCTTCCGTGTCTCCGTTTTCTGCCGAATGGAATCAGATTTACCATGCGACATCCGGCTCCTTCCTTTTTCTTAGTTTCCTATTTGCAAACCGGAAAACGCTGATTGGTGAAATCTCTTGACGTCCAAGTACTAATGCAATTGAAAATGAATGGCAATAGTCGGCCTGTCGGAAAGCTCTGTCGTATCTTTCAGTCACTGTCGAATAAACCGAAATTTCAAATGCAAAAGTCAGTTTTTTCTCGTATTTGCAAACTGGAAACTGCTCGTTCGTGAAACAAGATAACGCGTAGATGCTGGCGAGTAAAATCGAATGCGACTGTCGGAATGTCCTGTCGTATTTGCGTTTCCAATCGAAGGGAACGTAATTTACGATGGGACTAATCAGCTTCTTAGCAAATACGATAGTAAAATGGCGGCGTTCTATGCGAATACCTGATGAAACACACACCTAATTTAACAGGTTCTGGGAAGCAGTTATATCAACGATGTGGTGAAAAATAGGAAAGAAGGCGTGTCAAGGATGGATGTAAGATGAAGCGAGAATGTAATAGTCATCGCGTTACTAATGATACTGACATAAAACGTCTCGTTCCATCTATACATTTACGAAGAAGGAAGATGCCATTTCGTATCTTCTCCCTCCCGCTCTAATCGTTTAACGAAAACGATTGCATTCTACGTGCAAGGAACTAAAAATAGAATTACCGAGCAAAATAGGAACGCGCTTGCCCACTATTACATGTACGAACACACGTATCTGCATATTATACGTATATGAATACGGGTATGCAAGTGCGACGACGACGACGACGACGAAACTTATGGAAATCTCCCCTTCCACGCCGCCATCATGTTATGATTATTATCGGAGATATTTGGTATGCCAATGGTACATCGGCGATTCAAGGCGAGCCGCATTTTACAATAATTCAGCTTGCGCGGCGGCGACGCAACGAGAGCCTGGATATCCTAGCCGGACGGACGAGAAAACGAAAATAGCGAGGAAATCGCCTACGAGGACACCGTAAACGGAGTAAACGCCATCGTATTCGTCCGGGGGCTTCTGGTGCCGTTATAATTTTGTTTGCTCGGTGGGCTTCGGTCGTAAGTTGCTCGATTTCATCAACGAACGGCTCGACAAGTAATCGTGCACTTTGGGTCCATTTGGGGTATTGTGGGTAAGCATGTTCGAGGTTCTAATGTGAGGAAAGTTTGAAACGCGCACGATTTGGTGATAATAAACATTTGAAGGATTCATTCCAATTTGAAAAACAATGACAAAAATGTGACAAATATATAAATATAAATATATATATATATATATATATATATATATATATATATATATATATATATATAATTAGATTGCCCTATAGCGTGAGGTGTCGGGATAGCAGAAATTTCCACCATTCCTTTTGGTCCATTGCCAAAGCTTTTGCTGCAGTCCAACTCAAATTCTTTTTTGCAGTACTTTTGTGATCACTTTGTTCCACGTCCCCTTTGGTCTATCTCTGCGTCTTCGATACAAAGTTCTTGCCTCCCATATTTTCCAAACTGGCCTATCACCATCCAATCTATACAATTGACCCCACCTTCCTAATTGTCGTTCTTCCACTACTTCCAAAGCCGGTACAACTTTCAACTCTTCTCTTATTTCTTTTATTTCTAATTTGGTCTCTTCTCGTTAGGCCTTTAACACGACGTAGTAGATACATCATTTCCACCGCCTGGATTCAGCTTTTCATAGTGTTTTGAGAGGGTCCATGTTTCACCGCCAAAAAGCAAGATATGTTGGAAAATGGTTTTATATACAAGCATTTTCGTCTTCATGGATACCTTTTTCCACGTCTCCTTTGGTCTATCTCTGCGTCTTCGATACAAAGTTCTTGCCTCCCATATTTTCCAAACTGGCCTATCACCATCCAATCTATACAATTGCCCCCACCTTCCTAATTGTCGTTCTTCCACTACTTCCAAAGCCGGTACAACTTTCAACTCTTCTCCTATTTCTTTTATTTCTAATTTGGTCTCTTCTCGTTAGGCCTTTAACACGACGTAGTAGATACATCATTTCCACCGCCTGGATTCAGCTTTTCATAGTGTTTTGAGAGGGTCCATGTTTCACCGCCAAAAAGCAAGATATGTTGGAAAATGGTTTTATATACAAGCATTTTCGTCTTCATGGATACCTGTTTTTTTACCAATTAACTTACACATGCTGTAATATGCTTTTGAAGCTTTCTCTGTACGCTGTTTAATGTCTTTTTCTTGATTTCCTTTGCTGTCAATTATTACTCCTAAGTACTTGTTTCCTTTTGATCTATTCTGATATAGATTTCCGTGCCCTCATTACTTGTTATTACCTTCTCCTTCTCATTGCTAGCAAATATAGCTACATCATCTGTGAAAGCGCATTCCGATATACCTACGGTCTATAGATTTTTGTAGCTTACCTCCAATTTCTTTGTTTCTGTAGCATTTTGTTTAATAACGTCGTCCATCAAAATTACGAAGAGAATAGGGATCAGAACTCCTTCCTGTCGTCATCCATCTTTTACCTTAAATTCATCGGATTCCATAGTTTGGGTTCTAACCTACTTTATGCTGCGTGCGTATAAACTTTTAATCGCTCGCATTCGCTTTCTATTGATTCCTCTTTCTTGTAAAATCTTCCATATAATCTCGAGATATAAAAACGCTACATACATGGATCAATATTTTGTCTATAATTTGTTTCGTAGTAAATATGTATATGTTCTTGTATACTATGGCCTCTTCTAAATCCACTTTGGGAATTGCTATGTGAGCAATGAAGGACGTAAGGCATGGAATCATTCAAAACATTGCGAAATTCGACTCCATCGTTCACGCACAGCAAGGTGAAATTCGGGAATCGCGCCTGAAGACATATTTCGAGCAGAAGATTGTTTGGCTAATGGATTTGAGGCTTGTTGGATTGAATTACCGCCAGCAGAATTTGCTGGCCAGCCCTAGTCGTCCGTTTCCACTTGATCCAACTAGTCATCAACAATGCAGGATCGATATGAACGGGCGATTTCTCGGCTATAAAAATTAACCATTCCCCTAACTCCTCCAGCGTAGAAAAGAACAGTTGGTGGCAGGATTTCATCGTGGTACCTTTTGGGCATTGAGATTACCATTTGATTCAACTAGTCATCAACAATGCGGGGTCGATGTGGACGGGGAATTTCTCGGTTGTAAAAATGAACCATTCCCCTACCATTGCTCCAGCATAGGAAAGAACAATTGGTTGCAAGATTTTATTACGGTACCTTTGGACATTGAGAGAATCATCCAGAATAAGATGAAGATCCCTGTAGCCTGCGTTTCTACCCTCACCTTCACCCTACGCCTATTACGGTCTTTCTCGAGCAGATCGTGGATAACACCAGCTTCCAAACTAACCCCCAATTAAAACCCCGCCCGTTGTCTGGCTGAGCAGTGAACAGTGATTCGTGACTGAAGAGTTCCCGCCTCGAATAATCACGTCCGTCACTTGCTACGCGTCTCCGTTCACATTTTGCGGCTCCCTTTGTGGTCTTCACAAACTGGAAGATGTATTTTTGATTTACTTACGTAGTACTCCACGTCACGTAGCTCACTTCGGACCTAAACTACTCAATCGAGCAAACAGCATAGTCATTTCGGCGGTTTCGAAAAGAATCTGGCCGGAACTTTTCGGCGGTTGAGTTCGGTGGCATATACATACGCTTCTTCCTCAAAGTGGAAACTAATCGCCGTAAATTTTTAGTTCTTTGACTGACTTCCGTGGTTTCTTGTAAATCTTTTCAAGTCTATGTGATCTAGCCTTAAGATCAACCATCATTCAAGAAGATTTATCGATAGCCGCGTTTCCTCCATTCGAGCTGAAAACAATTATCTCCGATTATGCCTGAAACGGCTAACGGCCCTTACGTTCGAAGGGGGACAGAATTAGAGATCGATGAGTTAAAAGAACTTTAATCCCCACTTTAAACATAAGGTCTGTGGTCAGCATCCAACTAGAAGCAACAACCGTACTGACCAGCACAAAACCAGCAAAAACTGATGATCGGTATAACCGCGAAACGTGTATGCGGATGGTGAGAGTAGTTTTCTAATTGCAATTATTCCACTGTGTGTTAGCTGAGGAGGGTACTACAGGAGTCTGTGGCAACTTAGTTGTCCACTTCTGTAGAAGCAAATGTGCTGCAAAATGCGCATTTAGGTACGTAATGGAAGAATTCTTAATCGGTTTGTCTCATATGTTCAAACATCAACGGTTGACGGTTATCAATTTCCTAAATTGTACATTATACAGCTTATACATATGACAATGTTAATGCGATAATAATATGGTTTTTAAACAATAAAGATATCTATCTACAACCACTGCCATCTCCTCGCATTAATAGAGGAAGAATAGGAATAATAACGAGGACAGTAAAAATCACAATTACTGTTATTACACATTCCTCTTTCCCCTCCTTTCTTGTTACCCTGCCTGCCTTTTCTTTTAGAAACTTAACCTGCTTATCCAATATGGAAAATT
Organism: Chrysina gloriosa; assembly: GCA_038088585.1. NCBI lineage: Eukaryota > Metazoa > Arthropoda > Insecta > Coleoptera > Scarabaeidae > Chrysina > Chrysina gloriosa. The sequence continues at coordinate 109,275,460 of CM076087.1, read as the reverse complement.
ATAACGAACCGCCTTATAAAAGAAAATAATGGAAGGGTTACTGGGGTGCGTCGAAATTTTGACTTCTTGTTCTGTGCTTCTGCAACAGGAAAGACTAAAAGGCCATGGATTTAGAATTCAAGGAAACCCACAAGAGTCCCTAGTACCTGACAATTCATGAGGAACTTATTGTTACTTATAATGTTACGTTGTTCCTTACCAACCGTGCGCTCCACAAAGCCAAAAACAAAAAGACTCCGAAAGATGACCCAAACCAGATTGTTTCCGAAATACTTGTTGACACCTGGAAACGATAAGGTCACCTGACGCATTAGGGTCGTGGGTAAAATGGCGGGGGGAATACTGTCACACAATGAAAGCTGTCAAAATGCGGTAGATAGTGGTCAAATAAAAACATGCGGGCGTCACTGGCTCTTAGCACGTTTGCTGCCGATAACGCGCCAGCGCATCCAACCTATACTCGACTCGCCGAACAAATTCAGTAGTAAATTATGGCAACGATGTGTGTTTAATAGGTCACATAACCAATAACGTTTGTAATTGGTCGATCAGGATGGCCGCTTACAATAGAATAAAAATCGAGTCCATATTGCATTTGGAATATTAGATTTTATTAGCTTTCTTTGTAAATGATCCATTATCTATTATATTTCATAAACCGGTGTTTCTGAAGACTATTTATCGATCGTTCTAGTGCACCAATAATACATTATTGTTTTGTAGGTTATACATTATTTCTTGCTATATTATCGTATATACTTACATTATGGAAAACTCACCTCCTAAGAAGAGAGTTTCAAAACATTTTACGGTAGAAGATAAACAGAAGGTTTTGAATATATTTAAAACATTTCAAGAAGAGCCTAGCACTTCTAAAATTGTTAGTGTTGAAATGACAGCCAAAGCAGCAGGTATCTTTCCAAAAACGATAACCAAATCATAGTAACTATTATAGTATCTTTTACAGGAATTAGTGAACGCAGTGTTTACAATATTGTGAAAGAATATAACACTAATCACGAATTACAACCACCAAAAAAATATCATAGAAAAAGGGCTGTTTTAGATATGGTGGATGATGAAATGAAAAATGCTATAAGAAGAATTGTACATTCATTCTTTCTTAAAAATGAACCTCCAACAGTTCAAAAAGTTCTCACAGTGATAAATGAAAGAGATGACATTCCTAATTTCAAAATTACGACTCTCAGATCATTATTAAAGGAACTAAACTTTCGGTACAAATATTTATTACTTTAAATTCTATATACTATTAATCATAAGATAATTATGTTTGTAGTTATAATAAGCGAGCTCGAAATAGTATTTTAAAAGAAAAAGATGACATTATTACCTGGAGACGGAAATATCTTCGTGAAATTAAGAAATATCGTGAAAATGGTACCCCGATATATTACTTGGATGAAACTTGGGTAAATGCTGGACATACTGTAAATAAAGTATGGACAGATACATATGTCTGTTGTCACTGCAAGACAAGCATTTATAGAAGATTTAAGTACAGGTCTAAAAAATCCTTCAGGCAAAGGCAAAAGATTTATAATTGCACACATTGGCTCGGATGAAGGATTTGTAGAAAATGGTTTACTCCTCTTTGAATCAAAGAGAACAGGAGATTATCATGAAGACATGAACGCAGAAAGGTTTGAAGAGTGGATAAGATGTATTCTCCCCAATTTAAAAGAAAATTGCGTTATAATTTTTGACAATGCTCCGTAGCATAGTCGTAAATTGAATAAGCCACCTACAACTAATAGTCGCAAATTAGAAATGCAAAACTGGATGAGGGAAAATAGTATTGCATATGAAGAAAACATGGTAAAAGCAGAATTGTTAGCTTTAATTAAAGAACATTTATCTGGCCCTCCGAAATATGCTGTTAATGAATTAATAGAAAACACTAATAGAAAGGTACTTAGACTTCCCCCTTATCACTGTGAATTAAACCCGATTGAACTAATATGGGCACAAGTGAAGGGGTATGTTGCGAGACATAACACCACATTTAAATTGGCAGACGTGAAAGAATTATTTCAACGAGGTATTGACAATATTTCTGTTGAAAATTGGCGAAATGCTATTAAACATGTTATTCAAACAGAGAAGGAAATGTGGGAACTTGACAATCTCATAGATATACACATAGAGCCGTTAATCATTACAATTAATGATGATTCGTCTACATCATCTAATAGCGAAGAAGATACATGTTAAGAACGTTTTAGTGTGTCATAATCAATTCATTTACTGTATTAAATTTTTGTAATATGTATAAAATTTATTATTTTTGATTATACCTATTTGTACAGTGAGTTAATTTTTTAGGATACTGTTTCTTATATAAATACGTACCAAATAAAAAAAATATCAATTATTTCTTTCCTTATTTTGTATTTATATATTACATAGATCTTCTTAAAACCATTGTGTATTTTTATTTACTATATATAATTCTATATATTGGAGATGCATAATTTAATTCAACAAAACATACTTGAAGAAATAAGAAAATTATTTTAGTATTTATTTTGCAATTTTTATTTATGTCAAATACAAAATGAGGTTATTATTTTGATATGTTTACATGTGATTTATGCTGTGTGAGTCGGACATTTGCATTGCAAGGTTGCCATAATTTGCTACTGCATCTGTTCGGCGAGTCGAGTATAGATTTATATTGCACACGCGCTGTTGGAAAGTCCGTAGCTAACGTCGTAAGGGTGATTTTGGAAGAAGATTATTTTATTCATATACCGAGTGTTTTAATCGGTTTGAACCGCCGTTTTATCGACGATAAAAGGAATCGATCTTGGAAGAACCGTTGCGAGAAGCGGTAACGTCGTAACCATCGGGCGTTAAGGGACACGCAAGCAACACATATACATACATACTCGTATGTAGGTACTTACGTCCATAAATACGTACGCGCGGTTATGCAAGAATTCGAGTCTAATTATCGATACGAGGCCGCGCACCGTTCAGGAGTGTATCCTGTTTCCTGTTCGCCGTTTTGGAATCGCCGCCGTTTACCGAAACGGAACGTGCCTTCGCCGATTAGGTCCGCGCGCGCGTCAGGACGTGACGGTCGATTATAGATTTCGCTTCCTAGTCAAGTCGGAACTGCGACTAATAATAATAATGGTAATAACGGAATAGAGAATTGAACGGCTTACAGGTTATTCAGCGTGCATACCTACGGGGAACGTGCCGAGTTGTTTCTGGTGTTACTCGCGCAAATTTTGTTGAAAATATCGAAATTAAGTCCTCTTCCACTCGCATGATTCTTATAACGTTATTAGAAAATGACCTGCGTCTGTAGTTGCCACTCTATACAAACCCCTTGGCAACTCTTGTAGCCTTAACTATAGCTCCAATATGTAATTTACTTGATTTTCTATTTGTCTGGTGTGGTGTTCCCATGTCGCCTTGTGTCCCTTTGGATGGCACAATTTTATGGTTAAGAAATGTCATATGGGACGTTCCGGCTACAACCGCCTCATCCGTTCGCTTATAATCATAAGAACGTCTCACGTCCCCGTTCATTATTTACGTTTCCTGGAAAATGACCATTCAGCATTACAAGATGACGTCCCTCTTAATGTAAGAGGACGAATGCGGATACAGCGCGATGGCGCACCACCACACTTTCGTAGACAAGTAACAGATTTCTAAAATTAAAAAACGAACCGCTGGATTGGAAGAGGTTCAGCTGTTGCTTGGCCAACATCACCGGACTTAAATGCCCTCTATGATTTTTTATGGGAAAGGCTGAAGAATTAAGTTCATACACTATTTCAATTTTAAGTAATTACAACACTTCAATCGCGGGTATTAATGTGCTTCCTAATTGCACTTTTTGTGGGCCTGTGTCGATCATCTAAAAACCGTAGTTTCCTCCATCTACACGCAACGAAAATTTTCTCGTGTCGCCGTCGATATAGTAGGGCTCAGAGTTTTCGACGTTTCCGCCAATTGGCGATATTTCGTTCGTGTTTGTACGTTGGGCGTTGTCGTTGGTAATCTATAACGGAGAGGAAAGATCGAGCGAAATACGTCATTCCTTTACAGGATGATCCAACACTTTTTCGAATTTCACATTGTTGGGCACTTGAAAATCAACGGTAAACTAGGGAATGCCATTTTCAGGATGGATTTTCGGTGAATATTATTATTGACCAAAAAACGTCTCGCGATCCTTCATTATTTACATTTCCCGGAAACTTCCGGCATTACTAGATGACGTTCCTCTTAATGTAAGACGACGAATGTGGGGATACAGCGCGATGACGCTCCGCCGCACTTGAGTAGACAAATGACAAGAATTTCTTAATCAGAATTATGCGAACCGCAGGATTGGAACAGGTACAACAGTTACTTGGTCAGCAAGGTCACCAGACTCAAATGCCCTTGTGTATTTTCTATGGGGAAAAACTAGAAACTTTGGTTATTAAAAACCCGAAAATAGAGAACAACTTGTTGCTAAGATACGGATGTCGCGGAAACTATTAGAACTGATCCTGAGACCCTTAGCATTCAATTCTAAGAAGAGCTAGCCTATGTACAGGGTGCGACGCCAAAATCTGAGCAAATTGTATAACTTTTCCAAACATATTTATATTGCAAAAACGAAAAGGTTTACAATTTTTTGAATCACATTGTTTGTAAGGCCATAAAGAATACATTTATACCATATATATCCATCGCCCGCTTGAATAATCGCCTGCTTCAATGATCGCCTGCTTGAATGATCGCCTGCTTGAATGATCGCCTGCTTGAATGATAGCCTGCTTGAATGATCGCCTGCTTGAATGATGGCCTGCTTGAATAATCGCCTGCTTGAATGATCGCCTGCTTGAATGATCGCCTGCTTGAATGATAGCCTGCTTGAATGATAGCCTGCTTGAATGATCGCCTGCTTGAATGATAGTCTGCTTGAATGATCGCCTGCTTGAATGATAGTCTGCTTGAATGATCGCTTGCTTGAATGATCGCCTGCTTGCATGATCGCCTGCTTGAATGATCGCCTGGTCGGTCGGTGCCACGGTCCATATCGGTGAATGGCGCTTCAGTAGCGGCCTTCAATGATACGACGTTTGTTTTGGCCTTGTTCGTTACCCTTTCGACTAGCCTGGACAAACGGCGTTAAAAGCGTACAATTACGAAATAAGTTACGACAGCATCGCCGACTGCCCACTCTATAGTCAGTACTAAATCGATGCTGTATGCGAGCAGTTCTGTGTACATGTAGGCTGTCGTAACTTATTTCGTACTTACCGCTGTTTGCCCGGACTACTTTCAATTCAAATCTGAGGTGTTGGGAGGCCAGAATTCTTCCGACCAAAACACGTCGACGTTGTCCGACAATCAATTTTGCACCAAATGACTTGTGTGGCCGCTCGCACCGTCCTACTGGGAAACATACCGCCTTCCAGACGACACAGTTTCCATCCACGACTTCACTACATTTGTCACAACGTCCAAATAAACTTCTTGTGTGACATTTTCCCCTTTGTTAAAGAAATGCGGTGGCATGACATCACCCTCAATTATACACCTAGAACATTCGCTGGAAATTTCGTTCTCGCAACAATGGGGACACCTCTTCTGAGTATTGGACGTGCCATCGGCCATTCCTTCGATTGATTTTCGCATCAACAGTAAAAATTTTCTTCGTTCGGCAGCATTAATTCTCAATGAACACAAAAAGCAGGTTACAGCGTTCAACCTGCTTTGTCCTGGCGACTTCGGAAAGCATCTGTCTCATTTTAATGTTGTGTAAGACTTGTAACGTAGGTCTTCTTCGACGATTCGATGTATAGTTTTCTCGTTCACACCAACAACTGATGACAATTTTCGGATCGACCGCCCTGGATCCTCAAAAGTCAACTCCTCAGCCTGTTGAATGATGTCATTAGAAAAATTCCGGAAAAAATCGAGCTGAATATTTTCATGTTCATGTGTTCATAGTATCATATTCAATAGGAGATGATTCTAAATACTACAACATAAAATTAAAAGAAACGTATTACCCAAGATAATGATAGTCTGTCGATCCGGAAAAACAGTTTGTAGACACTTATGAACAGGAAAGTTCGGTTACGATCGAGTTTTGGGCATATGCTCATTAGACATTTCTAACTTGAAATTACTTCAGGAACAGTCGATATAAAATAAGTTTTGTCGACCTGACTTGTACTAAACAATCAACTATTCGACGCGTCGCCTGTAACGACATAATAATAACGATTATCGTATATGTAAGTGAGTGCGGAGCACCGATACAATGGAACGCGCCAAATAAACACCTCACCGCGCAAATATTATACGTACCACAATAATTATGAGCCGCAAATTCTTTCTTAATGACGGTAACGCGAACGAAATAATAGGCTATGTAGCAGTGACAGGCGCGCGGTAATCGCTTCGTATCTAATATTCTAAATGGAATTCGCGGAGATTTAGATTCCGTATCCTTCGTCGCGGCGAAAAATCGGGTGGAGCGGTTCTTCGCTGTCTTGGGTTCGAAATTGGCATTCTTGAAATTGGATATTTTGGAATGATTCGAATTCTTAAAATTGTGGCGCGTTCTTGGTTAATTCGATCGAAAGCTCGTAAGTTTGCTATACATATAGAGTATGGGCTTAAGGTATGGAATATTCAAAGAAAAACAAAGTTGGCGTGTATGGTTTACGCACGCCTGAAATGAACACCCATTAATTGTCGTATTTCTTACTTGGAGGTCATCGCGTTTTCGTTCCACGTGTTTTTCGATGATTTGGAAATCAGTAGGATTAGGTTTGTAGAAAATCTTTTTCGGATATTTTATGTACTCTCTATTTTGTCGTCTCAGATGTTTTCGAAGGTGTAGAATACGATTTTGACGTCAAAACTCGTGAAATTCGCTTCGTTTGGGTGTTAGAGCCTACCAGAGCGATTCATCCAAAACCACGTTTCACTTTCTCATTGAATATTTCCTCAACGAACCGGTTTTCGTCCCCGAAATTATTTTATCCGTAATCTGCACTAGAAGAGCTTTAATTTGATGTGCAATAAGCCGCACTTCCGACCATTTCGATTTTCTTCCAAATTTCAAGGGGTACCCCTTTGAAAATTCAGAAAAAAATTAATATGTTCTAAATTAGCCGAAATTCTATCTACAGATGTTTTCGAAGGTGTAGAATATGACTTTGGCATCAAAACTCGGGAAATTTGCTTCGTTTGGGTGTTAGAACGTACCACACCGATTCGTCCAGAACCACTTTTCACTTTCTCATTGAATATTTCCTCAATGAACCGTCTTTCGTACCCGAAATTATTTTATCCCTAATCTGCACGAGAAGAGCTTTAATTTGATGTGTAATTAGTCGCACTTCCGACCAATTCGATTTTCTTCCGAATTTCAAGGGGATACCCCTTTGAAAATTCAGAAAAAATTAAATTAGACGAAATTCGGTATACAGATGTTTTCGAAGATGTAGAATACGATTTTGACGTCAAAACTCGTGAAATTCGCTTCGTTTGGGCGCTAGAGCGTACCACACCGATTCGTCCAGAACCACTTTTCACTTTCTCATTGAATATTTCCTCAATGAACCGTCTTTCGTACCCGAAATTATTTTATCCCTAATCTGCACGAGAAGAGCTTTAATTTGATGTGTAATTAGTCGCACTTCCGACCATTCCGATTTTCTTCCGAATTTCAAGGGGATACCCCTTTCAAAATTCAGAAAAAATTAAATTAGACGAAATTCGGTATACAGATGTTTTCGAAGATGTAGAATACGATTTTGACGTCAAAACTCGTGAAATTCGCTTCGTTTGGGCGCTAGAGCGTACCACACCGATTCGTCCAGAACCACTTTTCACTTTCTCATTGAATATTTCCTCAATGAACCGTCTTTCGTACCCGAAATTATTTTATCCCTAATCTGCACGAGAAGAGCTTTAATTTGATGTGTAATTAGTCGCACTTCCGACCATTTCGATTTTCTTCCGAATTTCAAGGGGATACCCCTTTCAAAATTCAGAAAAATTAAATTAGACGAAATTCGGTGTACAGATGTTTTCGAAGGTGTAGAATACGATTTTGACGTCAAAACTCGTGAAATTCGCTTCGTTTGGGCGCTAGAGCGTACCAGAGCGATTCATCCAGAACCACTTTTCACTTTCTCATTGAATATTTCCTCATTGACTCGTCTCCCTGACCCGAAATTATTTTATCCCTAATCTGCACGGCAAGAGCTTTAATTTGATGTGTAATAAGTCGCACTTCCGACCATTTCGATTTTCTTCCGAATTTCAAGGGGATACCCCTTTGAAAATTCAGAAAAAATTAAATTAGACGAAATTCGGTATACAGATGTTTTCGAAGATGTAGAATACGATTTTGACGTCAAAACTCGTGAAATTCGCTTCGTTTGGGCGCTAGAGCGTACCACACCGATTCGTCCAGAACCACTTTTCACTTTCTCATTGAATATTTCCTCAATGAACCGTCTTTCGTACCCGAAATTATTTTATCCCTAATCTGCACGGCAAGAGCTTTAATTTGATGTGTAATTAGTCGCACTTCCGACCATTTCGATTTTCTTCCGAATTTCAAGGGGATACCCCTTTGAAAATTCAGAAAAAATTAAATTAGACGAAATTCGGTATACAGATGTTTTCGAAGATGTAGAATACGATTTTGACGTCAAAACTGGTGAAATTCGCTTCGTTTGGGCGCTAGAGCGTACCGCACCGATTCGTCCAGAACCACTTTTCACTTTCTCATTGAATATTTCCTCAACGAACCGTCTTTCGTCCCTGAAATTATTTTATCCCTAATCTGCACTGGAAGAGCTTTAATTTAATATGCAATAAGTCGTACTTCCGACCATTTTGATTAACCAAACGGTTATTTGCAATTCACCTTCCGACTTTCATTTGTTTTTTTAGTTATGACGTCATCACAAAAAAGACTAAATGACAATATAGATTTCTAGTACTGGAATCTGATAATAGTCCACCGATCAGGAAAAACGGCGTGCAGAAACTTACGTACAGAAAAGATATAATGCGGTGGTGCACCATCGTGTCGATGCCACAGAGCGTCATTTTACGCACCGGCACTATTCGAAAAAACAAACGAAGATGACATCAACGTCGACAAAAGAATATAATGGGAAATTTACTGCGACATCGACATGCAAAATGTGTATTTATCGTATCTCGTAGGACTTTCAAAGCTAACAAGATCCCACCTTTGTGTAAAGACGTGCCTGATCGATCCGATCACGCCCGTTCGAGGATGGTCGTTTATGTTAGAAACCGTAACGAGATGACGAAACTTCGCCTCGCAAATTTTAACGAATCAATTCGCGCAAAATCAACTCAAACTTTTACAGTGGCAAGTGGCTAATGGGTCCGACCAAAGGGCAATAAAGAAGGGAAAAAACTTTTACGTACCCCTTTAAATCATAGGATCTTTACTGTATATAAACATCAATCGCGTTAAATGCGAAACTTGTTCCTATCTCTCTCTCTCCCGCGTAAATATCTGAGGATAGGGACGATAAATTAAGTAGAAACATAAATCATCGATTTGTGGACACGAAATAACCGACATCGACGGCGAAACGGTAATATATGTACAGATGTAAGCACCTACAGGAACGTAATTACGAATCGGACATTAACCTTCCTATACTCACGTCAAAATGAAAGACGTATACCATACTATATAAATCGGTCTCACAGACCGTATGCGTGAGTATAGGAAGGTTAAAACGCGTTTTTGCAATTCGGAACGACGATGACGATTATGTTAATGAGCGTGGAAATCGTAAAATCGTCAACTGTCGTGTCCGAGCTTTTCCTCAACGTCGAATGACGCGCGAGGTCTTGTCGAGGAATAACGGAGTAATTAAAGTGCGATTGATGGGAGGGCCAAAAGTCACGTAAATACTTGGTTAATCAAAAAAAAAAAAAATGGTACTAGGATAATTGCGTACAGTTAGAGAATAATGTGGCGGTGCACCATCGTGCTGAAACTATAAGGCGCTATCGGGCGAGAGGGGATGTTCTGCACTTGGTGGGGAAGGTAACCCGAAGGATAAGTTAAGTGTAAAACAATAACGCTATCAAGCTACGGTAAGTTGACAGGAAGAACTGGAATTTGACCCAGATATTTTGAGGGGAAATTTCTACTCTAGATTTCCGGGGACATGACCAACTCAAGTTGGTACTGAATAGCTTCTCAGTCATTTTAACGGATTTCTGATGGAATTTCATGGCCTCGAAAACCTATAACAGTTCATCGCTTCACATCTCCCCAATTTGAAGTACGAAATCGGAGTTTACGCCCCCGAAAGCA